>CM046844.1:23415327-23552827 GCA_025618425.1 Heliocidaris tuberculata | reverse complement strand
CAAATATGGGAAAGTGATCCGTCAGGTCTGATATTACAACGCCAGCTTGGGGAAAGGGATGCATGTTACTAAATATATTGTCAATTAAGGTGGAAGATTGTTCCGCGATGCGAGTTGGTTTAGAAATAAGTGGTATAAATGAGGAAGTTAGAAGCGTTCCATAGAATTCATGAACGAAAGCATCAGAATCGTAGTTTAATAAATTAACATTGAAGTCACCCATTAAAAAACAATCCTTGCCCCGCAGTATTGGGTTTGAGAGAATATTTTGAAGGCTAATTAAAAAATCATTGTGGCCAGATTTGGGAGGCCTATATATGACTCCAATAATGATATTTTTTCTATTAACAAAATCAATTTCTACAAAAAGTGTTTCTATGGAATCATTCACATAATTCAAAGCAGGTCTATTATTATAGTTATATTCTGAGGAAATATATAGAGCAACACCGCCCCCTATTCTATTGGTCCTATTATTCACTATTAAGTCAAAACCCTGGATTGAAAACAAAGAATTAGGGGTATCTGAAAGCCATGTTTCTGATAGGCCAATTACTGAACATTTAAAACTAAGCCGATCAAGAAGATTACGCAAACACTCGAAGTTTCTATTTATACTTCTAATATTAGCATGAAACAAAGAAAACTCAGCCTTATCCATATTTAAAAAGTGTGAAACAAATTGATTTTCAGAGTAATAAGAGGATGATTTGGCTTTATCATGTTCATTGTCATCGAAATGTACATCAAAATCCTTGGCATTCGAGTTTAGAGTAGTGATCATATCATTAACAAATTTAGTGTCAGGACTGCGAGTTTGAGGATGTAATAGCGTTTGGAAGGCATCTAAAAATTCATCATTGGTTAAGTTATTACCGGGTATGTTATCGTTATTACCGTTATTTACCATTATGTAAGATTATCATCACCGTAAAGAGATAGATCTCAGGCCACCTGAGGGGAAAGGGGTAGGAGTAGGGTCTGGTAGGGAGGGATACTGTCACAATGTACATAAATACACCATTTAGAGAACACATATTTAAGAGACAAGAGAACATAAGTTTAAAAAAACAAAACACAAAACAAAAACGAAAAACAAAAAACAAAAACAGACAAACAATACTAAAAAAAAAAAAAGCAACGAACAAACAAAAACAAAGCAAAGGCAAAGACTGTATAAAACGAGTCTTAGGACAAGGCCATGCATCTAACAGTGAGTATCTAGAAATAGTAAGAGTTTAAAATACACGTTGTGTTCTCAAAGTAATAGATTGACATGAGGAAATGGTTTGATGATAGGCACCAGATATTTGACTTGGCAAAAGTAAATAACCAAAGACAGATACAATAACAAATAACAATCGATGAAAGCTTAGAGGTAATGCGTTGTACGTCAAGCACTAATACAAATTTACTAATAAATGTGAACATTAACTGACCATCATGACCATGGGCCGTCGAACCAAAAGACAACCGATGGGTCGATGATCGCTTGTATCATTGATGGCAAAAGCAGCTTATTGTGAATGTTGCGTATTTAAACTTGTAGGGGTATGCTTCAGTAAGAAAGGGGCTCTTTTGATTAATCTGGAACTGTGGGTTGAAACCGTTGGAGTTCTGTATTCGTGCTTGACCTTTAAGGGCAAATGGTCTATTCAACAATAATTCCTAAATATATTGATTGTTGCTGACAATAAAACAAGCAAGCAACAAAAAACGTATTTGTGTATATAGAACATAAAGGGTATTCAAGAGGGTAAGTAATTTCAGTACTTGTAGCTTCATGGTAATATCAAGTACAAAAACAGCATACTGACAATAAAACAAGCAAGCATCTAACCATAAAGGGTATTAAAGAGGGTATTCAAAATTTGCATCTAGATCGAGCGGAGTGAAAAGATGACTTACAAACAACGACACTGTTTTACACAACAATAATAAGGGATAAATTCTGTAACACTTTTAAAAGCCGACTAAAAAGAAAAGAAATTGGCCTTTTAACCAGAAAGAAAAGTACCTGTGTCATGTGCGTAGAGATTATGAAACAAGCGCGTGATTTAGGACAAAGACAGAGAGAGAAAAAAAAATCAATAATCGTCTCATGCTGGAGGTGACTTAATCCGTGCTCTTCGATAGGGGCGAATTCTATACCTTCTTTATAACATGGCGAAAAGAAAAGAAATTTAGCTACATGTATTAAAAACCAGTAGATTGTACACATTTTTTAAAAAGCTTGAGTTAACTAGAGCGGAGAGAAACGATGACTTTCAAGCTAAGATGCAGTTTATCTTCATCATGTTCATACCGCCAGTTAACATGATGATAATTAGCGGCCAATTCTCTTATTCGTTTAAAAAGCCGAAAAGAAAAGAAAGTTGGCTTTCAAAACAGAATTAAGAAGAACTGTCGAAATTATGATACAGGTGAAATATTTAGAAGGAGAGAGAGAGAATTGTCTCTGTGTTAATTTTTACAAAAAGCAGTTATCATTATTCTTTGTTTTTTAAGCTCTAGTTTATAACTAGAGCGGCGCTAAGAAGTAGTTTATCTTCATCCCGCTGTTGAACATGAGGATAATAAGCGGCCCATTCTGTAACTCTTTTAACAGCCGAAAATAAAACGAAAATTATTTTTTTAACTAGAATTAAATGGCCCTTGGTTGCGATAATGAAACAGGAACATGTGCCTGATTTATTTCAAAGCTCGAGTTAACTAGAGCGGAGAGAAACGATGACTTTCAAGCTAATACGCAGTTTTTTTTTCATCCCGCTGTTGAACATGAGGAAAATACTGTAAGCGGCAAATTCTGTAACTCTTTTAACAGCCGAAAAGAAAAGAAAAATTATTTGTTTAACTAGAATGAAAAGGCCCTTGGTTGCGATAATGCAACAAATACCTGATTTGTTTTAAGCTCGAGTTAACTAGAGCTGAGAGAAACGATGACTTTCAAGCTAAGGCACAGTTTTTCTTCATCCCGCTGTTAAACATGAGGAAAATACTGTAAGCGGCAAATTCTGTAACTCTTTTAACAGCCGAAAAGAAAAGAAAAATTATTTGTTTAACTAGAATGAAAAGGCCCTTGGTTGCGATAATGCAACAAATACCTGATTTGTTTTAAGCTCGAGTTAACTAGAGCTGAGAGAAACGATGACTTTCAAGCTAAGACGCAGTTTTTCTTCATCCCGCTGTTAAACATGAGGAAAATACTGTAAGCGGCAAATTCTGTAACTCTTTTAACAGCCGAAAAGAAAAGAAAAATTATTTGTTTAACTAGAATGAAAAGGCCCTTGGTTGCGATAATGCAACAAGTACCTGATGTGTTTTAAGCTCGAGTTAACTAGAGCTGAAAGAAACGATGACTTTCAAGCTAAGACGCAGACTGTCATGTTCATACCGCAAGTAAACATGATGATAATTACTGGCCAATTCTCTTATTCGTTTAAAAGGCCGAACAAAAACAAAGTTGGCTTTCAAAACAGAATTAAGAAGAACTGTCGAAATTATGATACAGGTGAAAGATTTAGAAGGAGAGAGAGAGAGAAATGTCTGGGCGTTAATTTTTACAAAAAGCAGTTATCATTATTTTTTTTTTTTTTGAAGCTCTAGTTAACTAGAGCGGCGCTAAGAAGCAGTTTATATTCATCCCGCTGTTGAACATGAGGATAATAAACGGCCAATTCTGTAACTCTTTTAACAACCGAAAAGAAAAGAAAATTATCTTTTTAACTAGAATGAAAAGGCCCTTGGTTGCGATAATGAAACAAGTACCTAATTTGTTTTAAGCTCGGGTTAACTAGAGCGGAAAGAAACAGTGACTTTTAAGCTAAGACGCAGTTTACCTTCATCATGTTCATACCACCAGTTAACATGATGATAATTAGCGGCCAATGCTCTTATTCGTTTAAAGAGAGAATTGTCTGGGCGTTAATTTTTACAAAAAGCAGTTATCATTTTTTTTTAAATTTTTTGGTGAAGCTCTAGTTCTACAGCGGCGCTAAGAAGCAGTTTATCTTCATCCCGCTGTTGAACATGTGGATAATAAGCATGATAAGCGACCAATTCTCTAATTCGTGTAAAAGCCGAAAAGAAAAGAAATGTAGCTTTTTAACCAGACAGAAAAGGACCTGTCTCGAGATTATGAAACAAGGGCGTGATTTAGAAGGACAATGAGAGAGAAGAAAAATCAATAATCGTCTCGCGCATGCAGGAGGTGACTCAATCCTTGTTCTTTGAAAGGGGCAAATTCTATAGCTCTTTGACATGGCGAAAAGAAAAGAAAGACGCTTTTAGAAACTAGTAGATTGTATACATTTTTAAAAGGTAGAATGAACTAGAGCAGGATAAAAGTGTTTCTTTATTATGAAGCTGTTTCAATCTATCTTTGTTTAATCTGGTAAAAAGTAAACAGAAAAGAAAGATAGTTTATAAAAGAAAGAAAGACAACTCTGTCGAGATTATGAAACAGGTGCGTGATATAGAAGGAGAGAGAGAGAGAGAGAGAAAATCAATAATCATGTGTTAATTCTTAAGCTTCAAAAAGCGGCGAATTTTATTGCTCTTTCAAAAGACGAAAAGTAAAAAAGTTAGCTTTATATTCAGACATCAACGATCTCTGTCAATATCATGTTTGGCAAAGATTCGTCTATTCAGTAATTTTGCCATGCTTGAATGACTTTGCGACAATCGAATCCAAGCTTTGAAAAAGAAAGCAAATAACATTGAAGGAAATCAAGTTTACATGATTAATTTAGAAAAAAATATAATGAAATGAAAACCTCTTAAAGTTTGAAATATAATCTAAAACATTTCCCCGCACAAAATGACAGACTTATAAACCTTTTGACTATAGCTAGGTTATTCAACCTAAGAGTATACCGGCATATGAAAGGCTCAACGAAAAAAGCACGAAGTCGATGCGGGAAGCTTTTTCAGTGCTGTGAAACTACTTGATTTGCTACCCCTTAAAGCGTTAGAATTCATGGCTTAAATGAATTAAAATTCATGTTTTCATGAGAGGAGATCCTAAAGAAACATATGGACTAGTTTTTATTAGAATTAATAAACGGTTGCTAAGGTTTTTTTTTCAAATCTAGTTGACATTGCAAACGGAAAATGCTGCATGTCGGCAAAACGGAAGTCAACTTTGGAAGCGTGTTTCTCGAAGAAATACTTTTCCACAGTCTACTTTACTCAAGTTTCAAAAGCTATTATCTCCACTAATACTCACTCTCTAGAGTTGAACTATATACCAAATTAAAGCTTATGAAACGGAGAATAATAATCAATAATAAAATGAAATGTCAAAAAATGCGACTTCTGTCTCATTTTGACGTGATGGGTCACATATAGAAAACGTGAAATAATCCATGATCCATAGCAGATAGCTGACACTACCATAGTGGCATTAAAGGTCGCATATAATGGACTTGCCGATGTCAAAGAAGTGAGGAATTCAAACTCTAAATGATTAGAAATTTTCTCTTGGCAATTAATTGACCCAATGAGCAGCTTTCATGGATTTCTTTTCCTCATTTACCGAAATTTTTATTCTGATGTTCCTGCTAAAGAGAGAAGGAAATGAAATGATACTGGTAACGTGCTTTCTTTATTTCGGTGGAATAAATGGCAGCTATATCCCTCAAATGAAATGCGAAACTTATTACGTCTTTGTTTGTGAAAGTTTTAATACCTAATGCGGTTTTCACAATGACTGAAAAAAAAAATTGTTATTCTTTGATGAATTTTCAAGGGAAATGTTTGTTCAGATATTCAGTCTCTTTTATTTACACTTAGAAATATTGACTATTTAGTAGGTCTCTCTTGTAGGTGAAAGAAAAACACAAATAGGGCATTTGTTATACTTAAAAAGGTAATTTATGCTGTTCTACAATTATTCGAGGTCACATTCTTGATTTGCAAATGAAAACGTCAGACAAATGATAAAATCATTGAGGTTGTCATTTGAAACCGGACTTGTTTTGGTTGATTGTGGAGGTTGAGTTGGCTGTTGTTAACGCTAGCATTGCACAATATATCTCCCAATGAAAAATAGTCTCTCTCTGCCCGTCCATCTTTCTCTTCTTCCTTTTATCACCCACCCACCCCTTCCCCTCCGTCCCTCCCCTTCTCCTTCGGTCTCCTCTCTCTCTCTCTCTCTCTCTCTCTCTCTCTCTCTCTCAATATGTCTGTCTTTCTATCTATCCATTTCTCTGCTCTTCTCTCTCATGATATCGAATCAAAAGGTGAAATATGAATCATTAATGGATTTCTCGAGAGATCGAAACCCTATATAGGTAGAAAACATTTGAAAATAATAAGCTTTTCACGTTTGCTCACTTTCCGGTCGACCTTTCCCCAAATCTTTCGAATCGATGGATTTCTTTCTAAATCAATAGCACTGCATTGCAAGAATAGGGCATTATTCATCTCATGTAATATCGCTATATTAAGAAACAATAAATGTATTATATAGATTGCTTTTAAAGTTTTTCTTTCTTTTTTAGAAATGACTCCAGATTTGTCTTATTCTACAATCATTTCTTAATAAAGTCTGCGTTACCCCCGTAATAATAAATTGTAATTCAAGACCGACCGCCCATGAGACCGACAAAACAAATAAATACATAAGGGAAGATAGAAAAATGTTGGCCTAGTGGGCTGTCGGTCTCGTTGGCCGTCAGTGCAGTGAACCCTCTGAAAATCGGCCAGAGGTCGTAGGAGACCGACATTGTCAGTCTCGTGGCCTGTACCCAGCTCGCATTATTGATTTTAACAGTTTTAATTCATCTATTCTTCTAACCAGGCACGTTTAATTCTTCTTGGTTCGGGGACTACCCTGATTTCTTGGCCTTCTGTCTCCTGATCGCCGTCACCGTCATCATCGCCCTCGGTGCCAAGATGTCGTCATCGGTCATGCTGGGCTTCACCGGCGTCAACCTCATCGTCATCATCTTCATCGTCGGTGCCGGAGCCTTCTTCGTTGAGGGCGAAAACTGGACAGGAGGGGACGGTTTCTTTCCGTTCGGATTTTCTGGGGTAAGCTCTTGACTATGGTTTGTATTAGCCCTAGAAACTAGGGAACCACATGATGATCCTGATGAATATGAATGTTTACAGGCAACAGCAATAAGCTTCATAAATACAATCAATTATCTAATACTCCTTGATATAAAAAAAGAGATTATGATGATCATAAAAAATGATCTCCTTTTTGTGTAGCGCATACGACATTATGACATAACATCTCTTTGAGGTTCCAAGCTAGAGCTTCGGTATTCAGTATTATTTCATAATGATTTCAAGAAATAAATCCTGCCAGGTATCCATTTAACACCTGGGTGGAGAATAGCAATGCAGGTCATCTGTCGTGCTTAAGGACGTACGCAGCGGGCAGAGATTCGAACCCTTGACCTCTCGATCGAGAGCCAATTGGATGAACTATACATCGGTGTTCCCATACGAATCAAATAGGACACTATTATCATGTTGCACTAGTGTAATAAATGAAGAAGAAAAAAATATTTTGTTTTTACTTTTGTTTCCTTCCATGAAGGTGTTAGCGGGTTCGGCTACATGTTTCTACGCTTTTGTTGGCTTTGACGTCATTGCGACGTCAGGAGAGGAGGCCCGTAATCCAAGCAAGGCTATTCCATTCTCCATCATGCTTACCCTCGTCATCTGCCTGCTCGCCTACGTGAGCGTCTCCGCCATCATGACCTTGATGGTCAGATACGACGACCTGGCCGCTTTCGCTCCACTCGCAGAGGTCTTCCAGCAGCGCGGACTCTCTTGGGCCAAGTACGTCGTGTCCATCGGGTCCCTAATTTCCCTATCAACGTCCATGATGGGATCAATCTTCCCGCTTCCACGTATCATCTATGCCATGGCCAAGGATGGAGTCATCTTCAAGTTCCTCGCTAAAGTCAATCCCCACTCCAATGTCCCAATCTACGCTGCCATATCAGCTGGATTGTTGACTGCTATCATGGCCTTGATCTTCAATCTCGAGCAACTGGTGGAAATGATGTCCATTGGGACGCTAATGTCGTACACCCTGGTAGGCATCTGTGTTCTCCTATTAAGATACAAGCCTGGTATCATCGGCCTAGACAAGGAAGAAGCAAGACGCCTGGGAGAAAAACATGCCAAGAAGAAACCTGCAGAGGAAACCGCTCTTGTTGGCCTGGCTGGAGCAGAAGGGAAGCACAAGACATACACCAACCTATCCCCCAATAGCGAGGAATTCGATATAATTCACGACGCTGAGGGCGCCACGGAGCCTGACCCGAAAGCAACAGCCACGTCCGCAGAACCTTCCGGACAAATTGACCAGAGCATGACGAAGCAGTTGATTGACGAGCAATCAAAAGGAGGCAATTCCGCATCCAGCGGCGAGGACAAACTTCCAAAAGAGCCCACTAAAGCAACCTACAGGAGTGTTGTCGTATGTGTCTCCATAATCTGCGTCGACTTTTTCTTCCTCAGCTCTGTTCTAGTTCTTGGTGAAAAGGGCGTCCTCGAAGGCTCCTGGTGGGCGATCACGCTTTTAGTTCTACTCATCGGCGTCGTCATGGTGCTTCTGGTGGTCATAGAGAGGCAGCCCCAGAACCAGATGAAGTTGTATTTCCGTACACCCTTCGTCCCTTACCTACCAATTCTTTCGGCCTTCTTCAATATATTTCTGATGTTTAAGCTTACTCAGGCAACATGGATAAGATTTGTAGTCTGGCTTGCTATAGGTAAGATCCACAAGACCTGCATGGCCCCGTTTCATAAAACTTGTTATCAATAACAAGTTGCAGCTACTGTTATAAGCTACTGAAATCCTTGCATCTGATTGGCTGAGAGAAATTTGGTAGTTCTTACTGATAAAAAGTTTTATAAAACAGGGCACGGATAAATCAAAACTTGCCTTTCCCTAAATGTTATCAATGCTCAACGGATATGAGTTTCAAATAGTGAAATTGAAAGTAGGAATTTAAATTTGTCATGAAGCATTTCTGCCAAACAAAACAAATTAGCATATCATCCTTGATCCTATCAAGTGCCTGCTTCGTTTCCATTAAAATATTCCTGAAAACTATCTATGTTTTTACATGTGGATTTCCTTTTTATGCATCTTTTATGTATGTAATAACAAATTACATTGTTTTTAAAACAGCAGACTTGACAATCATATTTAGGTTCTATACGGATTTCCGTAACCACTACACTGTTTCATTGTTTTGTGGGGTTTTTTTTAATTTGGTATTGCCATGATTTCTGAGAACCACACTCAAGCCATTTCATCTCTTTTGTCACTCTGTATATCCTTTTACATGTAGGCTTTGTCATATACATCGGGTATGGGATTCGACACAGCGTGGAGGAGACTGGCGAGGAGAGGCCTCATAAGGGTTTGGATGAGTCCGAAGCCGATGAGATATCTCTCTACGACGCCTCGAAGGAACCTAACCGACAGCGGACAGAACAAGAGAGCCAGCCTTAGGCCATCTAGATGTATTTATTATAGGCTCGCCCGTCGAGTATAGTGTCACCGTCGCCGCAGCTATAAGAAAGTTCTCTCTTTCTGTCTATCTATCTATCTTTGAGTCTGTCTCATCACTGCTTCTTTCTCTCTCTCCAAAAGCAATTAGCATTATTACTCTTGATTCTGTCATCTCCTATTTCTCTCTTTTGCTCAGTCAGTCTGACAATATTCCCTTTCACTTCTAGTCTCTCTCTGTCTCGTTTTTTTTTTTTTTCTAACCCCTTGCCTCCCCTTCTCTCTCTCTCTCTCCATCCTGTCGTTTTCTCCTTCTCTCTTTGTATATCTCTCAATTACACTTTTTTCGCCTTCATCTTTAAGTCTCCTTGTGTCTGGGTTTTCGTTCTTCAAGGCCCAGCATCTCTCTCTCTCTCTCTCTCTCTCTCTCACACACACACACACACACACACACTCTCTCTCTCTCTCTCTCTCTCTCTCTCTCACACACACACACACACACTCTCTCTCTCTCTCTCTCTCTCTCTCTCTCGTCTTGTCTTGTCGGTGTCTTTGATCGAGTCTATCCCTCCCATCTGATTTATTCTCTGTCCCTTCTCTTACTCTGTGCCCCTCGCCCCCCCCCCCCCCCGTTTGTCTCTTATCTCCCTGTCTTCTTTCTCCTCTCTATCTGTATCTTGCTATAACTATTACTTTGCCTATTCTCCTTCGACCCACTCTCACTCTCTCCCTTCCTCTTTCTCTCCCACCTCTCTCCTCCTCCTTCCTCTCTCTCTCTCTCTCTCTCTCTCTCTCTCTCCTCTTTCCACCCTCTCTCTTACCCTTCTCTCCCTCAGCCTTCAATTTACCATTCTCTAATACACTCACTCACCTTTCTCCGTTTACTCATTTAATTTTGCCTCCAATCTTGCCCATATTATCACAGTTTTACTTCTTGTTAAAAGCCTGCATAGTATCTGTCCATTTTTTACATCCCTTCTAGATATTCTCTTCTCATTCTCCTTTTCTTTCTTTTCTACTCTACCATCAGCCAGTATATAGTCTCGTTTGATAGTTGATAATTAGTTTTGTTTGTATATAACAAGATATATTCATGTAATTCTAGAAGAGATTAATGTGAATTATTCTGTTCTGTTGAGTACGAGGCGATCTACTTGCGAGCTAATGCCGTTCCACCACGATCATTCCCCATTTCCTTATACACTGGTTTCTATTTTTTCCTGGCAAATACGTCTTTAACTCAGGATGGAATATATATAATGATCATTTTTCTCTCACACGAGATTCACATTTTCAATTTGACAAATCTCTGATTACCGACCTTTTAAAGGTGCTATTTAATGTACTCCACCTTTTAATGAAAAGTCTTCGATCACAGATTGCTCCATGTGATTATTTTCTTAATCAAAAAGATATATGAAGCTACTCGGTTTTTCTTCATTTTTTTAGATATTTCACAAATTGAATGTTATTGTCTCTTATTGTTATCGTTTTTTATATAATACAGAAAAAACAGCCTTCAGAGTCATAGATAGAGGACAACAGATGTTTAGTATTGTACATGTATGTCAAAATATTGTTTTAAATTATTGTAATTATTGTAAATGTAGGCCTATAGAAATCATAATTACAGATAGGTCTAAGAACTGTTGATTGTGAAGAACAAAAAGACGTTCCACTATAGAGTTGTTATGTCTTTGTTGTGCAATGTACGTATATTGAATATGTGTTAAACAATTGAAAAGAATATTTACTGGGGAAAAAAAAGGTAATACTATATTGTATAACACAATAATATCAAAGTTATATTTCACACATAAATATCAAAAGTCGTCAATTATATATGGAGAAGAGGTACTTGTAGTTATAATATTGGGGGTTTTTTTATTTTTTTATTTTTTTTTTTTTTTTGTTGTTGTTTTTTTTTTTGGGGGGGGGGGGTTGTGTGCTGAAAGTAGTCCGCCCAAACAGTTATTTGTTTGTAAAAAAAATGCTTAAAAAGTGGTAAATAAATAGATATATAATAAGCAGCAGAACCAAAGTAGTGCGTCTTTTAAAGAACTATATTTGTCAGTGAATGGTAAAAAATGAGGGGCTTTAAAGGTACAATTACCATGATAAGTGACAACTAACAAGACTTGTATCTATATCTACAGGAGCAGCTTTACGGTTTGCATAATCTCAGGATTCCAATTATATCATTTAAATTTAACAGAGTCAGTTATCATTATTCTGCGGGTACTTTACAAATTCATTATACATGTAATGGGAAATTATTGCGGGGTACATGTATATTGTAGCTTTACGGTTTGCATAATCTCAGAATTCCAATTATATTATTTAAATTTGACAAAGTCAGTTATCATTATTCTGCGGGTACTTTACAAATTTATTATACACTCTTAAAATGTTGGGTAAATTTAGTTGGGTAACTGCTGGTTGGTTAAAAATATTCCCAATTCTGGGCTATTATTAACCAACTGGACACTCGAGTGGTGTAACCAATATTGGTCAATACTTTTTACCTAAATATTGGGCAAATATTTACCAACAGTAAAAAATTGGGCAGCTGAATTTGCCCAACCACATGATATTTGTTACCAAACAGCTGAACAAATAGAGGGTTGGGCAATCCTATTGGGTAAGATTGGTTGGGCAATAATTACCCAACTGAGAATATAACCAACAGTTGGGCAATTGTAGAGTTGGGTAAAATCTAATGGGTCACCAACTAATGGGCAATTTGATTTGCCCAACAACATAGTAAATGGATTGCCCAACATCAGTTGGGTAAATTTTAACCAAAAGTTGTGTGGACAGTATGTTGCCCAGTGTTGGTTAAAAATTGGGCATTTTTTTGCCCAACTTTTATAAGAGTGTACATGTAATGGGAAATTATTTCTGGGGTACATGTATATTGCAGCTTTACGTTTTGCATAATCTCAGGATTCCAATTATATCATTTAAATTTCACAAAGTCAGTTATCATTATTCTGCGGGTACTTTACAAATTCATATAATGGGAAATTATTTGGGGGTACATGTATATTGTAACTAGTTCTTAGGAATTTAACAATTTTAGCCGTTTGTGTATTATTTGAGACATGTATTCGCACTCATTGAACAGAAGTGACGATTATGTACGCTATTAAAGTCACATATAATCTTGGGTTCTCACGGGGCATTTGACAACATTTGGGTGTTTACCCAATATTTAGGTGTTGTCAGTCCCCCAGAGTGAACTATAGTTTTATGACCATCAGGCCTTATGTAATGCTCTGAAATTTTCGATCGCCCCGTATAGTTTAGTCAGTAGTAGTCACACCCGAAGACTCTCTGAGAGACCAGGGGTATTTCTTGGCTGGACGGCGGGGTGTGCTGAGTCCCATGCAGACTTGTACACCCATCAATATATTATTCCCAGTACTTTCCACCAAGTCAGGTGTCAGCGAATTATGACCTACTGCACATCGAAACTGCCTACCATATGCCTTTAAATGAACAAAAACATTGGTTCTCTTCATTCTGTTTTCCCTAAACATTTAAGTATATGTTTTTGAAGAAATCCTTGAAAGGATGTCATTGCTCAAATGTCTAGATAAACAAGCTGATGTCTCTGTAACCAGTGGCTCAACCACGTCATTAACATTTTTAGAAAAATAAGTAGGATCTCTGACAAGCAACCCCCTCCAAAAGAGAGGAGGAGAAGAAGAGGGGAAAAAGAAAGAGAAAAAGAAGAAAACGACGGAAAACGACGGAAAAATACGAAGACGAAGGAGAAATAGAAAAGGTAGTAGAAGTAGTAGAGGAAGTAGTAGTAGTAGAAGTAGAAGAAGAAGAAGAAGAAGGAGAAGGAGAAGGATAAGAAGAAGAAGAAGAAGAAGAAGAAGAAGAAGAAGAAGAAGAGGAAGATGATGATGATGATGATGAAGAAGAAGAAGAAAAAGAAAAAGAAAAAGAAGAAGAAGAAGAAGAAGAAGAGGCGAGAATTACTTCCGACTTAGAATTGCACGCTAGATATTTCCAAAATGATAGCGGTAGAAATTGCTCACTTTCGCAAATGTCTTTTCACGAACAATGATGAAAAATAATGAAATATATGATGAAGTAGAACTGCCAGTTTTGTGATCTGTGGGATTTATATTGGTATTAGAATAATGTATGTTATTATGTTTAATATCCCCATTTAGTAAATAAACAGAGTCCACTCTTCTTATTCATAAGTGTATTCAAATTGCTGCATTACTCTCTCAATGTAGAGGGGTGGAAACCCACTTTGTTAGGAGTGATATTAGGAATCACTTCTTTTGGATTTGAATCCACTTCAAATTATAGTGGAATCCAATTCGAAGTAGTGGTTGATTTACTCTTTTTAGAGTGGTTTCTACTACTTTGAACGTGGATAGGGCAGTACATATAGAGAGTACGTCGTAACATATTTGTGGGAAAGTCCACCCTGTTATCAAGTTGGTTTTAAAAGAAGGAGAAATATTAAAGAAACAGATTGAAAGATCGAAATGATAGTTTGAGCAAAATCCGAAAAGAAATAAGAAAGTTAAGAATTTTTGAAGTTGTAATCAATCAAACCAAATTGGTATCTCGGTAACGTATCTTATGACCTCCTCTTCCATTTGCCTTAAACAGAAAATTTCATAAATGTTCATTTTCGTTAATTGTTGATAAAGGAATACATTTGTTGCATACAGGTTTTATGTTAAAACATAATGTGCAATGATTATATCTAGGTTGCATGAATGATTAAATATTTTTTTTAGAAAAAGTGGAAATTTGTTATTTTTAGTACAGTTCAAATGGGAGAGAAGCTCTCAACATACGTCACGGAGTTGTTATTTCTTATCGGATTTTCCTCAAACTTTCAATGATCTGTTTCTTTAATTTTTCTCCTTCTTTTAAAACCAACTTAATATCAGGGTGGACTTTCCCTTTAAATGTGAAAATACCTCCAAAGTCGATCGACTCTGCTTATTTCCACAGCATCCAAAATATACAAAAAGTAAGACGGTTTTAATTCTATTTCACTCATGCGACATATACTCCTAGAATTGAGAACACAGATACTTAGTTATGTGTAATTAAACGTATTTTAAAAAACTGTAAAGAGAAGAAACTATTTATGATTCCCTATCTATTTTTATTCGTAATTGAGTTTCATTTTTTTGTTTGGTGCTGACACAAGTCTATAATTGTTTGTGACAGGATTAAATAAGATCTGATTTAAATAGTATTGACTCGATGGAAACGTCTGTCTAATTATTTTCTGTTTCTCCATGCATATATGAATTAAGAGCTTCCCATTTCTTTTATCTCTTTGTTCCTTCTTCAGTTTCATATATATATATATATATATATATATATATATATATATATATTCCATACGTAAAATGATAGCTGTAATAAAGATACCACCGAAATTTATGTAACTGTTAGAGAAGTCCGCAAAATATATCTTAGAACTACATGAATGAAAAGGCATTGATCTTGAATACATTTCGGACAAAAAAAATTGCCGTTAAGTGTTTTACAAAAGAACTTTACCGTTTTGTGTTCCTTTCCTGTAAAACACCTTGCAAGAGAAATATTTCGTCCGTTGCTAAAATTGATATACACAGCAGTTATGTCGTAGAGGAAAAAGGTATGTTGGATGGATAGCAAGAAGAATTGGCCGGAAGGGAGAGAAGTGAATTGCCAGAGGATAGAACTGATTGAGAACCCTTGAGATGGTGAGTTGTGGAGCAGCATGATCGCTAAGGCCTATGGATACGCTCTTGGAGAATGAGAGATAGATACACAGAGAGACACAAACTGAGATACAAAAACGTTTTACGTCTTCAGTGCCGAAGGTATTGGGTTATGTTACTGTGAAAAAATGAACAGGACGTACTTTCTTCCTGTATAATCATTCTAAAATAAATTTATGCCAGCATTTTCTGATCAATTTGCGATTCGCATCCAGAATCATAATAGCGAATTTTATCCTCAGTTATATTTTAGAAATGCAGTATGAGGCAAAATATTGACATTTACTGCTTAAAATCATTCTTGTAATATCATCTCTGACTTTTCCTTCATTTTTGAAAAATATGGGACGAAATAAGTAAAATATTTATTTTCACACAGCAAGCAAAAGGATTTAAATGGTTTTGTTGAGAGCGTTTGGAAGGTTTTTTTTTTTTTTTTTCATTTTTATTGCGACGAATAAACATCTGACATTTGAACAATAATCGGCTACACAAAAAATAATTTGCTATACGAGAACTATCATATATCATAGGCTAAAATGTTATAGTACTCTATTAACTGTACAATAAACTATACTTTCTTTCTTATAATCATTCATTTTTACCACAACTGAAACAAGATCAAAACTGATGAGCAGAGTAAAATGGCAGAAGTAAAATGGCGGCACGAGAATTTTTCAAACGTTCGAAGAGGGCACCACGACAATACAGGTATAATTGATTGATTAAGTTACTAGTTATGGACGCAGTAGATGAAAATGATCTTTTTCTATGTCATAATTGCTCCTTACGTAATAAAATTAAAATTAAAATTGAGAATTTCTTCATCGAGTGATAATTTGAGTACTCGTAAGCCATGACAATCTTGTTTCAGAAGACGATGATTAGTGCCCAATAATTTCTCCGCCATTTTAATTCTACCATTCTAATCGCTTTCCCTCCTAACCAAGTCACTTGACATAAAATACCATCTCTGTATGTACAAACACCATAACTATAATCAACCATAGCACTTACAAAATAAAATTGTTACCTCACTATACGACAGGTCGGTTCATGTTATTCGATATTTCGTTATTTACACATAAAAATATATGTATCAAATTAAAAATATACTACGACTACCGATAAATCAACTGACATAACATACATCGGAATCATTGTTCATTTTCAAGCTGTTTCATACTTTCACTTTTTGTCCAATTGTTCATTAAAAGATGGGAAACTAGCAAAAAGGTCATGCTTTAGGTGGGAAATGGTGGGAATAGAATTTATAGTGCCTTATAAATTAGTACCCTAGAAGAAAAAAAATAGCAGAGTGGTCAAATATGTTGCACTCCAGCATTTCAGGCACCAATTGCAAATGGGTGGAAAGTGGCATAATGTGAATTAATGCCTTGCCAATAGACGTTAATGCCGGGTTGGGATGTGAACCCTCAACCTCTTTATTAAGTCAAGTGAATAAACCACTATACCACGACACCTTCACTGTTGGTTTATTAGTCATCGGGTCACTATTTCGTTACCGCTATAGTGTACACTTTAGACAACGTTAGAACTTTGTTATAATCTTGGAGCGCTCTTGGTCAGGTTTTGAATTGCAATTGTAATAGTTTATTTCGTATTTGCAACGTAGTTCATTGCAGCAATTTTTTCAAGTTTAGTTTCGAATCGCCACTGAATCGAAACTACCCCTTCCGCTTTTCTACTACCCCTTTTATAATCCTTAATGTCCAGTGGCGGATCTGCATAGGGAGGAAACCGGCCCGTGCCCCCTCTTTTGAAACTCAACTGGCATACCTTAAGTACACAATGAAAAAAAAATTCCCCCTAAATTGTGTACTTTTCCGGCCCTGTGCCCCTTCTTTTACAATATCCTGGAACCGCCCCTGCTTAATGTCAATGGGGTAAATGTGCCCTTAG
Source organism: Heliocidaris tuberculata (assembly GCA_025618425.1). Classification (NCBI taxonomy): domain Eukaryota; kingdom Metazoa; phylum Echinodermata; class Echinoidea; order Camarodonta; family Echinometridae; genus Heliocidaris; species Heliocidaris tuberculata. The sequence goes on along the minus strand of CM046844.1, from coordinate 23,535,661 downwards.
AAAATTTTCATCCTATGTTGATATGCAGAGGCGGATCCAAGTCTGACAGATCCAGGGTAACATAGTCCGGACACCCCCACACCCTCCCTTTTTCCCAGTCGCTTATATTTGGGAGGAATCGGACCGCCTTCCGTTTGTATGCTACGTAAACCCCCTTTTTCGATATTCGAAATCAGACTAGTTTTGATGCCATTACTGATGTATTAAACTGAAACAAACAAACTACAATTTAAAAAATTATATAGATAAACGAAATAATCACTTGGATTTTTTTTTTTAGACGATTTGTCACAACGATCAATGCCGTTAGTTGCATAACAAAGTCAGTATTTCGAACGTTAAGTGAGTCGAAAATATTATGACCAAGACATATCAGACGCAAATTATAGCTTAACGGTAATATTGGGTCCTGGTAATGACTGAAAATGATTTTCTTTGTAGAATCAAATGAAACTAAAACAGAATTTTCAAGACTATAAATAAATATCTGCCAAATAATTTCCAAAATGTATAAGAGCTGAATTATGAGCAACTGAAGATAAGGAAATCGAGCTGTATAGTCCAGACCACGTTTTCTTCCTTAGTTGGTAGTCCAAAAATCTCATCTACTGCATGTTACAGAATTCAGAATTAACTAAAGCTAGAAATCTCGAAATGCAAGTTCATTACCAGACCTCAACATTAACTTCCACCACCTACTCCTTGAAACATCACCTTTACATCTGGACGGTCATATCTTCGGGTTCTAGCCTACTTGACCGAAGGTCCGTGAGACCGAAGAGGCTTGCGAATCACGCCCCCCCCCCCCCTAACAAAATGATCAAATAAAAAAGAAAAATTGCTCTGGCTGACCTTCTCAATTGGGGTTCAGTGAGACCTAGAAGCAGTAAACAAAAACAAAAAAACATAAACAGAAAATTGAGATCTTGGCCCCGTTGCATAAAACTTACCAGTAATGGTAACTCTCCTATCAATGGTAACTACCATGGTAACATCACTCAACAGCCAATCAAAATCAAGGTTTCCATGGGAGTTACCACTAATGGCAAAGTTACCGTTAATGGTAAGTTTTATGCAACGGGGCCCTGGTGAGCCTTCGGTCTCGTTGGCCTTCAGTCTCGTGAACATTTTAATCTTTACTTTCGGTCTACGTGACCGAGATTTCCCCGGATGGTGTTCAACATGCTTATTCGCAGTGACTGGGCATTTGTCATACAAATCAGCAATATAACGGGAATGCAGAATAAATCATTTACCTGTGATTATGCTCATGCACAATTCCACGTACTGGGTAATAGAAATACAAGAATGTGACTCAAGTACAATACCACATACAATCTGCTCATGAAACACGATAAAAACTACTTTCGAAAAATAAACTCAAGGGCAATTTCAAAGGCCTATCGTACTGCCCATAGAAATCAGGTTCGGATTACGTAATATGCCATTGTAATGTTCGCACATTTCTAAAGGTGATAGACAGGGCTATTGAAATTGCCTTTAGTTGATTTTTCGAAAATATTTTTTATCGTGTTATGAATAAATAATCAATATTTTGGTCAAAGATATGCCATTTGCTTCTTCACGAATAATACAGAAAACTTCCATCGGTTGGGGGTGATCATACAATTGTAGTTTAAGCCTCTACCAACAGCAATTAGAAACAGTGTGACTGATCACTTGGCTTGAGAAAGTCCACAGGAGTGGAAGAAAGCTTGCTTACAAAATTTAAGGTTGGTAGAACCTTAAACTACAATTGCATTTGCTTCTTTCATACTGTTCCTCGTTGTCAATGTCCCACTTCGTGTTTGGTGTTCACCTTTTCACCATTCCATGCAGACGTTCTAACGAACGCAACCAAAGCATCCATCAAAACTGTCATTCAGCATCTTCAAAAGCATTTCTTCACTATTAAAACATGTAGATATAATATATGTATGTGAACAGCGCAAGGTTTAATTTGGCCACATAACCGTTCACACTGAAGAGTGACTTCGATACACAGACACGTAATGCACTCATAATGCCCTCACAGACACCATTTTAAACTTTAAAGCCCCCTTCAGACTTGGCTCGGTAAACCACCTAAAAGAACCGCCGTGGCAAAATATCTCGTTTAAATGAATGGAAGGAGGCATAATTTGGGAGGTAAAAAAATGGCATTACTGCGCTCAAAAATGCCCCCTATGGCCACTCGCTGATATGTGTGTAATAAGTAGAGAAATCTGAAGTGCACGAAGCTTGTCTCATGAAATTTTGCCGCTGTGGTTGTCTTTTCAGTGATTTACCGCCTCCCGTCTGAGTGGGGCTTAAGGAATGCATGGTAAGATTATGGTAGATAAGTTATGGTAGTCAGAAAGGAGTTTAAGGCGTCTCGAATTCATCTGAAGAAGATGCCGGGGCAGGTATACTGTCCTCGGGCTTGGAGGGCTCCGTGGTTTTGTGGGCTGGAATAAGCACGGGAGCCGTTGGCATCTGATGAGAAAATAAGAGAGAGAGAGAGAGAGAGAGAGTGAGCGAGAGAGATAGAGAGTGAGCGAGAGAGATAGAGAGTGTGTGTGAGAGAGAGTGAGAGAGAGATATATATTTGCCTTTCTAGAAACTTATGTTCCAGGTCAAGACCGTACAAGTTATTAGGGGGTCCCAAAGAAGCTGATCCAGGATTTCTTTTAAAAATCCATCCCCAAGGAATTTCGCTTGAAGATTTGTTGTTGTTGGGGGGGGGGCGAGGTCAATCGAACCCCCAGAATCCCTAGTTTGTACGGGGCCTGCAGGCTAGCCTGCATCGAACCAATCAAATAATATTCGAGGAAATGTATTCAGTCGAATTTAAAAGTGATTTTACTAAGTGAGTACCACCATTAAATTGTGAAAAAATTGTTGTATTAAACGCCATTTAAACAAAAAAAAGAATCAGCAATACTGTGCAGAACACGTTGAAAGTAATTGGAGATTAAAGCATTGATAGACGCTAAACAGAATTTAGGAAAGAGTAAAAGTAAGAGTATTTAAAGAAATTTTGTAAATTCTAACTTCGAGTATAAAATCAAATTTGTTTCAAAACTTACATTAACTTCGTTTGTATCCATAAGGATCGCCTCTTTCCCATCTTTGCCTTTTCTCGTTGTATCGTGGAATCTTGCCTCAATGTTACTATTCCAAATACCGTATCCAAAATAAATTAGAAGACCTGATAAAAATAAACATAATGAAAAAAATATTAATATTAGTCAGATGAAAATGAGGATTTCTCGAGAATGTTTTGTATAAGTCGGAGGAAAATAAATCATTTCAAATGCGATGACAGGAAAATAAAGCCCACGGGAATGACATACCTTAAAAACAAAAAACATTAAGGACATTGTTCGTTTACCAAATGTATAATTAACATTAAATGTTGTAAAGAGTGGCTTTCCGTATAATCAAGTTCATATCTTCTAAGCATGTTCATTTAAAGTTGATAGAGGCTTAAAGTTTTAATTATTTCTCCCAATCAATGTATCAACTAAAACATTGCTCCAATTTTTGTAGTCAGATATAAAACTTTGTTCAACCCTCACCTGCAATAAGCCAGATTGCAAACCGGATCCACGTGAGATAGGAGAGCTTTAGCATGAGATAAACATTGACAAACATGGCGCACATGGGCAAGAAGGGCACTCCGGGGGCCATGAATTTAAGACGCTCCGGGTTCTGTGGCAGTCGGATGATGTTCAGAATGGAGCCGAGCAGAAGAACGCAAAAGACGATCATGAAGATGATCGCCCACCAGTCGGACAGAAACCTTCGGGCGTGGATGATGAGGGCACACATAAGGAACAGGACGACGAACATAAATAGGGTTGTGAGTGTCACGCTACGGCCGGTGGCCGATGTCGGCGACCGCGTCGTCTCCGGAAGCCCGAGCTTTACGCGGACGATGTCAGCATAGGAGTACGACATCTGCTTCGCGCGTGAGAGGTAGAAATTCCATCGGCTGTACGTCCGGAACTCGTCGTCCGTTTCCTCGCCTACAGCTCCGTATTTCGGCACCGAGCTATGGATCGGTGTCCCCTGCGCGTCCAACTTCGGTAGGAGCTGCTCGGGTCCCGCTTCCTGGAGCGTTGACCCCTCCGCTGTGGACATCGTTGATTCCTTTGCGGGTGGTGCGCTGATCTCGTCGTCGTCTTCGTTGTCGAGGGTGTCGTATGCGAGCCCGGTGTTTATGGAGACTTGGAGTTCGATGTGTGGCTGATAGCGGAGGATAAGGACGCACATAGAGACGAGTGTATAGGCCAGAAGTGTCCCGATGGACATCATTTCGATGAGGTCACCCAAGCTAACTAAGAGAGCCATGATAGCGGCTAGGAAACCGGCGATGATGGTCGCAACTGCAGGTGTGTTGGTCACGACATTGATGTTACCCAAAAATCTGAGGAAACAGAAAGAAAAAGACTGAATAAGATTTTGTTTCCATCTGTATCTCTAGAAAATAAATTATGTTTTAACCTATTTAACTTTTGCAAATTAATTGATTGATAGAATTAATTAACAAAACATCACAAAAATGACAGTATAATATGAACAATTATACAATGTACTAAAGAGTAATAATTTTACATGAATACATATACATAAAAAAGTAAAAAGTAATATACGGTATATTAATGAATGAACAGAAATTATATGTAGACATAGATCTACATAATGACATACACTTAACTAAAGATAATATAGATGTACTATTACTGAGGTAAAGTTGTTAATTGGAACTAGAGGTTAGCACAAGTGCTAGTCGAGCGTTTATAGTCCAATTCTTTTTGCAAGATGTTTTCTTTTTTCTTTTTTTTAGAAGCTACATGTAACATTTTTATTTTGTATGTAAAAATGTATACAAAAAGTATATTTTTTAAGTTTTGTCTTTTTACAGAGAGAACAAAATATCAAAGCAATTATTTTGTCAAACAATAACAAAAATGATAATGTATACAAAAGAAAAACAAATCTTTAAACAGCTGCAATCACTATTAAGTGCATGAAGTATAATAGTGAAGTAAAAAGTGTTACAGGTATAACACAAACATGTATAATCATAAAGTAGTAAAAAGTAAAAGAACACAAAGAGAAATAAAAACTATATATAGGAAATAAAAGATGAAAATGAAGAAATGTTTAGGCTTAAGCAATATAGAACGCCAATCAAATTTAGGTGGTAGAAGGTATAAATATAAATGTGCAAAAACTTCATAATGAAAGCTACTTAGTTATTCTTTTAAATCAGTTGTATCATAAATCGTATTTGAAGAACCTATCATAGTGAGATTACACTTTGTTCCTTTGTTTTTTTTCAAAATGGTAAAAACAAAAGAAGTAATAAATAATGATAATAATAATAATAATAAAGACATTAATCATGGGGTATTTTAAAGCGCCCATGTCCATCATGATCATTAACACCCTGACGCTCCCTTTAGCATGTCTGCTTTTAGGTCCTCTATCATTCAAGGTATTCCTTCCTTCATGGCACCTGTTAACTATACTTGAACCAACAGAGGCAAATGTAGATTAATTTCTTTCCACAGGACAATAGAGCCATGCCTGGCCAGGGGAGCGTTTCATCAAGCGTTTTGTCAGTGATTTTTACCGACAACGGTTATAAGCTACTGAAATCCTTGCATCTGATTGGCTGAGAGCAAATTTGTCAGTAAAAATCACTGACAAAACGCTTGATGAAACGCTCCCCATGGCACGACCCAACGACTTTCGCATCTTCAGTCAAGTGTTCAAACTTCCAATTGACATGGAGGACCTCACCTGAACAGCAGACCATCGGTGGCCATGGCATAGATGACCCTGGGCATGGGGAAGAGTGACCCCAGGAGACTGACGGTGAGCCCAGCAATGGACCCGATAGCCACCACGTACTTGCCCGGCTCGGCGTTGTTCTGAACGAACATGTCCATGAGGGGAGACTCCGAGCTGATGTCGTAGTACGGTACACCAAGGGTTAATACGAAGCTCACACTCACGTACCCTGTTATTGAAATGAAAAGTAGAAAATTGTAAGGTCCGCGTTCTGTTTCGTCACACTTGATAGCAATAACATTACTGAATCCGTGACATCTGAGCGGCCGTGAGCAAACTTGGTATAACATTGTGAAGTTAACTTGCATTCAAATAATATACATCAGTGAGGGTGTAGGTTGTATAAGAATTATTCAGGCTGTACCTGGAGTGGATCCAGGATTTTGTAAAAGAGAGGGGGCACAATGGAAAAAAATTAAAGGAGCAATCTTTTCTGGTTGTGTAATGCCAGTTGGGATTTCAAAAGAGGTGTTTCCAAACCCATCCCCCCCCCCCCCTTACGTAAATCCTCCTTTGAGTTGTGTGTTCAGACAATTTCGAAGGTACCGAGTGGATCATTACACTATTGCCAGGACATATATTTATGATGTGTATTATTGGTTTCATAAAATGGTAATGAGGACTTGTCATTTGATAAGTTTCCTTCATCCCAAATTTCACAGATCTTGAGACGACTTTCAAAATTAGAGTTAGAACGATTTACCGGCCAGTCATTGAAAATATCTAGTGACCGGTAATTATAAAATGGTGAAGACCGGTTACGCTTTAGGAAAAATAAATGCCTGGTCACATGTCCACTCTCAATCGATCATTTGATTAGGATCTACGTCATCATTTTTAAATTATTGTAAACAACTTACCAACGAGGCAAATAAGAAGGGAGAGCATAATGGCGAGTGGTATGGAACGGCTTGGGTTCTTGGACTCTTCACCAGTCGTTGCGATAATGTCGAAACCAATGAAAGCGTAGAAACAAGTGGCAGCTCCGGTCATGACCTAGAGAGAGAGATAGTCATGAAGTAGGTAAAATATGACAAAATCAGTGGCGTGGATACGGAGGTATGCGGGCATGTCTCCGCAATCGAATGGTGAAAGGGGGGAAAGAAAGGAAGAGGAGAATAAGGACAACACAAGAAGATGACGGACCTATTCCCGCACCTCTCCCTATTCGGTCTCGCGTTTCAGTCATCAAATGAGACCGGTTGCCTGGTGACACGACATTTGCTCCTGCGACATTTCTCGAAAGTTCAAAGATTAAGGTCAAGGTCATGATTTGGTTTTTTGTTAAGGACAATGTGGAGATTAGGATATAGGGTTAGGGTTAGGGTTAGGGTTAGGATTAACATGGCAAAGTTAGACCGGAGTAATTGTCGCAGGAGCAAGTGTCATGGAACCCGGTTGCCTCCCTCCCCTTCCGATATTTGCACTTACCCTACGCCATTGGTCATAATTCATAATACTAATCATTGGCATATCATGAGCCTGAAAGAAAACCGTTACAAACCGAGAAGTTATTTGGCACCTTTGTTTGTCATCAAATCATCCCTCCTTCTTCCAACTTTTCTCGTCCTACTCCCATCTTCATTTTGTCCTAAAGGACAGGTCCCCTATCACCGACCACGAATACTCTATCTAACTACAGAATCAATCTCCTTAAGAACAGTTAGACCCAACTCCGGAAAACCGAGCACAGGCATATGCTCCGAAAACGGCGTATAAATATAGAGCCCTCATCGTTCATTACGAGGAAGTGTGTACAATAGGCATGGGGAAAATCTTGCAAAGTCAACCAGCCAACGATATATAATTTTTTAGAAATAATGCTGCGTGCCAATTATCTTCAAAATCTTTGAATGATTGGTCATATGAAATGACTTTCAAATGACAAACGTTTGAAATAAATATATCCACAGCATTATTTTTGAAAAATATATTATCAACAGCAGGTCGACATTGCACGATTTTCCCCATGTCTTTTGTACACACTGTCTCGCACTGAACGATGAGGGCTCTATATTCATCTTGCTCCATACGCCGTTTTCCGGTTTTCCGGAGTTGGGTCTGACTGAAGAATATTATGTGGAAAAAGATTTTGGATATCGATGTTTCAAGTCCCATGTCACCGATCTATGCTAACGAGCTTGCAGAACCGATTCTCCCGGATCGTAGGGATATCCAATACCTTTCTCTACATAAACTTCAGGGCCCATATTTATAAAACTTTACTAGGCCCAGTTGGCAACTAACCATGTACTGTAGCCTATGCAATTAGTTGACAACTAGCTTAGGTCTTATGAATATGGGCCCAGGACTCCAGGAGGCCAGATTTGGTTTGTACTACACATGCTCCGACGACAATAGCTCTGGGTCAATTTCGTATAATAATCGAATTCTGTATAAACTTCTACCTTGGACCAAACACTATAACTAACCTTAACCCTATAACCCTAAATCTAACTCAAAACCCTATAACAACCTTAACCATAACCTTATATCTTTGATGAAACCAAGCCAGGAGTAATTGTCGCCGGAGAATAATGTCGGAGCACGTAATAATACAGTTATTGTTATCGTTGTGTTTATCACTTACGGGATCGGACCTTTATATGCCAGGAGCCTGTCCTGAAATAGTCACCTCATTTTACCCATAAGATTTGACCCCTTAAAGTTATTTAGACCATCTGAGACATTGACAAAAAGGTTGTCAGCCTGACCGTAGCCGTCGGGTTTAGCCCCCCAAAGCCCCCAAAAGAGACCCCAAAGTCGGGTCGATTTCAGCCCATCTCCCCCATGCACCAAACTTGGTATAGGAAGTATAGGAAGTAGTATGACTGGACCTTACAAAACACACCCAAAAAAAAACTGACCAAAATTTCCGTCAGGATGGGGTGTCAGACGGCCCCTAAAAATTGGGGTAATTTTTCCCCTTGAATCATAGGGACAATTGTGTCAGAAGGAAGAGCTATGGATGTACATTCTCAAAATATAAAAACTGGCAAAATTGGCTCCCAGACTATTAGCTCTATGTATATATACCTACCCCTGAAAAACCAAAGGGCATAAATCCATCCTCGGTCCAGTTTTCTCCGTTGATAAAGAAGAACCCGGCCACCAGAATGAAGACCCACACAGCCATGTTGAGGGCGTTGAGAGCGTTATTGAACACCACCGACTTCTTGACACCAGCGGCAACGATCAAGGTCATGATAACGGCGATGACAAGGGCGACAAGATCCGGGTACGTCTTCGCTGTTTGGAGAAAGAAAAAAAAGAAACTGTCATCTCGTCGCTTTTGGGGAGTGGTTTTTGAAGAGAAGGTGGAGTTCTGGGAAAGATAAAAAATCATAATGATTATAATTAGTTGAATTAACAGACTTCTTATTGTGAAAAGTCATAGAATTACTTTTTGTATCCCTATTAGCTGTAAAAATATGCTCAACATTATCTCTCAAATTCCGTTTCTCACCAGGTTCAGGTCGATTTGATATTCTTAAAAGAAATTATAACTAAATTTTGATAGCAAGAATGGTTCATCATAATTAGTGACTCAGTTATCATTAATTTAAAAATATGAGTTGCTTTTTGTTCTCTTACTGTGGATACCGAATTCGCCCACATTATCTCTCATAAAGGTGCTAATTTTGTTCCGAAAGAGGGAGTCAAAGCAGCTACTCAATGCGCTTGCGCCGGCCGCTGTACCAATGAGATACTCCAGAATCAAATTCCAACCAATGATGAACGCCGTAAATTCGCCAACTGTGACGTAACTGTACATGTAAGCGGAGCCTGTTGTCTTGGGAACGCGAACGCCGAACTCTCCGTAACACACACCTATGGAATAAAAACAAAGAACGGGGAGAAAGAAAAAGAAGATTGTAACAGTTATTTATCATGTTTGGTCACCTCAAGTATTTAAGCTTACCAAAACAAAACAATGAGACTTCTATTTTTTTTAAAGATAATCAACTACTACACGATTTCTGAAAAGTTATGAAAAGTTCCATTATTTTGTAATCGTACCCCTTGAGGTAATCTTATTTTCCTTTATCTTGTAATCAAATTCATCTTTATTGCAATTTCCATTATGTGTATTCCACTATCATTTTGATATGTTCTTTTCTTCCCCTGAAAGTCGGGGGTCAAATTAACACCGAACATATTTAAGAAAACAAAAGTTCATAGTTCTAAACTGACTATTTTAGACCTTTATGACTTGGAATGTAACTTCACCTCACTCACAAAACACAGCACAAATAAATCTGTTGGGATTTTATGGGGGTCGAGTATCGTAATAGACGAGCGCCGCCTATCATTGATACCGGGTTACATGTGATGACTTATCAATTCCATTCGTATAGACGTGGAGAACAGGTGTCATCTATAGGCATACATGTAAACCAATATCTTGGGTCTCTCATTCCATCGCGCTAATGATAATTTATGGGAGATTCTTTATTTTCAGAAAAGATTAAGCGAGATAAAATATAAAACGATAATTGTCACGTTAAGTATGAGCGCTCTCGAGATCGCAATCAAAATCAAAAAAAAAATTATAAATGAATTATCATGTAGTGTCAAAAAGAACATTTGGTTTGATATGACGGAGGGCGACTCTATAGATATTCACGTCTTACTATGTTTTAGACAGAAAGTCATACAAACATAGTTTCAGTCATGAATTACAGGCTTTTTCCATTGTCGATATCCCTTTTGTGGGTAGACATAACTGGTTGAAACTGCTGTAATTCTTAGGTATTTCTGACCTCCAACATTAAAAAAAAATTGTTACAACCATTAATAATGTTGAATAAAAAAAGCAGCATGGTAGACATAAGATTTAATATAATGAATTCGCATTGATCCGCGTATATGAGTATTGTCACAAAAACAGAATCATTGGCCAATATCAAACAATAAAATCATTTTAAACAAAAACTGTTGTAACAGTTCACAAAACAATGATAAATTTACATCATTTATTCAAGAAATAGATTTTTATTTGATATTTTCTTTAGACAAGACATATCCTTTAAGCACTATAGAGTAAGACAATGACTGACCACTGTACTCGGGACTATAAGATAATATTGAGATAGAATTCCTTTCAAATTTTGTCTGACCTTTTTGCATACGAGAACACACCTTCAGATGAACAATTATAACATCCGAAGTCCTTTGGAAGCGCATAGAGATGTCATATCATAATGAAATATGCGCTATACAAGAACGGAATATCATTATTTTTAATTATTATTATTATTATTATTATTATTATTATTATTATTATTATTATTATTATTATTATTATTATTATTATTATTATTATTATCATCATTATTATTATTATTAACCGAAAGAAAAAAAAACACTTCTCAAAAAAGTGAGCTTGCCCATGACACATTTCAAACAAGGTATGTGCTACAAAGCATATATCTTATAATGTTTGCAAAACACTGTTTGATTATGCCTCCAAACGCATCCACTTATACTCTTACGCTGTTATTGAAAATGGAAAAAGACATAAAATCAAATGTACATTAAATTTAAGTAAAATGCCCTTCTCCGTATATATTCACCATCATGTCTATACCTGATAATACTACACTATAATGTCAGAAGTTGCAAGTCCATTGGCATTTACGCCATCAAAAACTGAAGCCCTGAATTTCGAGCCCTTATTCAACGCGGTGTCTCATCCAAGAATTTATAGATTCGATGAACTTATCCACATATTTATTGATCGCGCTGCTAGTTCTACGACCTCGCAATTCCGTCCCAGTGTCCTCCGAATATGCTGATCAAGCAAAATAAATTATTTGGATGTGACTGTCTTTCCGGCCGTTATATTTTTTGTCGCACTCAAGTAGATTAAAAACGCCCAGTGATAAATCTACTTAAACGACACAACTGACGTCTCCGGAGTAAAATAAGTGTAAGTGTTCAGTTTCGTTAATTTCCAATTCCGAACGCCAATAGACATGATAGAGATTCATTCATATGAATAACTGGCTTCAATTCATAGTGACAGTCTGAAATAGATGTGAAAATGTAGGCAATATTGTTACAAGAGACTTTCTAGATTTGGGGGGTGGGGTAAAAAATAAAAACATAGAACAGGCTATATTGATTATCAAATATATGCCACTCGTTTCCTTTCATAAATCTTTGAAAATGTGAATTTACAGAAGAAAAAAAAAATCACAAATGAAGTCCTGCATTTACAATGCAATTGCTTCAATTTTGATAGTTGTCTTGTATAGTTTTGCATTTGTTTGAGCTTGAAGAGAGAGATATATGCATTGCAAATCTCAAAAATCAACTTAGAGATGAGCAAAATTATAGAGAATAATAATAACAATAATAATAATGATAATATGTCTTGTTTACCCAGGGTAGCTTCATCAGTTATTTGATTTGATTTGATTTATTTTCTTCTGCATTCATATAAGTACAACATTTTTCGGTAACATATATAAAATAAAATACAAAAGTACTTATTGACAATGAATCATAAATAACAAGTATATGTAACAATCATTTTTCAAAAACAAACACGAAATGATAAATTGTCAAATTATTGTAATTCATCAAATATAAAGTCATTTGCGGAAGAAGGACTACCATTATAAGCAATTTGCTTCAGAATATGGCAGCCCCAGACAAATATTATGAAATAGCTAAAACATGTTTAAATAAGCAGAATGGATAAATAATTGAAATCCTAAGTAAAAAGCATATTGATGATGATGTTGATGATGAAATGATGATGATGATGATGATGATGATGATGATGATGATGATGATAATGGTGATGATGATGATGATGATGATGAAGAGTTGACACAGAAATTTTACCTTGTATATTCAGATAGTAACATCGTTTTAACTTTGGCTTTAAATGAGTAAAGGGAACAACAGGATTTATTTTTTAATAAAACAACGCTCGGTGCCTTCATACATTTTCTAGCATGACAAGCATGACTATACTGAGTTGTGAATATTCCAACACGTCCATTATTATTCCACCAGCAATATAACCAATTTTTAAAGGTCAATTGGGCTAATATAATTTGACACGCTACATTATCCTGCTCACAGTATACAATATCAAACTAAATGTTTGCCGGTTAAGATTAACGTGGTGTTTTAGTCCATTAATACGTTGCAAGCACGGTGCGTTGTAGAGGCTGTTCTCGGCGTTAAATGGTTGTCACTTTTGAACAACAGCACGATGTCTTTGTCATCCAGACGTGGGCAATATACCGTGTGTGCATGTGAAGGGATTCAAAATGTAGACCGTCCGACAATTAGGTCTACCTCTTTTTCCTTGGACATCGCTGTCCAATTATATAGCAATGGTAATTAAAGAGAGATATAAGCCGACCGGCCAGCTGCAGGTTTCAGGGCGAATTAGCGATGTTGACCTTCGTCTACCGAAGATGTTGAATGCGCATTTCTTAAGAATGACATGAATTAGAGAAGGACGGATGGACAGACAGAATAGAGAAAGATAAAGGAGGGTGAAGAGAGGGGAAAGAGTGAGGAAGGAGAGATGGATGATGATAGAGAGAGGGGAGAAAAAGGAGAGATAATGAGGAGATCTGAAGGCTTAAAAATACACTGTATATTACTACAAGTAATGCTGCTGCTGCTTTTGAGAGATAGAGGGAGTGTAAAAGAAGGAAAGAATGAAAGAGAGAAGGGGGAAAGGGATGTAGAAAATTAGAGAAGCGAGAGAAAGAGAGAGAGAATGAAAGGGCGGACACATTAATAATGCAAGATGGACTTAACGTTTTTATATTTTCTTTACTGAATCCAAAGACAAACGAACAAAACAAACCAAGGAAGTTCCCCAGGCTTGTTTCCACATGAACTGATAACAACAAAACATGAAACACCTGCGCTTACTTTCGTTAGGATCAACTTCTAAAAAGAAAGTCATGACAAACCTTTTTTTTTTAAGTTCCTTTTTGTTATATTTTCTCTTTTTTTCTCTCCTAATGAAACCTGAAAATATCATAGCTAAACACCTGCTTGCAACAAACGCTTTGATATATAATATGATATGATATGATATGATATGATATAGAAATCATTCTTCTTTCCGTTGGATGTAAGTGTGTTTAGTAGGCCTTATATTGGGATTATTGGAAGTTGGTTATTTTCGTCTATTCAGTTTAGTCCAAATTGGATAACTGAAAAAGCCTTTATTTTCGTCAAAATAATTTGATTTTATACTTCAGTGACACATTATACAACCTGACATAACGTTTAGCTCATTTTTCCTATTTAAGTATTACCATTATGATTACATCGTATAAACACATCCCATCCCCACTAAGATAAATGATCTTCCAATTTCCAAAAGGCCACGTAATGATGACGTATGCCGCCATTCCTATCATTTAAAAAATCTCATTCAGAACCACAACATTATGAGCAATAGAGTATCCAAATCAAATCATATTGATAATTCATGCACGTGCTCGTTATATTACGGAGCGATATAAAGTGATCACGTGACCGCGCCCACAAAAAAATTAGAGCGGTCTACCGCCTGTGTAAATAAATGAGAGCAATTTCCGTTTCCATGGCAACAGAATCAGTCTCGGGATGAAAATTAGATTCCCAGTTCTTAGAAGATGGGTGAGCCAGGGCTCCATCGTCGGCCTGGATAATGAGACATAATTTCTCTGCCCAGATGGCGTATGGCTGATAGATACAACATGGGCGAGATAGCTAGTCGAAAAATAGGACACACTGATGCAGACTATTATGTTGCTATTCGTTATGAAATCCTACATCAGTCTATTGATCGTTAGATTAATTTACGATACAGAATGGGCATACGATCTCCCCAGGAGAATTTAAGACGTATTCTTGCAAACTTCAGATTTATATGCCATCTATATGTATATTCCGTTTAATCAACATACGCTAGTGATTGATACTTATAAATTGTATTAGTACCATCGGCCCGTAGTAGTCAAGTAACTTATGGCGCGCCAATCGTCAAACATTATCTGCTATGTACATCATTTGTCTTTCTGTAACAAAATGAGTATACAAAGAAAATTCCGTTATGAGATTATGATGAGAACTGGACTTAATCATATGGGGAATGAATTGTGTTCATTTACTTTAGTTATAGAATTGTGACAATTTTGACGGGGTAGGAAGGTTCGTAGAAAAGGGAACGTTGATTCCAAACTTCGATATCATTCGTTCCCACTAACAATTCCGGTATTGGCATGATACACATGAATCATTTCTCTCAAGTAGTCATATTTTGAAATTTTTCATTAGCATAAGTGCCCACCATTATTATATTGCATGATACACACCATATGTAAGGTCACGTGACTCATCCATTCTCTTGATTGCAGGCTTCGAGTGCTAAAATGAATGTCGTGTTCTTCAACCAATAATTGTACTTATATGAAATACAAACCGGTCCAATGTGATAATCCCACCTTTTTTCACTTCCAGTAGTGCATTTTTAGCATTTGCATGTGCGGTCCCCAAACTGTGGAATGGCTTACCAGTGGACATTAGGAAATCACTATGGTTAAATACGTTCAAATCAAAACTAAAAGAACATCTTTTCATTTAATTGTTTATGTATGTTGTAGTAGTAGTAGCTTTAAGCATATCAGGAGCAGCTCTTGCAGCACATTAGAATATATTTACATAAATTGTATGTTGAGACTAGGTGTGCCATAAACTAAAGGAGAGACAGCTAAGCGCCTAAAGGCCTTAACACACGCTGTAAAATGAATTGAGAAGTTGCAACAAGACGGCAATTTCTCATGTGACATACAGATCAAAGTGGAACCGAAAACTATTATTTTCATTTTTCTGTCGGACAGGAGCACGATTCCGTTCGATTAGAAAGTATTTACCGATGGTATTATTAATCTTATGATAATGTTTAGGAATTTACTTGTTGTGAAAGGATCTTTGACAATATACATTAGCTTTCAATAATATGAATAATCTTTTATTATGTTTGCAGTCCTTTCTCCTTAAAAGAAGAGAATTTCAAGAAGGGAAAATCAGTGTCCTTTCCAGTTGTTGTTGTTCTTGTTAATAGTCATGGTGGAAATTTGGGCAAAGATATTCTTTGGCCCAGCATGGGGTTTGATTTCTGCATGCAGGATTTTGAAGATGTCGGTAAACACTTCGCAAATCAATGCAGGATTATCATGATCATGCTCTGCTTCACACCAGCCATGATGCTGTTCCCTCACGTCGTCCAACTCTGTCACTATCAGTCCCGCTATCGACCTGCCAGGGTAGACGGCGAATAATCTCATGTCCCGTTGGGCCTTTTAAAGCGTTTACGTAAAATAATCTTGATCGGCGCAGGAACCATCCCGTAGAGGCCTGTACACTCTGTCGACATCTGATGAAGAGAGCGAGTTTGGCCAGGACTAGGGTGTTTTTTTCTACTGCAAAAAGGGCAAAGGTTATCCGTAAACCCAATCCTATCTATTCTTTACCCTATGCTTCCAGACCTAACCCTAACCCTACAATTACCCTTATCTCAATACTAACTTTCTCAATGAATTTAACACTCTCCATGCCTTTATCGTAAGTGGAAATAAAACAGGCTGACGGCGTTGAATTACGTATCTCGAAGAAAATGAACCCACTGGCAGCGCTTCCTTTTGACAAAACACACATATCACTTATTTTATCTTATTTTATTTGTCCACATCATTTTACAAATATCAGCACCTGTTTTAAATTGATCAAAATAACTTGAATTGATTGTAATTAAATTGGATGTACTGATATCCAGTGTGTTTGCGTGTTCGTTTCAGTTTCTGTTTTTCTTTGTTTTTGTTTTTTGATTGATAAGAACGATAAAGATATCCATATCCACAGGTTCACGGGCATAATTTTGTCAAGAGAGTTTGACCTCTCGTACCAGAATATTGACTTTCCAGTTTCTAAATGTTTTTAATTGACGGGAATCAACGTGTATAAACAGGACTGATGCGACGTTTACGGATTGAAACCATGGATCTGCTTTGTGAAGAAACACTAGGAAACGTAAACTCTTCCAATCTGACACACAGAATTACTTTCTTCGCATCATGATGATCTTATGACAGTGTTAGAGTTATTACCTTTATTCTACTCCGAAAAGGTAAAAACACGCTTTATTTAACTTTATATGTATATACGAAAGTAATGAAATTTTGACCATGAAATGACTGAGAGATATATATAAAATTATATATATATATATATATATATATATATATATATTTACAGCAAAAAAATATATTTCCATTTTTTCTAATGACATGCAATAGCTCATACAAACATAAGCCAAACTTTCCATAATTCTCACCACTGCCATTTCATTTAAACCTTTTGATAATGATTTTTGTTTTCCTCCTCATATTCTCTAAGCCAATCCATTAAATCCTTTTGGGTTATACTAGAGACATCATGCAGATTATTCCATACCATGCCTAAAAGGCCAAATTCTAATGAAAGGTTTGGTGGCCTTATCGTTCGTACTTCTGACTCCATAAGTGGTTCATAGATAAATAAACGATCAGAAAGCTTATTCCCTAAGGGCGTAGATTCATGTTACTTTATTGACGTCACTGGACAAGAGACTAAATGCGGCAGAAGATCACACAACTTTTATGGGTTTTCATTTCATTTTTATTTTTTCAAAGAAAATTGGTAGAAGTCAAACAAATTTAGATGACCTCGATAAGATGAATGGTTCTTTAAATAAGCAGACTTTGCAGTCATGTGTAATGCTACAATATTAAATGCAGAAATATATCACAGGATAATTTTGTTCCTATACTTGTGTTTTTGACGTGGCTACTTCTTATTTCTTCTCTCTCTCTCTCTTTCTCTCTCTCTCTCTTATAAATTTATTTTCTTAAATTAATGTACGCGCCCATTTAAAAAGTGTCATGATAAAAAATGGTACCTCTTAAAATTAAGTACAGCCTTTATAAATAAGGTTAAACTTTTCATGCAACTTTTCAAACATATTTTCATGGAACACTGTTTTAGCTTCATGCTTGTATTTCTAGTGCAGCTATTTGCAAAATTACACTGCAATGTATTACGAGGAGGACTTACTCACTCCTGATAATATTCCACTGTATTTTTACAATTTAGCAAACTCACCATTTACCTTTATAATCATCTATGAAAAATTAATATTGTTTGGAAAAAACATTAAAAATTACACTCCGTCAATACATTGGTTTTAGACAGACACCCATAATGCAGACCGTCATTTTGTACCATGTAGCATAGGATAGTTTCAAGCAGAATAGTAGTTCTAAACGCTACTCAATACCGAAGTCGAATAAAAATTTGTTATCAAGTAACATCGTATGCGATAGGAATAGTGTTGTTAAAATGACAATGTGATTAATAGAAACGTAAATTACCTAAACACTCAATGACAAAGTGCAATTTATACTCGACAATAAATCATACGGCTTCACAGTCTCATGTGAACAAAATACGTTCTGTTCAAGTACATGCTAGTGACAACGGTGCTTTATTGAATTACTTGTTCAGTTGATACTGAATCTAAAATAATGAACTGCTGCTCTGCCGTATAGCATTGGCTTGGTGTGAGCAGTCATTCAGAGTGGGCACTGGTAAGGCCAGCTCACTCGAGGCGTCATTTTGATTGCGTCAGTACCTGCGCTAAGTGAGCTTGTGAAGGCAATTACCCCCAGTTATGAAAGATATTATTTGCACTGTTCAATTTACAATTACTGTTTAAATGATATCACTCTTTCATGACGAGCAAAAGAACGTACAAGTCACTGACACGAGGCCTCATTTGCAGACGGTAGGACCGCGTCGGTGACCGGATCGGTCTTTTGTGAGTCATGAAAGAATGATATACTTTAAAAAGTGATTGCAAAATCAACAGTGCAAACAATACCTTTAATAACTGGCGTACAGTATGGGTTAGTTGCCTTCACAGGTTTGATTAGCGCTGGTAGTGACGGAATCAAAATGACGCCTCGTGTGAGCCGCGGGCTTCATGCCTGGTGGCGGAAGAGGGTCTTCAAGGGATATCTCCCTACTGTTATTTCCTTAGCGGTCTTGATTAGCAAAAGTATTAACGAACTGGAAATGACGCCTCGTCTTAAAAAGGCATATATCATTTGCGGGATCCTGACGCTGCAACTATTCTGTACTATCAATGATCACTGATGATATAAGCAATTTACTGATTTTTTAAAAATAAATTCCTTATGTAGTTTTACAGATATGCTTGATTCGAATCTTACAGTTTTCTCATGCTTCCAAACGTTTCCTTAATTTGAACCCTATAATATGTGGATTTGAAAATAAGCCAAATCATTTGATTTGCTTTCTGACTCAAACTCTATTATTATTTTAAAATTTGATTTTAAGTTGAAATATATATACTTATATGATAATGTCAAGGTATTCATTAATATTCCTACTTATATGTCAAATTTAATTTGTATACATTGCATTATTAGTCCTTGGATTACTGTATTATTCATTCTATATTAATAAACCCGAAACTGAATTGAATTGCATTGAATCATCGAAGTGCAAGTGCCGAGTGATAAAACAGACATCACTGATAAATCAAATAAAATAAAATAAAATAAAATCGAATAATTTTTCACGTTGTTATTGAAGGTAACCTGTTTGTTGGTGTAACCGGAGCGAACGCTATGGAGCATTCGAAAACAGTCACGAAATCCGACACGCTCTCGCCTTTTCAGTAACGCCACCTCCGCATGACTTTGCATGCATCTGATGCCATCTGTTTGCCATGGCTTTTTGTAAAGCATAGAGCAGGTAAGGTATGAAGATGGGACCCTGGTGCATAGGGAGAATTGTCTCGCTCATTCTGGATTCAGGAGAGAGGTGGATTGACCTTTGCAAAATGAGTTACTAGGAATAGTCACCTGGCGGAGGGGCAGAGGGGTGCAGCAGCTCCCCCCCCCCCCTCCCCCCGAGAATTTCAAGATGACTTTTATATTCGTGCAACTGTCACCTAATATTAGTGCAGTGGGGAGGCCTATCTGCATGTTTTATATCTTATTCGATCACAACTGTACAATGTTTTGATCACAAATTTGCAATGTCACAACATGCACAATCAATGTGTCAAAATTTTGCTCGCTCACAAGCACCTGTTACCTTACCTGAGAGAATGGACGCAATGGCGGCTATGGTGAAGGAGAGGATCACACCAGGTCCAGCCATCTCTCTGGCCACCAGACCCGACACCACGTACATTCCTGTCCCCATGCAGCTTCCCACGCCGAGCGAGACCAGGTCCAGTGTCGTGAGGCACTTGGGTAGACGACCCGGAACGTTCCCTTCGTCCTCCGGGGACTTGGCGCCGTAGAGATCCAAGGACTTGGTCCGGACTAGACGACGCAAGATGGCCGTCATCTTGTCTTTGAAGCCCATGGTGAGAGTTGTATCTAATCTATTCGGATATGGTTTCGTAAAAGATATAAAAAAAGAAAGAAAATGAAATGCAAGAGACTAAATTGAGCACCCCAATCAACTCAGTCGGCAGAAATGATGACTAAATCAAATTATTCATGAAATTACTTCAAGATGGTAGCTCAAACAGATTTAGGCAGGAGTGGACTTGAAGGAATGCGACCGGCTTTACGAAAAAAAACTAAGAGTCATTATCTCCAGTCTGCCCCTGTATCATATGATTCATTGTCATTAGAGTGTTCAATTTTTCGCTGAAAGAGTACATTGACGGAAGAAAGTGTGATTTCTGCTCCTGGTTTTATCAGGAATCCAGAGTAAATTTGAAGTTAAGATATACATTGTCAGTGTAATTATGACTGCGTGCCTTGGCATGTCCCTATGGTTTTTCATCAGTATCACAGGGATGTTTTCAAGGTATCATCTAGCATTTTCTTTGGGGACGACTATATGACTTGAAATCAATTTGACGTTTTATGGACTGGAAACAAAAAGAGGATACAACAAAGAGTGCAATATGCCTAGTTTAAATTAATGCGATGATTATGACCCCTTCTTTTTGCCAAAAATTATTTTTTTAAAGAACGAGACATTTTTTTTTCTTTTTAAACTAGAAAATATTAACATCAATTGAAACTTTCCAATATTTTGCTTTCAAACATATTAAGAAAGCAATCCCTGCCATGTTAACAACAGAACTTTAGATAATATCGTCATTATTAGACAGTGTACTTTTAGTCGGTCAAAGTGGTACAAGGTCATGGTCGTATATACTTGTTCCTGAATCATTCTGACATCCTACTTTAGCAAACTTAGAAAACTTTGACTGCAAAAGGTAATACTTATATACCTAAGATTCCTAAGAACTTTAATCTAAATTGAGAGGGCCTGGTTTGATGTATCTGGGGGTTTGAACGGACGACATTTCTTCGATTTTTGTAATATTGCCATCGATCAAGAATATGGTTTCAAAGACAATTTTAAGATTGCAATAGCTTTATGTTTTAATTTTCAATACGTATTTTCATAGTCATTGTTGATATGCTGAAAAAATTAACTTAAGTCACAACTCGCTGAAATATATGGCATAATATGACTTCTGTTCAAATCATAATCAGTGAATATTTATTTTATGTTATGCCTTACAGTGTATTATGTTAATATGATTGAAAACAGTCAATAAATCTGAATCTGAATCTGAATATCAAGAATGTAGTCGTAATAGTGTCTTTGAATATGGCTCTCATATTTCATCAGAAATATGACTTTTAGCACAATCTGTTTTCTGTATATTCTGTATATCATCATGTGTTTTCTGACTAATAAATTGTTTCAATTTTTTCATTTTTTTTCTGTGGAATAAAAATAGATTTAGAGGTGGAAGTGAATGATAACAGATAAATTACGTATATCACTTGCATTATGAATTCGCATGTAATTTGAAGCACGGCAACATTTTCATATTTTCACATTGGTGGAAGTATAGGAAGTAAGCGTGTGAGGTGGCATTCAATCAAGTAAAAAGAACTGACACTGGAACTGACGATATTCAGCGCGAGCTCTAGCCGACACTTAATTTCATTATTTGCTGTGCAATTTCGCAACCGCCAGTCGCCAATTCTTCCGCTCCGCTTTCTACGGTAGAAAGTGTTCACATCGGGTATTCTCCCACGCACGTTTCCATTTTAATGCAACCAGCAAACAAAAAAATGGGCAAGTTGACACTGGCGTGTGGCTTTGTAGATTTACGCGGGGGAAAAAAGTGCTCTCATTCCGATTAATCTTGTAAGAACAGACAGACGAGCTAATGTAAATTGTCTTGGCTATATACATGTCTGAAATGGAGTAGAGTTCCCTCTCCAGTTTGGCTTTTGTTTTAAATAAATTATGAGAGATAGCAAATGAGTTTTATTTGGATGAGTGCGGCTCTCTGATTTCATGTTCCTCATGCATGTTTGTCCCCAATAAGTTCACATGCCTAAATGTCTTAACCAGGGAGAATTCAGAAGATGAACATTAAATAGAGATGGATAAAGGAGATAATCAGGGAAACTTATCATGGGACGCCAAGTATGTAACACTTACGGTTTTATTTCTAAATTAGTGACTCTGAAAAAAAAAATTCCTTGAGGAAATTAAGCCATGAACGATTTCGGAGACGAAATCAATTCCCTACATGGAATCTTTGATTCTGTATAACAGAACACAAGGGTTAGCTTACGTAGCCAAAAATTCCATTCGAAATCTAACGGTTCCAGCTCCCATACTCAGAGGGCCCAGAGGGGTGTCCATAAAAAAGTCTCCTTCTATTTTTGAAATATTTACTCGTTGATATTATGTTAGCCATATTGTACCGATCATGTGGAAAGTAAATAAAGGTCACTTCAAATTCACTACAATTTCAATAGTACCACTGTGTTCATGCAATTCTATATTTTCGGCAGCAAATAAGAGAGATAGGTCCTTTAAAAGGAGGTATAAGAAGCAAGACCACTATAGTTTGAAAGATGAAGATTATAGGAGAGAGAGAGAGAGAGAGAGAGAGCGCGCGCACCAGGTATATGCACAGATGTCAAATAACAAGATGGAAAATGGAGGCGTCGGGTAGTTGGTGAGCAAACCCCGTACGAAGAGAAAACAAATAAAGCATACATGGGGAGAGGGAGAAGTAGCAGACGAACTGGGATGAATCGCTCCGAGAGGAAATGGAAAGTGCCACAATGTCAGACGTACTAGTATGCGATCCCAGCTCGCCTTCAATGGTGTGTAATGGATGCGGACAGATGAACAACATGAGGCATCTCATTTGCATAGAGGAGGCGTTGGGTTGAGATGGTGTCTCTGGGATGCTGCGTGCTGCGTTGAGAGGCAGTGTCCCGATAGAGCGTATCTCGCTGCAGTTGAAATATGGTTCAATTAAAGGATTGCTAGGCAGCCCCGAGGTCAATAGCACCTACTATCTCTCAGGGGCATCCATAGATCATCTTTAATCCGTAGGGTGGGGTCGTGTCCGCCGAAGATTTTCTAACAAGCAAAAGTTAAACTGATTCTCAGATTAGCAAAGTTGCCGATAAGGGCTAAAACAAGATGCAAATTAGATACAGGGAGTCATATCCCCTCCATCCATAATGTCTCTCGTAAACTGAACCTACGTATCAAGTGCATCAGTTTGTTTTGTTTTGTTTTGTTTTTGTTTGTTTTTTCGACTTTAAAGGAAAGCTTGAGTTCTAGGAAAGGTAAAAAATAATTTGTAAGCTTCTCAGTCTTTTTATGTTAGTTTGGAAGATTATCATAGCAGATAAATTATGTCCCCTGAAAAGGATTTCTCTTCAAATGCTCTCACATTCAAAATATGACAAGAAACAGCTGAAGTGTTCGGGCCGAACATTTGTGTGTAGTCCCATATACACATTTCTGTGTGCAGTGCATGTGACTCTCAGCAGGACTGAGTCAATTTCCAGTCATTTTGGTGATTCCAAAACCTTACAGCATACACCAATTTTTATTTGCTATCTAATCAACCTTTCGCAATTGCTTTGAGACAGTTTCTTTCATAATTCAATCTCATGACCAGAACTAAACTTCATTTTTAAAGTTGAGTGACTGGACTTTGGGGCTTGACGTTAATAAAAATCATTTTAAAAAAATTATTTTTATCACGGTACATGCAATGTATTCATTTTTAAAACAATGTTGTTTAAGTCAGCAGAGTGTATGTCGTTCGCTGATATCTCAGTATATTTTTTTATAAAATCAATATCAAATCAAATTAAGAATAAACCTCCTCACAGCTCAAAAAAAATCTAAAATGCGTTATGCCTGGATACAAAAAAAAAAAAATGGTAACTATTTTGTCCAACACTGTAAAAACAGGCAAAGTATTACAATCTGGAGTTTTATGTTGATATGCTCGTTTGAATGAATTCATATGCTGTTGAGTGACTAAGTTCATAGAGGTGGAAAGTTTACAATTTCAGGATCTAAAAATTTCAGTTTGAGTGTTTTTAAGCGATATTAAAGGCAATTAAGTAAACCATCAATCACGGCAGTTCACTATGACGTTGATTGGTGAGATATAGGTCAATCAGGGGCGTCGCGAGAGCATGGGAAATGGGGCAAATTGCTGTTGGATTTTAATTTGCTGAAAATGGTGTTTTAAAAAATACTTGAGATTTTAACATTATCTGGAAAGGCTACAAAATGTCATAATTTGCCGTCAATTATTACTGCTTTGCCGACAATTTTGCATTTTTTGTATTTTGCATTTTTTTTTTTCATTTCTGCATTTTATTTTCCTTTAGTGACACCCTGCCATCGAGGTGAACATCCCAAAATTAAGATTATTTTGCGTTGAGGGTTGGATAACTAGAACTTAGAAACCATCATCAGTTTCTGAAATAAGATGAAACAGTCTCATTTGCATAGATGCCCGTCGTAACCCAGGAAGGCGCATTACAACTGCTGAAAATTATTCCATGATGAGCGGGGCTAGTATGGTCGATGGTAAGTATCGATTGGTCATCATGACTAGCTATGAATAGTTTGAAATCGATAGCATGATTACTCCTACATCCGATGTGCATCCCATATCTAATTTGCATAGATGCTTTTTTTTTCATTCGAGAAAGAAGCAGATGATGAAATAGGGTTGACTTCGGGTTCATCCTTGAATACAATAGTTAATTTAGAATTTAAAAAATGAATTCTGAAAATACATCCTTTTTGTTCATATCACAGTCAGAGAGTCATATGCATACTTTCTGTTGAGTGAAAGAAGGACTTAAGGACTTTACTTCATAAATCTCAACATGGAGTTTACGCCCTTCTGATTCTCGATTTAACATCACAGTTGTCTCAAAACTCTTAAAGACGAAGTGGTGGATTTAGGGGGGCAATTCCGGCCCGTGTCCCCCCCCCCCCCCTTTGAAAGAAAAGTGTACATTGTGTGCCCTATTTTTTGGAATTGTGCCCACCCCCCCCCCCCCCTTTAAAAATGATAACCTTTTTTCTTTTCTTTTCTTTTCTTTTTGCGCGTATTGTTCCCCTTTTAATAGTATGCGCGTTTGAATTTGCCTTTTTCTGTTCATTTCTTTGTTTTTGATTGGTTGGTTGTTGTTTTTTACTTTATGTGTTGTCTACCTTCAGTCTGACATAATTGAATGAAATTAGCCTGATCAATTTGAAGCTCGATTACTGGAAGGGTGGGTATACAGAATCCGAGCAATATGTTATTCAGCTATCATGGCTCGTATCTAGCCATCTCTGCGTTGCACTCTAATAAAAAAAAAAAACCTGTTATTCGCTGCTACGCGTTTTCTACAATTGCTTTTATAATGTCAAAGCGCTCTCACTCAATTTTACTCATTTAGAGCTTATTATTATCTCGACATCCATCTATATATCTCTCCACCATCTAAATTGGGCAAAATCATTGCGACCATGACGTCACTCGGGTAATGTAGCGTTACTCACGATGCGGAAAATAGCTCGTGACGTCACGAATCGATGTAACACCGCTAGATCGTAGACAGGAGTGTATGGCAGACAGACTTGAGCCGTCGAAAAGCTTGGGGGACCTTGTACATGCATTAACCTTACATGGCGTCCTTCTTTTTCACTATCTAATTTCAGGCAAGACGGGAAATTTTCTAGGGAGGATTTATACAGGCGCAATTACAGTGTGCGTATAGGATGAACGTTAGAATACTTCTTCTTTTCTTTATGTTTTGACAAGACTCTGCCATCGTCGAATCTATTCCACTTTTGCCGAGGCGTTATTTTTAGTCGCTGACGATTGCAAAGCCAGACAAGATATAGAAGTGGAAGAATAAGGAAAAGGAGAGGAAGAAAAGGAAGAAGAATAAGACGAAGAAGAAAGAGACTGACAGACAAGAACAGACAGATAAAAAATATTTTTCATAAATTCCAAATGAACATACAAAGTTAACATCAGTATAGTCATGATAGTACATGCCACATGGAAGAGAAAGCAGGCCTCATAATCAACAGTGCATGACTTGATTATTTTTCTCCAACCCCCACAGAAAGTAAATTTACGATTTGAGGCCTTAAAATCTCATAATCAAATTCGAATTATCATTGTCACTAATAATGATAATAATAATAATAATAATTATAATAATAATAAGAATAATAAAACTGATAATAATAATAATAATTATTATTATTATTATTATTATTATCGATTTGTCCACAACCTAATGATCAGTTGGTAAATTAAGAATTAACCGGATTTCATCCCGAAATCTAGGGTTAGTCTTTGTTTCAACAAGTCCTCATCTTTTCATCTTATTCGTAATTCTCCTTTTCATTCTAGTCCATGGCCTTTCGCAGAATATGTGCTGTCCCGAGCAGGCTTGCTTTCTGTATGGTTTCAAACGATACGTCGACTCCTGGATCAGCCAGGAAGCTCTTATGTCTTCTTGTCACTGTTCCTAAGGCTCCGATCACTATTGGTATGACTCTCGTCTTCACCTTCCATATCCTTCTTAGTTCCCATGCCGGGTCGTTGTACTTTTGTATCTTTTCTTCCTCCTTACTCCACGTCCTGCAGTCTCCAGGAATTGTAATGTCTATGACGAGACATTCCTTGTCCTTCTTTTTTGGCGTTAGAATGATGTCTGGTCTTCTAGCCTGTATAACCTTGTCTGTTTGGATGTTGAAGTCCCACAGAAGTTTTACATCTTCATTCTCGATCACGGGTTCCGCCCTGTGATCGTACCATTTGTCTGCATGCGGTAGTTCATACTTCTTTGCCAGACCCCAATGGACTGCAGCAGCCACTCTATCATGCCTTCCCTTGTACTCTGTCTGTGCCATTTTACTGCATTCACTCACAAGATGCGTTACCGTTTCATCTTTGCTATGGCACGTTCTGCATGATGGTGATGTTTCCCGTTTCTCAATTTTTGCTTTCCTGTAGTTTGTTCTCAAAGCCTGGTCCTGAGCAGCAACTAACAAACTTTCAGTCTCCCTTTTCAGGTTTCCTCTTTTCCACCATTGCCAACTTTCTGGTGCCGTAAATTCCTCTGTCTGCCTTAGATATTGTCCGTGCATCACCTTTCCTTTCCATCCTTTAAGTCTCCCATTTCTCTGATCAGCCTTGAGCTGTTTTGCTGTCAAGTCTTTTCCTGTCTTCATAGATCCATTAATGGTAGTCATAATTTCATCCATCTTTCCATCACTATAGCAGTATAAGCTCTGTTCTTCATCAGTTCATACCTTACAGTTTCCTCTACTCCCATCAGTCCGTGTCCTCCGTGCTCTCTTGGTGCATATAGCCTATCTACATCAGACTTGCGGTGAAACATCCTATACATAGTCAACAATTTCCTTGTTTTTCTGTCCAAAGTATCCAGCTCCTGTTGGTTCCAGTCTACTTTGCCTATTATTATTATTATTATAATTATTATTATTATTATTATTATTATTATTATTATTATTATTATTATTACTATTATAATTATTATAATTACAATAATAATAACAACAATAATTATTATTACTATAATAATAATAATAACAATAATAATCATTATTATTATTACTATAATAATAATAATAACAATAATAATGATGATAATAATAATAAGCAGTTCTTGTAAATCGCATAATCACTACACGCTTTGATAATGAAAAAGAGAGAGAGAGAGAGAAAACAGAAAAATGGTTTACAATAAGCATAATTTAAGTGTGAAAAATGTTTGTAAGATGCCCTTAAATTCTCATGTGGGTGTCTCTTTAATGTTATTCAGAAGTTTATTCCAGAGTTCTGGTACTGCGTGCTGAAAAGGTCCTTGACCATATTCATTTGTCGAAAATTTACTAGGAACTAAGAGATCTTTAGCCGCGATACGACCATTCCTATATAACAGGGTGGTACGTATGAATGAGCTCTTGCAAATAATTAGGGGAAGTGCCATTTTTACATTCAAACGCAAGCGTAAGAATTTTGAAAATAATCCTTTCTTTTACAGGTAGCGAATGCATATCTTGGAGAACACACTTTATTGAAACCCTTGAGCGACTCTTTGATATAACTCTATTCTGTATGCGATGGATTTTACGAAAAAGGGCTCTGACAGGCTAGAAAGAAGGCTATTGCAGTTATCTATGCGACTCATTTCAGACGCATGGACACGTTTTTCTGTTATTTCTCTCTCTCTTAAGGTAATGCCTAATTCTTCCAGTCTTATGCAAAGCACATGAAGCTGTTCTACACAACGATGGTTATGTGCGTGTTTAGTGTAAGATGATTATCGAACACCACTCCAGAATTTCGTGCACATTCGACTGGGTGTAGTGGTGCTTGTTCAAACATGATTGGAGGCAAGGCGTTCTGTTTCCTAAAACGAGACGTTATGTGGAACAGTTCTGTTTTTCCTTCATTTATCTTCAAGTGGTTTGCTGAAGACCATGCTTTTATTTCACTGAGGCATCGTTCATGCCTTGAAATAACGGGGTAACCTCGCTAGTCATAAGGATCGCTATTCATAAGGACCACTTATTCATAAGGACCGCTATCCAAAACGCGTGACTAAATGAAGAGCGGTTTTGTATGAATAGCGGTCCTTCTAAATAGAGAGCAAACCATAGACAAATTACCTCGCTATTCATATGGACTTCCATTCATAAGGACCACTATTCAAAACTATTCATAAGGACCGCTCAAGGCTCAAGGCAGTGTACAATTGCGTATCACCAGCATAGAATGAGTATCCAAGACCGTTTGCCTGTATTACATCTTCCAGAGGTGAAGAGTAAAGAGTGAAAAGAATCGGTCCCACGAAAGAACCCTCCGGAACCCCTCTATCACGCTATAGATTAAAAAATGTCTGTAATTCCAATTATTTACTGGAACGTTTAAGCTTTAATATCTTATCATTCAACAATACAATTTGATGTGACAATTGTAAAGACAGACCCTAAAAATTCTAAATGATAGAAAATTGCGGAAGGTGAAATATCAGATGATGGAATTACTTTACCACAGTTACGATCCTGTTTCTATCTAACCAAGACCACAACTGCCTTTTATAAACAAAATTTCCTCCATAATATAAATTTGGAGATAGGAGTCTACAACCTTTACTAATCAACAACAATGATGTATGAGCGATATTATTTTGGTTCATGTATATTACATGCATAACAAACAAACATTAGTGCTTCATAAATGTAACAGGATTTCAAGTGACCTCGTTGCATTTGTTCTAGATTTATGACCATCCCTTCCCGCAATTAACATGATTAAACGCATGGTGTATGACACACTATGATTCAATTTCAAATTGAACTAATGTTGATCGCCTTTTTATCCGACAGCTTATACGAGACAGTTTACATGACAAAGCGAGTCCGCGAGCCCAATTTCTTTAACATAATTAATTTGTATGGAGATGGGACGCGAGTAGATTAACTTGGGTAGATTAATTTAATTGGATTCGGATAATGGAGTGAAAAAAATAGGACAAGTCGAGTGATGCGATGCATGCAGTCGCTTTGTCTGTGGATTCTGTTAGTACAATGTACGTGTAGATGTGTAAGCCTATAAAGTGTCATTACATGTAGGTCTACTAGGGGGCTAAAAATAATGATTCGATAATATAGATTACACAGGATTTTGCGAATACATTCTAAATAATTATAGACATATTTTTAAATATGTATATATTTTATTTTATTTTTCATTTAAAATGTTCTCTTATCTAGTTTTGACCGTTTCAATATTTTACCCCTTTCTTTTTGCAACATTGTTGTTTTTAAGCGTATGTTGCTTCAATATATTACGTCTTCATTATGAAATGTAATTCCTGGATTCCTTTCAGAAAGCAGTGAAAATTTTCAGGGAATTATTTGCAATACGATACTGGCGCCTAATCATTTCTATCCATTACGTAGTCGACGATTTCCCTTGATAGACACACAAGCTGATTTTCAGTGGAAAAACCCTCTCAGTGTGAAATTGGAGGAAATTCTTGCTGCATTTGAAAGTTAATACAGTCCTCCTTCGCACCCGTTTCTCAAAATATGGTTTTACTTTTAATATAGGTGGAGGGGTGAGGGGAGGGGGATCTAGCTAGCTAGGAAGTCAAGCACTTGGAGACCGGAAAACTACTTTTCTCGGGCAAAGAACAAAAGGACGAGAATGGTATAGAGTGATTCATTACATTGAATATATATGTATATATCTATGTGATCTCGAATATAAGATTGTAATTATGATTTAAATTGTGATTTTACATACCATATTACTATTCTAACCATTTAATGCTCCTTATCTTGAGAAGAAAATGCTCCTATACTGCTACTACCAAAACCACAACTATATAACAGTCTACCAGTACCACAACTACAACAGTATACTGATTCTGAATGATGTGATGAAGCCACATGTTCACCGAATGTCTTTCAGCTGATATCTCCCTTTAAATATGTTAATATCGAATGGGACAGTAATCAGGGAAACTAGGATTCAGTGGGACGGGTAACGGGAGACTGATGTGCTCTGTCATAGCTCCCATCTTTCAGGAAGAGTACCCGCCAAGAGGATACTTGGGTTTCGCGTCTAAATACACCCCCTGAGGAAGGGAGAGAGAGATGATGGTGGTATTGGGTCGGTGGGGGGGGGGGGGGGGGGGAGTAGATGATGAAGCGCCTTGGCTTTGATTTGATGTCAGAGAAAGATGGTGCGAAACAGTATAGGCAACATCAGGTGTAGATAAAAATAGGAGAAGATTAAATATTTTAGGAGAAAGCATGGGAATGAGCGAACTTAAAAGATAGTGTCCTTTCACTATTTAGGTTTTTAGTATCTATAATCAAGTGCACCTCATGAGGAAGGGAGCGAGAGAAGGTGATGATGTTGTGGTGGTGGTGGTGGTGGTTGTGGTTATGGTTGATCGAGGGTTGAGGGTAGATGATGGAACGCCGTGGCAGGGATTTGGTATGAGATGGATGGGACAAAAGCAGTACGCAATGGCAGTTGAAGATTAAACGAGAAGATTTAGGAGAAAGGATAGGGATTAAGGAACTGAACAGGTAGCTTCCTTTAACTTAGATTTCCCATCTAAATGCACCCCTGAGGGGGAAGCAGCAATGGTGGTGGTGCTGGTGGTGCTGGTGGTGCTGGTGTTGGTGGTGGTGGTGGTGGTTTTCGGTAGATGTAGTGGTGGTGGTGGTTGATTGAGGGGGTTAGAGGATGAAGCAGTGTGGCCGGGCTTTGGTATAAAAATAGACGGGGCAAACGCTCTATAGATTGAAGGAAAGGGACAGAGGTTAACGTGCTGAATACACTCTCTGAAGAGAGAGCAAGAGATGTGGTGGTTGTGGTGATGGTGGATGGATAAGGCCGCGTGCTACAGGGATTTGAAATCAGAGATCGACGAGGCGAAAGCAGTAGGCAATAGTGGGTGAAGATTTTTTTTAAAGAGAAGATTTTTGAAAAAGCATAGGAGTTCCCGAGATGAAGTTTCACATCTACACATGAACAGCACCCCCTGGAGGAGATAGATATGATGATAGTGATGGTAATCGTGGTAGTGGTGCTGGATTGAGGGGGAAGAGGTTGAGCCGGCGTGGCATGGATTTAAAGTATACCAGTCACCTGAAAAAATAATTTGTGTACAGCTAGAAAGTATAAAATCAACCTTAAAGAACTTTGTCTGGTATTCTATAGGTCAATAGTTAATGAGTATGAACGAAATAAAGGATAACATGAAAATGCTCGCCCGGAACTGAACTCCGAGTTTGGTTCCGCGCGAGCCTTTATCTTGGCGAGCGCATACGGATGCGTCGAGTAGTCTATTCACGAGTCGCTTTTACGCTTATAGAGAGTGTAATTAAAATTGCAATATCTCTTTATAGAATTAATATTTCATTTGAAGTCCATATTTTGAATATAGTATAACGACATGAAACCTCTAACATACAGAGCAAAATTATTTTTGGTGATTGGTACCCTTTAATATCAGAGATGGATGGGGCAAAAGCACTGGGGAATTTTGGGTGAAGAGCTTGTGAAGATTGATGGGAAATGGATGGGGTGAGCCAGCTGAAATGGTGGTGGTGGTGGTGGTGGTGGTGGTTAGCATGGGGGGTGGGGTATCAGAGATATACGGTATAAAATAATGAATTTGAAAAGGAGAAGATTTAGGCAATAAGACAGGGGTGAGTGAACTGCATAGCCAGTAGGTTGTTTCCATAAATACACCCCCTGGGAAGAGAGATAGAGATGATGGTAGCGGTGGATGGATCGAGGGTTTCAGATGATGAAGCGCCGTGGCGGGGATTTGGTATAAGAGATGGATGGGCGAAATCAGTACGTATGCAATGGGTGAAGATAAAAAGTAAGGAGGAAGCGAACTGAATACTTAGTAGGAGAGTGTGCATATGTATAACACGATATAAAATTATATTGCCGTATTGCCTGGTGAATAACAAATAAACCGAAATCACTGTTGCAAATTACATGAAGGTTATAACTAAAATAATTTTCATGTACTATGAAATTGTTCATAAATCATGATTGGTTAGCATGTATAGATCAGAAGATACATCAACCACATGATTCACGACAAGCGATAATAGATGTTTTATGTAATGCCTGACTATATGCATGAGCGGGATCCTTTCAACAAAAATCTCAAAAGGCGCATTCGCCAGCTCCAGAGGCCTCGTAACCTTTATCGCAGGTTGTTTACCCCTAAGCACAGCGCATAAACAACTCAGTCTTCCATGGTTGGTGTATTTTCCCTATATGCCGCTGGGACGACACAAAGTTTATGACGATTCGGTTAATGGCTTCACCAGGTATGCGAGAACTAAAATTAAAATAATAGATAATTATGAATGAGAACCAATGTGATGTATCTTTATATGGAGGCTCGATTCTTCCAGTAAGTGCTAATTTTCCCCCTTTTCACCATCATGATGAATTCCTCATTTTTGAAAATATGTTAGAATTTTACAAGTTTAACCCTATGCCTACGGGAACTGGGTGGTTCCTGTGTTAAGCCTATAGGAATGAGAGAATTCAGTAGTCGACGGGTTAAAACTAAGCATGAAATGTCTTTGCGATGCATATGCAAAAACGTATATATGGAGACATGAAATAGTCTCCTTAATAATTCATTTGTCCACATTACAATTACTAAAATCTAGATTTATATAAACTATTCCCACTCTGCATGTTGTATGCCAACTTGTAACGGTAATAATAGATCTCTTTAGGACAGACACACTGAATCAAAATAATGAGCAATGTATCATGTTCAAGCCTTCGCAGTTAAAATTTTTATCTTGCACAATAAACATCAATTCGAGTAGAAACATCATTTTACCCACATTGTATAATTCATCCATCTAACCAAGTGCACTTAAGATTGAGTACAACATAGTAGATAATGAGAAGAGACTTTTATACAGCATTACGCAGTATCCGTTACACCAATTCACGTCATAAAAATGGCCTCGTAAAATGGAGTATTATGCAAGATCTTCTTGTGCGCGGGGGTAATGATGTTTGAGAATGTGATATTGAGTGAAACCTAATCATTAATCATCTTAAGATGTGGAAACATTATTTGGAAGTCAGTGAATCGGTGATGTTTGACCGCCGGCTAGAAGTGCGTGTTTAATTCACAAATGGTTTAAGTGTGAGTACGTGCAATAATAGATATTCTGAGACTTCGTTTCCATGGTAACGCCATTAAGGTAACGATATTAAGAGCGTGTACATGTTTCTTCATCTGATAGTTTATTTCACGAGCAAAATCAAGGATAAAAGTGCAACAAGAAATCTGATTTTTTTTTTATTCAAAGTTTCCTGGTGTTTGTCAATTTAATACTGAATCGTAGATTTCATTTCTTTGAAATAAATGGAAGATTCCGTTTCAGAAAAAAAAAAAAATTTTCAAGTAGTTTCTAGAGTACAATATTGAGAATATACTTCATAAAGGTGTGCTTGAGGAAAATCATAAAGTACAACCAGGGGAGCGTTTCATCAAGTTTTTTGTCGGTGATTTTAACCGACAACTGATATAAGCTAATGAAATCCTTGCATCTGATTGGCTGAGAGCAAATTTGTCGGTAAAAATCACTGACAAAACACTTGATGAAACGCTCCCCAGATCACTTATTTACTCTGTCCAAAAGTGGAAATCACTTAATGATCATGATCATAGATTTTCTTTCTGTATGGTTTCACTAAAATAATCACAAAACAAAATTAAACAGTGATCTATCATGTCTATTGATGAGTAATTTGTATATTGAACATGCATTGTTGTTTATGTTCAATTTTTTGCACTTTCACTATTCCAGATAATCCCTTTTGTGGGTCGATCTTATATTTTTTTTTCATTGAAAAATGCTTTATAAATGTAAGCCTATAAGCCTACACATTGCGCTCCCCCCCCCCCCCAAAAAAAAAAAAAAAGAAAAAAAGAAAAGAAAAAGAAAAGAAAAATGAACAAATGAATAAATAAATAAATAAAAAATAAAAAATTAAGAAAACTTGACAGTTGGAAAAAGTCTCCCCGTTTGAATATTTCAAAATATTTTCAAGAAGTGCTCATGCTATAGAATAGCTTCGGGTGTCTTCTATAACATGACACAAAAAAAAAACAACGATATGTTATGCTGGAGTTAGCAAATGCCACTTATGTGAAGGGGTGCAGAATTCAGAATTCAGAAATTAATTGGTCTTTCGTCTGTCTGGTATCAAAAAGTCGAGAACCTTAACAAGTTGAGAGCTAGATAAAGTCTCCCCAAACAGATATTTCAAAATATTTCCAGGAAAATTTCATACCTGTGGATAACTTTGGGGTTTTTTTCTATCAAATGGCACCAAAACAACTAACAGTGTTTTACGCTTGAGTTAGTATAAGCCACTTTTGTGAAAGAGTGCAAAATCCACATTTCACAAATGTTTGTATTTTTTATTCTGGCTGGTATCAGCAAAGTTGAGAGTCACGAAAAGGCATAAAATTTTTCATATTCTGATCATGAAAAGTCATTTATGTAAGAACAGGCTTTGTTCTCTGTATGTAGATATATCCCATCATAACTTTATGGTTTACGAAACAAGCCAGCTTACATTTAAAAACTAAAAAAACTCACTAAAACAGAAACAACATTCACACAAACAATGAGCCTAAAGTTTATGCATATGTTTAATCAAGACAAATAAACATGAGAACCAATAAATAAATTAATTAATAAATAATTAAAGTCAGAAGTCATAACATTCAGTGATCTTCACTGAAAAGTCCTTTTTCATAGTCATTTGGGGCACTTGGACATAGCTTTTAATCTTCCACATGGCGTCCGTTTCTCTCGATGCATTTCTGAGCTTGATGGAGCATTGCTGCCATGGCCCTACGAAGTGTCTGCCTGTCTGCAAGTCATCCAGGGCCCTGTTTCATAAAACTTGTCATCAATGACAAGTTGCAATAAGTGTTATAAGCTACTGAAATCCTTGCATCTCAAATCATTGACAAGACAATTGATGAAACGCCCCCACGTCTGCAGGTGGGCTGCTGTACTCCTCGGACTCCAGGAACCCCCACACGAAGAAGTCCATGGGTGTTAAGTCTGGAGATCTTGGGGCCATTCCACTGGAGCTGTTTAGCATTAGCTTAAACAGCCCCTTGCCTGATTTTGAATGACTCAATTATCATTACAAAAGGCTTCTTTTTTTTTTTGCTCATTGTACAGTCTCATCCAAATCAGACAAGGTATTCTTAATGTTGGCGCAAATGGGTTTTCACCCATACACATTATTTGATTCCTATCCAGAAAATTCATTATTGATTCCCCACAATTTCCTTTAAAATATTTTGAAATGTTTAATTCGAAGTCCTTTTTCCAACAGTTAACCTTTTTCTTGGACGCATCATAGAGCTTTGTTTGCAACCTCTTTATGACGATGAACTGTGGTTTCTTTGTTACTGGGTCGGAAGAGTTAATTAAAATCCTAATGGCGTTTACGGGTTCGCCACCAATAAAATGATGCTTATTTATAAAGCGTGTCCATGTTTCATCACCATGTCTTTGCGAAATAGGAATTAATTAGGGCGGTTAAACGGAAACGAGTCAAATCCACGGAATACGCGACGGAATTACAAAGGCTTTATTGGATTTTAGGAGAGCAATTTAGCCGACAAAATGATGTTAAAGTTAATAGCACAGCTACATCCATTATCATGTAAAGGACCTTGTTTTTTTAATAGTCAGACAGCTTTGTTAGAGTGTCCATTATGATATTTAAAAGTGGATATTGTGTCAATCCTTTCTGGAAAATGATCTATAGGTGCGAGTTGTACTTGATCAAAAGAGTATTTTATTCATTGCAAGCTAAACCTATACTCTTCATGTAAGAACTAAAAATCTTTGGTTGTATTGTAATCCATCAGTAGGCCTATATATTCCAGTTCTTGTTGAATAAGGTGCGTGTACTTCTATAGAACCTGTTATCACTATCATTACATTTATTTCCACTGCTTATGTCAAGCCTGGTTATTCCTTTGCTAAATAAATGATATCGTCAAATTCCATATCAAACTCCCTCCATATACAGAGTGACGCTCCTGGCGCTCCAACATTTGATTTGATTTTATTTTATTTGTTTCCACGATCGGTTTACATTTGTACATGAGAAAGCAAAATATAAGTATATAAATCAAATGGCATAATACAAAGGATAATACATAATAACAGCTCAGTATAATAAACATCTTCCAGTAGAGGTAATAAACGCATACAGTATATACACTTGTGGGGGAACCTATTAAAAGCGAGGCATGTCGAGTTAGGTCCCCATTTAACAAAGAAAAGGAGCTGGAAAGTAGAATTATGAGATTAAGATGAGAAGAAACAAAAAGAGGACGGAAATCAGCGGATGGAAACAGAAGAGAACATAAAAGGATTAACTAATTATAGAGAGTGGAAGGGAGAGAGAGAGAGAGAGAGAGAGAGAGAGAGAGAGAGACCCTGATGGTCGTTATGGCCAAATATGCATCGCTATAGCATATCGGGTACCCATTTACACCTGGGTGGAGAGTGGCAAATGTGGATTAATGTCTGGCCAAAGGGCGTTAGTGCCGGGCTGGGATTGTTTGTTTTGAACGATTGATCTTATTTCTGCGTTCAATAGCATGATAAAAAAAAATATAATATTACAGAAAAACTATATATAAACATTTTCAGACATTAACAATTTATTTCTTAATACAAAGCAAATATGTATAGGAAATTAACATTTTACAAGTATAGCAGATTCGAACCCTCAACCTAAGAATTCTTTTGTCCGAAAGTCAAGTTAACCACTGCCTATGGGAACCGAGTGGGTATACATATACAGGAATGAGAGAATAGAGTAGAGTCAATAAGTTAAAGGAAAAGTACTTCGCCTTCTTCCTGTCATTGATAATTAAGTTTTTGTATACCATTAATCGCATTAACCATATTAACGTCTCTATCGTGAGGCTTTAAAAAAAAATACTGGCAATTATTACGCTGATTTAGAGGCTCTCTACATGAATATTACTTTATTGAATATACATGTACCTGCATACTCTTTTACTTTCTAAGACTTATTTTTAAATCTAAAGGCTTTATTTTTTTATGCCCAAGAGAGTTTTAAAATGGGAAAAAACAAGTCCTTCGGACTTAAAAATAAGTCTTGGAAATCAAGAGAGGATTTCGCAGTGTCAACATTATCTGAATTTTGTGAATGACAAATAGATGTATATTAATGTAAGCAATTATACTATAAAATACAAGCTGCGCTTTTCAAAATAACTCATCCACTTATGTTTCTTTAATATACCTAATTTTACCGAAATCATGATTCTTTATTATATGTTATTACTGTACTTCTTTCTATTTTTTTCCAATTTTTTTTTTTTCATTCATGTAAACATTTCTTGTCCTAATATCAACTTGTATAATAATGTGACATGTTTGCTTGCTATGTATAAAACACTGAAAGACATTATGTGGAAATAAAGAAAACCTTGAAACCGTGAAACATAATACATTAAAAGTAACCCCCTCCCCCCCCCCCCCCCCCCCCCCCGACACTATATTCCACCTCCTCTTGATAAAAGGTGAATCGTGCCATTGGGCAAAGAAAATAAGGACCGTCGATATGATTCTACAGAGCATGGCTCGGGCAAAGAAGACATCCTTCAACCGAAAATCCCAATGAAAGATATCAAGTCAGAGAGAGAGAGAGAGAGAGAGCGCGAGGTTCCGAGAATGTGGCGAAATGTCAGCCGCAATTTCTGCTCTCCCTTTCCAATCAATAATTTACGGGTGGAACTGGGTTTCTCGCAGGAGTGGACGCGTCTCAGAGAAAGAGAAAGAGAGAAAGGAGAGAGAGAGAGAAAGGAGAGAGACAGAAAGAGTTACGATGGAGAGAGAGGGGGAGAGAGACAGGTGGGGGACACACACAGACAAATAAGAAAGAAAGAGGAAGGGAAACAGGAGTAGAGGGAGACTGAACAGTAGAAGAAGAGAGCGTGTGTGGGTGTGTGGGTATATGTAGGAGTGAGCGAGAGAAAGATGAAGAGAGAGAGAGATGGGGAGAGAGAGAGAGAAAGATGGGAGGAGAGAGAGAAGCACACACACACATAGAGAGAGTGGTGGTAGTAGTAATTTCCGTCGGGATAACAAAATGAATATATTATCGCACTCTATAGAGGCTCCTGTCATTAGTACTGGCTTTTCTTTTTCTACCATGCATGTATACCTCATCTTTCAAAATGGCCACCATTCCAAAATATCCTTGATCATCCAATGGTATCATCATTAATTATAAACATCAATTGCACATATGTTTTAATGATCGCATGTATCTAAGCTTGATAAACAAAAACAAAAAAATAGATAAGCGTATATTCGTAATGTTCTTTGCAAACATGGTAAAGAAATTGAATTATAATTGTGAAATACATGTATATAAAGGTAAATAGCTACTTTTCTTATAGCTCACTCCCTTAAAGGGAAATCCAAGCTTAATAGCAAGTTGCTTTAAAAGAAACAGGAAAAATCAGAGAAGCAGATTGGTGAAAGTTTGAACGAAATCGGACAAGCAATAAGAAAGTTATGAATTTTTGAAAGTTGTAATCACTATGCATATGGGAATTTCAAATTGGCCGAATAGGTAATGTCACTGTGATGTAGCTGTGGACAACTCCCCCATTTGCTCTAACACACAAAATGACTAAAATGTCACTTTTTTCAAGATGCATTACTCAGTAGGATCTTTTCGTTCATGAGGACCTATAACAATATGCAAATTAATGATATTTTTGTGTATGACAAATGGGAGAGTTGTCCACAAAAATGTCACAATGGACTCACCAAATTGCCAATTTGAGATTCGCATAGATGTAGTGATCTCATTTTTCAAACATCCATAACTTTCTTAGTCCTTGTCCGATTTCTTTCAAACTTTCACCATCCTGTTTCTTTTATTTTTCTGCTTTCACACAAATCATGTTATTACCAAGGTTGGATTGCCCTTTAACTGGTTTCCTATTTTTCATGGTTTTGCTATTTTCCGCTTCTCCTTATAATCTTTTCATTTTTATTTATGCTCCTATTTTGCGTCTTCTTCGATTCGTCCTTCCCCTATTTTCCGAATCATCCTTTTCTATAACCATGATAACTGTGTTTTTCTTCTTCAGAATCATGAGAATTGTATCGTGGTTTTCAAGGGACACCTCGCTCGTACTTACGGGTGTTAGTTTAAAACTGTGCAGTTTGACTTAATCACATTATGGAACAGATAATTGAATTAAACAAGCTATTCCTCTTGCCATACATTTCTAGAGCAAAGGTAGCAAAGTCTCATTTTGCAAGGTCTTGCATGATTTACCCATTCGCATTGACGTAGCTAAACGGAGGCAAAGGGTATGTGATCTTCCCCATCCAGTGGCAAAGAGAGAGAAGGCGGCGAAGGGAGGGTGTGGAGGAACTGTGAAAATAATATACGACCCCTCCCACACATTCTCTTTACTTTATAAACTTGTTCTCTCGCATTTCATCCACCTGGTGAAACTGGTCCCCCCCCCCCCTCCCCGCAAATGCCATCGGTGACCCCCTCAATTGCAAGACTCACGCTACCTCTCTACCTATTCATCAAATACATCTATAAAATTGGCCATCAGTCATCAGCTTTAAACCAAAAAAAAGACAGCATTCTGAGGCCTCGTTCTTGGAAAGAATCTGGAGTTCCCTCTGTTCATTCAGTAGCAAGTTGACCAAGATGAATAAAATAAATTTGTTAATAAAAAAAAAGTTGCCAACGCATTATTATTGGTTTTATAATTGTGATATTTTAATAAATATATGTTATCGTATATTGCTGCTTGTAAACAACATAAAACTAGTCTTTGTGAAGGATAGAGCACATTTGCTAGTCTTTGAAAAACTAGTGTTGGCATATGGCATTTTTCTATGTCAGCATCAAATGCTTTCTCAGTGACCTAATTCAGTCAACAACTACATTTTATCAAGCATGTAAATATCTTTAAGACTTTATAGCACCGTACCTTTGAGGGTATGAAGTCCTTGGATTAATTCCTCACATAAAATGTCCCAAAAGGATTTTCCCTCCTGCCGGATTCAACCGCCCGTCTCATCCAGATGTTGATAATCCGAAGTGCATTCCTTAACGAGATGGAATAAGAAGCCTGGAAAACGCTCTGCGCAAAGGTGGCGGGCTGAAGGGGCGAGTGTGTCTAAAACGCTTCACGATTACCCTGTCCCCGCCACAGACTCTCCGTACGAATGTAATGCAACTGGATAGAGAGGAACCCTTAATTCGC
This sequence comes from Heliocidaris tuberculata, assembly GCA_025618425.1. Taxonomy (NCBI): domain Eukaryota; kingdom Metazoa; phylum Echinodermata; class Echinoidea; order Camarodonta; family Echinometridae; genus Heliocidaris; species Heliocidaris tuberculata. The sequence goes on along the minus strand of CM046844.1, from coordinate 23,494,457 downwards.
TGGAATTGGCGCAAGTGAGTTAAGCGAAGCGTACCCAACGAGGTACCGTAAGTAAAGGCACGGTGTCGCCACTGTACGGATATGCACCAGAGCTCATGATATGCGAGTGTGCATCTCAGAGCGTTTAAGCTTGGCGCTTGCATGCCACACACTGTGATGCGATGCAATGCGATGCCCTTTTTTTGCAGAGGGAGACGCCCATGTAATACGGCGACCGCAGAGATGCATTGCGCGTACACACACGGTATACACACACATCGTACATAGCGTAAACACTCTCGTGTGGGTGCGAAGTGCGAACCCCGAAAGACCTGTTTGCAAACTCACGGCGCCTTTTACAGCATTTGCCGAATAATGGATCAAACTGATGATTTCACATCAGGGTTAGATCATAAGGGATTTAGAAATAGCTTTTCATATAACCGGAAATGAAGTAATTCTACAAACTAACCACGAACCAGGATATGACTACTTTTATGCCATCATTCATTTTTTGAATACAACTCGAATTGAAATGTTGAGTAAATTTAATTTGCAGTATAGATTAAATAATGATGTAAGTCACCAATATGCATTTTACGTTTCAGATGCATAAAATCAACCTCATAAACTGACTATCTTCTTTTTGTTGAAAATGTTAAGATATTTCAGCTCGTTTCATAACGAATCATTGAAGTCATCACTTGGTTCGGCGAAGTGTTAACCCGTTTTGTCAATCATTATTTTGATCTCTTTTATGAAATGCCCACCGGCTCTCGTTTATTGAGGATTTCTATGTCACTTTTCGTTTACATGTTCATCGTATATTTTACAACTTGGTTTTGTGATCTGTCGCAGACATTCACTGTGACAAATAATTGTAGACCGTACCTATCACATTCATAGGCCTATCATATATTTTTGCCATCCTTTCATGAGTAATTTCTTACTTATGGGAATTCTTGAGTATGAATACAATAATTTTATTATCTGATTATTATGTTATTTCTATATTATTATTATGTATTGATATCTTGATTTGGACTTCTCATAATAATTATTTCTTGATTTACAGAACTTTTTACTTGTGTCTTTATCAATAAACTTTAAACCCTTACTTTTTGATGTATTAATTTCTTGATTCTCGATAATCATTTTCTTGAATATTATTCCTCAAAATATTGAGGAATGAATATTCTTGATTTTTTTTTGTTCTAACGTCACTCTCCTCTCTATCTCTCTCTCTCTTTATTTCTTTCTTTCTCTCTCTTTCTCTCTCTCTCTCTTTCTTCTTTCCCCTCCCAACCCTCCTCTCTCTCTCTCTCTCTCTCTCTCTCTCTCTCTCTCTCTCTCTCTCTCTCTCTCTCTCTCTCTTTCTCTCTCAACTTAATTATATAGCTAATAGCATATCGTACACTACCAGCAACCTCTCTCGGTCCATAGATGTTCTAACAAACAAACAGACAAGAGGAATTTCTTACTCTTTCTTCCCTCCAACACCCCCCCCCCCTCTCTCTCTCTCTCTCTCTCTCTCTCTCTCTCTCTCTCTCTTATTTTTTTTTTCTAAGGATGAGACTGGCAAATTGGCAAAGCACTTCGGCTGGCTGGCAGGCCACATCCTAGAGTTGTTAATGAACCACGTCGGTCAATTCCTTATCGAGTTTATTATAGACAACATCAACGGCATGGAAGAGATGGAAATTGAAAGACGGTGTCTTGGGGTTTTCTGGCAGTGGGAACAAAGTGTCCGCGTCCCTGTCCCATTTCATCATTGATTCTTTTTATATTTCTCTCTCACTCTCAATCTCTCTGACTTTGTCTGCCTGTCTGCATGGTCTGTCTCTGTAATTTCCTTCTCAACATCACCTTTTCTCACTCTCTCTCTCTCTCTCTCTCTCTCTCTCTCTCTCCCTCATTCTCTGTATCTGTCTCTGTCCCATTCTCCTTCGTCTCTCCCTATTATTTTTTTTCTCTCCCTCTCATTTTCTCTCTCTTTATTTGTCTCTCTTTATATCCCCTCATTTCTATCGGTCTCGTTCTATTTTGCCATTATCTCCCTTTTACCCTCTAATTCATTACACTTGATTTTTCGTTTGTCTTTTTAAGTATGAGAATTAGTTTCGATAATTGATTGGGAATGAAGCACAATCTCCTCCCTTCTTATTTTCTTTTAAATTCAATGTTATAATTCAAGAATATTTGCTATCATACTTTTATGGTCATTGACGGACATCTTTACTGCAGTATAAACTCGTTTCACAATCGTAATGTATAATCTAAGTATGATAATGGTAGTGATGGCACAATTATGATACCGATGTTAATCATTACTGATGTCTTGAAATATCATAGAAGTGAAATGAGCATGAATAATACATGTCTGCAACAATCCACGCATCACTCTTGGATCAATGGAATACGATCGCAAAATGCCCTTTTCCGACGGAAGGCGGAAATGGAATCACAAGGACGGTGAAATTGTAATTTCGTTGGGTGCCCTGGCAACTGGGTGACAAGGCGGTGGTTTAAAGGGAAATATCACCTAGATTGATACATAGAAATTATGTACTCAGATTTATCGTCCACGTTCACACAAAGTAACTGATCCCGCATATTGACAAGGAATGGCAGATTTACAATAATAGTGGTATAAACTGAACTGTTATTCAGCGTCTTCACAATTGTAAGTAGCTGATCAAGTTACTACTACTAATAATCATAATAAACCGTTCTTGTATATAACGCATAATCACCTTGTGATATAACGACCCTGTGCGCCTCCAAAGGGCTTGGATATCCGGCAACCGTAATCAGTTCACAGTCAATTTCAAGGAATAAATCCTACCAGGTACCCATTTAATACCCGGATGGAGAGTGGCAAACGTGGATTAATGTCATGAGAAAAGACGTTAGAGCCGGGCTGAGATTCGAACCCTCAACCCTTGGAATGAGAGTCAAGTGAATGAACCCCTACCATGTATTTTATAAACACAATGCTTTTAATAGAGCATATTAATATTCTGTACTTTCTAATGTTTATATAATGTCGATATTGCTGTGTTCATCCATCGCCATTTTCATGCTAATTTCCTGACCCAATTTTAAAAGAACATGCTCATGCAAAAGGTGATTCATTTTTGTGTTTCTCTTCCTTTCTTTTGTGTGGGTGGGCATTTGTGTTAGTGTGGTTATTTGTGTTTGTGTGGTTATTTGTGTTTGTGTGGTTATTTTTGTTATTTTTTAAGATTCTGAATAAATTAAAATGGAACAAAGCTACCCTATGTCTTTATCATTTACATATTTCATGTATTTAAGAAGACCGTGATGGCTCCATATCATATCATTTAACATACATCATATCACTGTGCAGAATAAAGATACATGTATATATTTGGTAAGCCGTCGCAATTTTAATATCAATTCTGTGCAAAATGTATGAATGCCTTTCAATGAGGCCACCAAAATGCATAGGAATTTCTTTGGATATCACCGCGAACTGTTACACTTCATGGTTTATAATTTCATTTTAATCACGACAGTCTATACTTGAAAGACTATGCCGATGAAAACTCCGTCCATTAGTGAATGAATTATCCTAGCTCCCACCGGAGCTCTCAGTGAGACTCTGCCGTTTTCAGGACATTTTACGAATCTCTAAATTTCTGATGGGGCTTTTGTTTATGCACGTCATGCACCGTACATACATTAAAAATGTAATTAAACTACATGCGAACCTCCTCGGTGAATATGGATTGATCTATACAATAAATACAATTATGAGAGGGTGTATAATTAATGACAAAAATTTGCATTATTCCTTGAATTTTACACCCCAAATGACAATAGTGACTAATAGTAATTAGTTATTCTTCATCAGGAACGGCTTATCGACTCGTGTGATTCTGGGCGATAAAATCCTTGATGAATTTGATGTACATTAATGTGTGCGTGAACATGTATTTTTTCAACACGGGGAGTATCACTGAAGGCAATCTAGTGGATATTCCAAATAGCCAAAATGGGCAAGCATTCTTGCTGATGCATGTAGATGTTGATTTTCAAGATACACTATTGAAAATTATACTATAAAAATATATCATTCAAAGGGGGGGGGGGGGGGGATATGCACAAGGTTGAAGAACTACCGTCGGTCACGGTCATGTATCAAGAGATGTTTTCATTCGTAGATGAAATACGATGTATATGGATAAATGTCAGATGTCGTAGGGGACACCATACACGGAATCGCCCTGAGGAGAATTTCTGCGTTGCCAATGTTCAAGCAGCCGTCGCCTCGTAATCGGGCACCGAGATGGCACACGTGTAATTTTCACATCTTATTTTGAGTGTTTTAATGACAAAATTACATTCCCACTATAAGAATTGTAGAGACGGGACGTTTACATTCGTGCAAGAGACATCAGCCCCCCCCCCCCCCCCGCAAAATTGGACTTATGCCCGTGCGCCTACATTGGTTATCTTAATTTTTATATTGTTTACACATTCTACCTTCAGCGCATGCTTAATTTTCCCCTCATCTATAATCTCAAAATATTCTTTCACAACTTCTCTCACAGTATAAAACATTATAAAACCATGAGAGACATCTTGTACGGTAACATTTTGGTTTGCTTTTTATTTTCAGTAAAATGTTTTAACAAAGTTGTAAAAATTAACGTACTTTTACACTTTACATAATGTTTTTTCCATAGATTTTTAAATGCACTTGCATCGCAATTAAATACAAAGACATCTGTCTCATCAATCTTATTCACAATTGACCAGAAAATAAATAACCTTTTTTTACTTAAAACCGTGACATATAATTTGGAAACTGACGCAAATAGGGAAATTGGGGCGCAAGACTCATAAATACGAACACCAGATGTCGTTGAAAATAGAAAATATATAATTTGTTGCCTTCCATAATAAACAAAAACAAAACTGTATTGCAGTTAGTCACTGATATGACTTAAATTTACCATTACAAAAAAAAAAAAAAACGAGATAATGCCACCACACATTCAAATGCAAATGCTCAGAAATTAGAATACCAAAACTTGGCAATTGGGTTTAGAGCAACTTAAAAATAAACTTTGTCTGTTTAGAGTCAGAAGGGCCTCCAGTCATATACTATTACAAAGAGTTTAAAGCCTCCTGGTTCTCAATAAATGCCTTTTCAGATCAAAATGGTCATTATGGTCATTTCCAAATGTCCTGGGACGGAGTGTAAATGGTTCAATCAGCAATACGTTGTTCTTCCTCAATGACCATCCCTACCCCCTCATATGATGGTTCTTTATGCCTCAATCAGTTTTTACATATTTGAGTTTGAAGCTGGTCAGAAGTCAGTTCAGTACGTTGTACTTTGAAACTATCCATACGGCATATTCAACATTTCAGTGACACTTTCCATTAAATCGTCCTGATACACCCCCCCCCCCCCCCCCATAGAATAAAGGCATATTTTGATTCTTCCATATAACACACAAGAAAGTCCAAATTGTAATTGATATTCCAACATTCTACTCACACACTTTCGATATTCCAAAGAAAACTACATAAGTTCTTTAAAAACGAAAGATAAGAAATTGAGGAATAGCTGTCTACGTCTTTCACAACTTATGTTAAACTTTGTAGGCATAGGGTCACTGATATCTAATACATAAAACATACTTTTTGCCTTCGAAGCAAAAAATAAATTGGGGCTATTTTTTTGTGTTTACTGCCTCATTACTTTTCAAGGTACTATTAAACATTCTGACATGGGTTGTGAAATTAGTTCAATTGTTAATAACAACTTGGTGAAGAATCTTTACTTAACCCATGGAATATTGAATCATCTAAGGCATTATACAGGGATCACATGGTTCTAGTAGCCAATAGGTTAACTTTTAGTAAAGGAATATTAAAGTGATTTGGTAACTTTGTAGAGGCTTGATAAAATCTGAGCTGCCTGGCCTTACATGTTATCAGTGTATGTAATATGGTGTAAAAATGAAGCCCAGGAAAAAAAAATCACTTCAAAATCATGTGCTTCACACAAGTAAACATATGCAAATGACCGGAAATGCCAGACTCATTTTCCCCCATAGACTCAGTGTTAGACTAAAGCGTATGGCCAGACCCTTTCATAAATGGGAGTATTCAGTCATAGATATCTTAATAATAGCATTATATATTTGAAAAGCTTTCTATGCCTGGCTATTTATTTATCCTTCTGAACATCATTATACAAGACAGATATCAAAATTTAACAATTTATTAAATCAAGCCTCGACAAAGTTACCGAATTCCTATAAAGAGAAGGTTGAGCTCTGGGAGAGGTGAAAAATAATTTGTGAGCTTTCTTATTCTTTTAATGTCAGTTTAAACGATTATCATGAAAGAAATATCCTCTGAAAAGAATAGATCTTTAAATAATTTGTGAGCTTTCTTATTCTTTTAATGTCAGTTTAAACGATTATCATGAAAGAAATATCCCCTGAAAAGAATAGATCTTTAAATGCCCTCATATTCAAAATATTATGAGAAACAGCTGAAATGTTCTGGCCGAACATTCATGCCACTTCTATGTGCAGTCCCAGCATATTCTGCGTGCAGCACATGTGCTTTTGAGCGAGATTGGGTCAATTTCTTATCATTTTGATGATTCCAGAACTCACATTATAAAACAATTCTTATGTAGATATGATCAACCTTTCCCAGTTGCTTTGAGACAGTTTCTTTCACGATGTAACCCCATGACTAGAACTCAACTTCATCTTTAATGTTCATTGTTAAAAAGAAAAATGTATTCTATTGTACTGCTATACAAACAATCCTCAAATCATAGTCTTCACAATTTGAGAAGTAATGTCATAAGAATTTCATGTCGTTGTGACCACCTAAATAATCTTATCCTATCGCTTTTTGGACTGATTTTAAGTATAATTTTTCAATAGTTAAAAACATGTAGTATCTTTAACAGCAGTAACTTTTTTTCACAAAAACGTAACAGTACTAACATATCATTCTTTACCACCGAAAAAAAATCAACATAGACCATTTTTTTCTGGCTTTCACAGCTTTTACACAATAACAGCTCTTCTTTATAAATTTTTTGTTCATCAATTTTGGTATTCACAATCTTTAAAAAGTCCAATCATTCTGCACTCTCTTCCATTCACTTTTGCGACACAACACTTGTACACATCACTCTTTCCCCACTTTGAATTTCAGTTTTCTGGATTTAACAATATGGATGAGTAGTATGTAAGCCACAAGCACGCAATCGTGAAAATTTAGTTTCAATCTGATAGCAATGTCCTGTGATAGGCATTCAACCTTCTAACATATGATATGCACTAAACCTTCTAACACACATGTACAATATGCCCTCAACCTTCTTACATTGTACAGATACAAGGTAGGAGCCCCAATAAGTTTTCAACAATGAAGTCTAACGAGAAATGAAAGAGTCTGGCTGAACGAAGACTGGCAGCCTCCATAATACACTCTCCTCTTTCTCTCTAGCATTCTATCCTTATATAATTTTCTTTTTGTAATCCATTATTACATGACCTATGAGGAAATTTTCTCAAATTGTTGCCACTAAGGCTACCTTGATACAATGTCAATGTAAACTGGAATATAAGGATACTTTTAAGGGAATAATAGTCGAGTTGAAAGAACTGTTTGTAGTCATTCCAAATTTCTTGAACACACTTCTTTATGGACGAAAAGCCGCAAACTTCTCCTTTTCGCCATTTCTGCATAGTACAATTGTTTCCTTGTGTTATGCTCAGAGCTTGTTAATTAGGGAATAGATGCCAAGAGCCTCCTTTTTGCTGAAGCTGGATAAAAAAATGTCACTTTCTGTGGTGTCCATATAAGTATGCTGAAGTGCGGTTTGATATTTGAATGCGGCAATCAGACTATCTTCTCAATCTCTTCTGCATCGTCCGTGCACAACCTTTCAATCTTGCGTCCTGTAGATGTGAGGATTAGAAAGATATAATAGAAAATGACACAAGATGCATCTAAATATAGCCAATCCCATAACTTTACACATTTTTGTCAACCATAAAATGACCTGCTGAATCCATCCACTGGGCAGTTGCTGCGATAAGGTTTTTAAGAATTGGACAATTAAGGGGGAATCTGAGCTTTCTTGACTCTATAAAGCCACAAGTTTAACACATCTTTTGGCACCAAATTCAGAAAAATTTCAACCCCGGGATACCAAATCGTGATCCAAAACAGACATTCTTTCCCTGCTCAGTGTACAATACATATACACTACGCAAAATGGTCATAATTCCACATACTTTGAAATAGATATGAAACTTAGAAGGCCAATCTACATCCAAAGTTTCATCATTTTTGCCACTGAGCAGTGAAGATCCCAAAATGGGGAGAGGCGAGAGGGGGGCTGAGAAGAAATTTACACACTTCAAGAACACACTCTCAGGACACACTGTACAGTATTATATCAATAATGATGACATAATAAAGAATACATTCTGGGGTTGTTCTCATTTGAAAAAATATGCCTTTTAATTTGTTAAGGAACACATTCTAGACTGGTTCACACAAAATATGTTGTGTAATGTGCTGTGAAGCCAGGAATAATGAGAAACCCTTTAAAAAAACATTTAAAAAACAAAAACAAAAGCAAAACGTATCTTACCAAAATGTGCCTGGATGGTCTCCATAATGTCCATACTCCTGGGTCCGTCCACAAAGTTGATGGCCAGACCAGACTTGCCAAAGCGACCCGTCCTTCCGATCCTGTGCAAGTACGTCTCGCAGTCGGCTTGTCCCTTCATGTCAACTGGAAGGTCAAAGTTCACTACCACAGTGACCTGCTCTATATCAATACCTGTATGAACGAGAGGAGGGATAAGAAAATGCATGTGGATAAAAAGAGTTGTTATCTCTCACCGTCTGTCCAATAACTCAACGGTTCTACCTACCAGAGTCCATTAATCTCACCTGAGTTGAGTGTGGCAAATGCAGATTATTGTCTTGCCAATGGACATTAAAGGGAAGGTTGAGTTCTGGGAAAGGTGAAAAATAATTTGTGAGCTTTCTCATTCCTTTTATGTCAGTTTGGACGTACATCATAGTAGAAATGTCCCCAGATAAGGACTGCTCTTCAAATGCCCTCATATTCGAAATATGACGAGAAATACCTGTAGTGTTGTAGGGCTGAACATTCTTGCCTCGTGTGTTTTCAATCCCATATACCCATTTCTGTGTGCAGCACATGTGCTTTTCAGCAAGACTCTGTCAATTTCTTATCATTTTGACGATTCCTGAACCTCACTGTATATCCCAATTCTTATGAAGACATGACCAACCTTTCCCAATTACTTTGAGACAGTTTCCTTCACAATATAATTGCATGACCAGAACTTACCTTTATCTTTAATGTGACAGGGAGGTACATGTAAATCCTGTATCTTGTCATCCACAGTCAATAGACTTTATTACCCACTACACCTTGACATTTATCATTATTGATTGGCTGCAATATAGTGTGAGTCAATAAAAAGGAAACCCAGATTCAACCCTCCATATCTTTGCAATCAGTGCATATAGATTTAATAAAGGATACTCATATTGCAGCCCATCATGTTTCCTTTAATTTGACACCTTATCAATTAAATTCGACAGTGGACAGCTGAACAGTAATATTTTCCTGATTCATGTTAAATTTGCCTTTGCCCAAGTTTTGAGTGAAATGGACGATTGGCCCAAGATTGGTCGAATGATCTCCACCCCAGTTGCATGCACTCACAAATAATAAAGTATCTTTTAGACACCATTCTGGCCAAACTTGGACAAAGACGATTTTGACATGCCTTTTAAAAATGGCCAGTGCTCAGTCATCCATGATCACATTTTGATGAGCATCCTTTCAAATTAAAGAAGACATTGTCAAACTATCATGACATTGTAATACATTTCAGCGATTCTACTGGGTTTTTATTAAATTGGGGCTTGAATATGGGTTTCCTTTTTATTGACTCACATGGTATACAAGTGGCATCAAGCCTTTCTTCCAATTTATGAACATATTCTTCTTTTGGGATTAAAATGGGGAAAAGACATTGGAGCAGACCATTCTCCATGGAATATTTTGAGCAGTTTAATCTGTCATTTCCCCTGAATGATGCTAAACAGCACAACATTGACAAAAAAAAAAAAAATTTTACAGGAGCTCTTTCTAGATTTGATGTAGAACTGTGATTTTCTCACAGTAATCTTTATGTATTTTCTTGTTTTTTTAGCAGAGCACTTTTTTTCAGTTTGCCAGCACTCTTTTGGACCTAAAGCACTCACCGCTCCCATTTATATTCATAACTGCAGCACGAGTACAAATTACAAGCCTCCTTACCTCGAGCCATCACATTGGTAGTGATTAAGATCTTCTCTTTCCCTGCTCTATACCGAGCAAGAACAGCTACCCTCTGTTCCACCGTCAGGTCACCGCTCAAGAGCGCCACCGCATGTCCTTCTTGTGTCATCCTCTCCGCAAGCCAGTTAGCATTTCTCTTTGTCTATAGGGCATTAAACAGAAGGTCGAGTATAAGAAGAGGTGACAAATATTTTGTGGGCTTTCTCATTCTGTTTTCATTCCCATTTGGAAGAATGTATGAGCAGAAATGTCTCATTACTGAGAGTGCTCTTGAAGTGTTCTCAGATTTCAAATATGAATACAACCTCAGAACCAAATTCTGTTGCCTACATGGGACTAAACAGACATGTGGCAACAGAAGTTGCTACATGGGACTAAACAGACATGTGGCAACTTCTGTTGCCACATGTCTGTTTAGTCCCATGTAGGGCACATTACATGCTTCCTTACTTCATGGAAACTTCTGGCTTGTTAGCAAATTTGGTCCATTCAAAATGATCTAGCCATGTCTTTGTTGAAGACATCTTCTCATCTTAAATCACTGAAGAGGTTTATCTGACTGGTGATATGACTTGTTAAATAAGTCTCTTTTTAGTTTGTGAAAATTTACCCGTCTTCGGTTAGTTCTGCCTGTTGTCCTTTCTCCGAACTACTACACTGTTGTAGATGGAGCTGGTAGTGATGCCATTTAACCACATCAGCAGTAGCTCCATCTACCCCACTTTTCTCATGAAGTTTGTAGAAAGCAGAGAAGACAAAATGCTCACCTTGAACAGGTAAATTTTCACAAATTGGGTAAAAAACAACAATTTTCCATCCTCTCACCTGACAGAAAATCATTGCCTGACCGATAGTGATGGTACCATAGATGTTTGAGAGGGCTTCAGCCTTCTCCTCTTTGTTGGAGCAAAGGACATAGTACTGCTTGATGTTGGAAAGGCTCTCTTCCTCCCGCCGGAGTCGGATCACCACGGGATCTGGAACCACCGTCTCTGCAAACCTCATGACGGTGTTGTCGTACGTGGCAGAGAACAACATCATTTGGCATGAGCTTGGAAGCTTCCTGAGAGGGGCAGAAATGATAAAGAGCTTTAAATAAAGATTTAAACGTAATCATGAGCTCTGGAAATGATGCAAAATAAATTCTTATATAATCAAACAAAACTTACACTGAATGCAACAGAGGACAAATATGAGGTGTATATATCTGCCATGCCATCTTGTCAAAAATAGGTGACCAATCAACTCACTTTATTTCATTGGAAAGGAGGAGTAAATGTATATCACTATTCTTCCATGCATTTCTCCAGATAAGGAAGACATGTCAATATGAGTAAAAGTTACAGTATAGTTCAGGTCTTAAGAACATCGATAGTCTTGTCACTTTTTTTCCGTATCTTACTTTTGAATGCGGATACTTTGGTCTTGGTGGCCCTGTGTTGCTATCATAACGTCTGCTTCATCAAGGCAGAATACTTTCATCCTAGACAGGTCTATGCTACGGAATTTCAGGCACCAGTCTAGTGTTGTTCCTGGTGTTCCTATGATGATCTGTTGAGTTACTTTCTCTCCTCGTTGAACTGAAGAAAGAAAAAAAAAGGACAAAAGTTTTAAAATCCTGAAAACCTATCAAAATGCATTTTGTTAGGACATCTTGCACCCACGGATTTCACAAAAACTTGAGCTCCCGTGAATATTTTCTGTCACATCTCCCTCAATCACATCTTGACAACTCCTCCATGGACTATCATCCTGTATGTCTACTAGACACTGTCCATTTCTGTCGACCCTCCTATTTTGGTCACATATCAAGGAGACAAGCAGACGGTTTAGAAATGGTGATATTATGTGGCAAGATCAAAGGATCTAGGAGAGGAAGGCCTGGAACAAGATTGACTGACAAACTTAAATATCTAACTGGTTCCTTTTTGTTTATGACTAGTCAAACAAAGATTAAACACAGATGGGAACATTACTCTAATACCTTATTTTTAGTTTTGAAAATTGGAAGTCACAAGAAACAAAACTTTGGGTATATGACCAAGTCAAAAACAGGCAGAATAAATCCTCTTTTACAGTACAGAATCAGAATTGAATATAGTTGCCCTTTCAATATGTGACCAAAATCATCCCAAAATCGCTGGAAATCCTTTTGTTTTGTGTATTTTCTAAAACTACCGATTCCAAGCTTTCAAATGATTTAAAACTACTTTAGTATACTACTATAGAACCCAAATAAAGTATCATGTAGTACCAAGAGCAATAAATCACATTCATAGAGAAATTGTCAAGGTGGTTTAGAGCAGTTGTCAGGTCATATATCATCTGCACCAAGAAACAGATTTCTTCAAATAATCCACGAGCGATTGAAATTAAGATAGTTTAGAGAAACGTAGTCGCGCAAAAAGACGCGTCCGGAACGCAAAAAATGCATATTGGAGAAAATCATAATTTTATCGCATTAAGGTAGAAATATATAATTAAGCCACATATAGGCTTTTTACACTTGCAAAATTTTGCTTAGTCTCGCTTTCTGTTCACATTGCATTTAACCAAAGTGGGCAACTCCACAATAGTACGGGATTATTTTAGCCCTGGAAAAAAGCAGGGTTAGGTGGGGCTAAATGTAAAAAGGTGGGGCTGAGCGCTCTGGCTAGGGTGATAGTACGGGACTAAAACTGCAAATGAGGACAGCAACAAAAAAAAATGAATATAATAGTACGGAGTTAAAAAAAAATCAAGTGTAAAAAGCTTATTACCCAAATTGTCATTACAAATGTCAAATTACAACCTTTCATTCACCGACAATTTCACCGTTGGCGTACTGGACGCGTCTTTTCGCGCCACTCTGTTTCGCTAATACCACAGTCAGACCGACAAGACTGACGCTAGACCGACAACAGATAGAACAAAAAATTGCATTGCCACCAATGGCCAAGAATCGGTCAGTTTGGAGTCGGTGTGGGGTCGGTTTGGCGGTGTGACTGTGGTATAAGCTGCCTTCAAATCTTACCTTTCTGCCCCCTGACTGCATACCTGACACCGATCTCTGGAAGGTGTTTGCCCATTTCCTCTACAACCTTTCCTATTTGATTGGCTAGTTCATAGGTTGGTGCTAGACAAAGGGCCTACAAGGTTGGAAAAGAAACACAGGACATTGGTGGAAATAAACACGAATACTAAGTAATGACATTCTGATTGTAATATAAACTGCTTCTTCTTTCTTTCTTTTTTTCATGTACATGTCAATAATAATCTCTCCTATTTGGAGAAGAGTAAATTTCTTGTAAAATACATGTATTGTAAAACCAGAATATTTGGGCCCTGAAACATTTCCAAATTTCTGAAATTCAGTGTCACAATTCAATTGATTTGCAGCATGAAATTTTCACTAATCTGGACAATTTGAAAAATTTAATGGACATGAAATTTTTTGGATTAACCATATATCATTTCCTCCCAGCATCTTTTATTCCATTTATGTATAAAATCACATCACTTGGGAATGTAACAAAAAGTCAGAAATATGAGAATATTTGGTATTTCCACAAGAACATTGGTTCTTAAAGTGGAACTTGTGATCCACTTAGGGGTACCTGGAGGTGTTAGAGGTTATAATGAAAGGTCATAAACAAAACAAACCCCATATAAATCTATATACATTTGTATTACATGGAGTAACAGGCACTGAACAAGAAATGAATTTTGTGGTTAATAGGACCTACAAGAAGTTTCTGATGGGGTAGGGAGCAAAAAAGTTTGGGAATAACTGAACTATAACAAGAAGATTGAAATGTAATAGATATTTACCTGTGGGTAGTGGTTGTTATCTACTCTACTTAGCATGGTGAGTACAAAAGCTGCAGTCTTCCCTGTGCCACTCTGAGATTGTGCTATCATGTTCTTAGGCCTGTCAGGATTGAAACAAACCAAAAAAATCAATATTGATGGTAAATTTAAATATCTTTGTAACAGTAAATGATTTATAGGTAGTACTGCTACACAAACAAAGACTTGTTTTTTTTAGATGTTGCACTTTTCACTTCAGTTAAAAAAAAATAATCCTCATAAAATAATGAAAGATATCCTGAAATATTAGCACATAATATGTTCATGGCTATATTATTTTATTCACTATCATATCCAATAAATAATTTAGAAAAGTAAAAAGCATAAAAAAGATTAAAGTGAAAATGCATGAGGTTGCAGGCACTGCTGAGCATGCTGATATCTTAATGTAAATAGCTGACCGGAGTAGAATAGTAACATTTCAGCTCCAGAACAACACAATAACCTAAAAATAATAACAGTTTGGAATGCAGATGGTTGGTTTCCAGATAATCAAAGGGAACCACCGCTCAATATCTATGTACGTTCAATTTCATTCGCTTGCTCCTACTGCAAGGCCGTGCATAACAACAATCTTGGGGCAGCGAACAAAAGTGCCGTCGAGGGTGGGGTAGTTTGTCAGTTGGGTTGTTCAGTTCATCTTTCTTCAGTCAAATATTTTTCCGAGCAAGGTCGCCCATATCACTGCAAGTGCTTGCTCGTTTGTACCGAAGATGTACGGAGATTCCTGAATATTACCCGAGCCGGGCCAAGCTCCAAAACACCCCGATTGGTGACTTTTCGGTCCCTTTAACATATTGGATGCAGCATTAACTGAGAAGGGAAAGACCACAATATATCATGGATCTACTCACGGGTCAGCCATAAGAAGTGGCAGTGCTGTCTCCTGAATCTTTGAAGGTGCATTGAACCCCATCTCATAGACCCCCTTTAGAAGTGCTTCCTTGCTGCAGGGATAAAAAAGGAAATTAATTTTCAACTACATGTAGCAGTACGGGTAAGCAATATATATCAGATTCAGTTTGCATCCAAGTGTCATTATGCAAATACTGTAATTATTGACGATTTTGTATTCATATTTCAAATGTGCAAAAATCCAAATTATATAAAACAATTAATATGTGAATAAAAACAAAACCAAATGTACTCCATTTTCCAACCTTTGTTCATCTCATAAAATAAAACAATTTACTATTCAATATTTTACTTACAGGCGGAGTTCTTCAAAGGATTTGACGGAGTGTAGAGGTGAGTTAGGGTCCTTTTGCTGGACCTCAAGCTGTGAGCTTGCAGTGTCTTTGATGAGACGGGAATGAAGAGCTTTGTTGAGAAGAGAAGCATCGGCGGCTTCCTTAGCTATGAAAAAGAAATACCATTCTATCAGTGATGTATACATAGCTCAGAACCAAAACCCAGACTGAACGTCATAGGCTAAGCCAGACACAAAAAAGACATAATATATATTATTTTTTCCAAAAATTGTCATCTTTTACCATACAGAAAGTGTACTTTTTAAAAAAATACTTGTGTGCATGTCTATATTTTGTACATGTCTGGACAGATGCTCCTAAATTACATCTACATTTTCATATAATGATACTTTGCAGAGAAGTTAATAGAAGTTTATAAAGGTACTGTAAGGTTGAGTTCTGGTCATAGGATTACATGTACATTGTGAAAGAAACTGTCTCAAAGCAATTGGGAAAGGTTGATTACATGTATACAGTACAGTACAGCACATAAGAATTGGTGTATGCTGTAAGGTAATTTGGAATCACCAGAATGACAAGAAATTGACTCAATCCTGTTGAGAGTCACATACACTGCACACATAAATGTGTATATGGGACTACTCACACATGTTCAGCCCAAACATTTCAGCTGTTTCTTCACTTTCTTGTCATATTTTGAATGTGAGGGCATTTAAAGGGCATTTAAAGAGCAATCATTTTCAGGGGACATTCCTGCTATGACAATCTTCCAAACTGACATAAAGAGAATGAGAAAGCTCACAAATTATTTTTCACCTTCCCCAGAACTCAACCTTCTCTTTAATCCATTCCAGACAATTGACCACATTTTGTGGTTTGGCTCAAAAACTTTTGATTCAGAGCTCTAAAAATATACCTGATGCATGAGTAGAAAAAGCAAAATTTCCCACACACACTATTTTTATTTTTTTTTGGCATGACCATATTACATTTGATGCCAGGAATTTGAAACACAAGAATAAGCTCTATAATCCTTAAATTGGCAACACATTGCGAGGTACAAAATCATTGCTTTTTCACCAAAATTGGCAATTTTTTTCTACTTTTCAAAAAAAATATCTAACCATGTATGTTGTTTTCAAAGATATTACACCTTGATAAGCACCATGTAGCAGTAAAAGAAAAATGTTACTGTTGCCAATTTGATCAACAAAATGTGAACAAATTAGCCTTTATATAATTCCTGTCCTGAAAGGGTTATAAAGCCTTAGGTGTTCAGATACATGCACATGTACATGTGTACATGAACTGATGCTCTTTTTCACTGATACATGTACATGTACATATACTGTATGTCATAAAGTGCACTTCAGGAGTTAAAAAGAGGAATCAGTATTTTTTTAAATATGTTCTTTGATAATTTGACTTTCTTTCTTTGAAAGATGGAACAACCTGTGGAAATTATTACCGGTACTGCAACCTTTAGTATGAAATTACAAGGGAACATGGGGGCTGTATACATAAAAACTAGCATAAGTTTTAAAATTGCCAGCAAACAAACTCAACGACTTCCTTCTTGCCAGCATATATGACTTCTCAAGACTAGCACTGCTTACTTTTTTTTCGACAATAGATATATACATGTATGACATAGCTTAAATAGGTACCATTGTTCAAGTCCCCCCCCCCCCCCAAACTGCCGTGCCTTATCACACATGTGGATGAATAGCATTATTCTTCACAATCTACAATGTAACTTTGAATTTGACCTAAAATAAGCAATTGCTGGTTTCATGTATTTGGCCCAATGCTATATCATTTTTGCAGGGCTCCACACTAATTTTTTTTTTTTTTTTTTTCCAGAAGGTCTGGACTTTTACAGTTTGTGTGCACAAGGCCCCAGTTTAAAAATTGGGGGCCAGAGGTGCACTCTAGGGAATCATGTGCAACAGGTCCATATCAGTGACCAGACCTGATTTATCCATTTCAGGGTTGAAAATAGAGGAGAATTTTACCATCATCTTCCTTTTCATCACCGCTGGCAGCAGAGGCTGGGGCAGCAGCAGCAGCGGCCTGGCCCTGAGACACTGGAGGAGCAGCAGCATGACCCTGAGAGGCTGCGGGTGCTTCACCTCCAATACCAAGGTTCCTCACCTGATCAAATCAAAATCATTACAAATCAAATGGGCAACACCAGTAAGGCAAATTGGCAATTCAAATGGTAACATCATGTTCTTGAACTGCAAAATGAATTTACATGTAATAATAGGCCTTCTAATTTTGGAGTATTTGAAACATTGTCCATGTACAAATGGCGGGGTTAATTAAAGCAGAAAATAATATGTACTTTATAAGCTAAACATTCTAGAGTTCAGCACATACATGTATATTTCAAGCAAATATGTTAGTGATCAAATTTGTTGCCTTTTTGTTAAACCTGTTGTTACAGCTGGTACAAGTGAAATAATTCGATTTTACATGTATGCTATAAACTGGTGTGTTCCTCTCTTCCCTGAAAATTACATTACAGTGCACCAAGGAAATAGTCAAGTGTCCGTGTAATTTCAATATCCCTGATCTTTATTCCATATTTCCATAACATTATACCTTTCTATCATTTCTCTGAAGAGTCACATAAGTAGTTTCCTCTGTTGTTGTTTTTTCTTTCTATTTTGCAAGTCATGAGTTAACAGTTGTGACACAACTGTTTGAATTCATTTCAAAATCATTTTTCATCTACATGCACTTTTTCTGATTTCTATAAGGCATGTGTTAGGTATTTAAGCAAACTATAATATAGTATACATGTAGACATTAAATCTGGATCTTTTTTTTTATATAAAATATCTATACAGGAGCGGTTCTGTAAATAAAAATGAAGAATAAAACAGAAATGGAGATGTTATAGACTACTGTTAGTCTCGATTCAGTTCCAGCCTTAGTCTTAGAGAATAGATGATTGCGCAATTGTGATTAGAAATTTAGAATGCATGTCTTTCACAATTTTTCTTTCGTCAAAGTTAACATGATGTGGTAGTCAAGGATTGTATTTCCGAACAGGATGGTATTACCGAAAGTGTACAGTTAGGCGCATCAAAATGGCTTTCATATGCGTGGGACTACGCGCATGTTCTCCACACTATTTGACACAGAGAACAAAGGGCAGCAGATCATAAAATGAGGCAAAAAACGTAAATAACATCTTATTTTTACATGAAACCATGAAAACGATTAAATAATTGATTGAAAAATCCCCTATTCTGAAAATCTCTATTTTGAATGAAACTTTACCCTAAAAATTGCTGATTTCAAAGACCTCACGACCGATTCGTTCCTGCCTAACGTTTAGAGAGAGAGAGAGTGATATTACTGCAGTGGCCGGTGTTTATATATTTGCAACCCTCGATAAAGCATGTTCGTGTAGACAAAACGTGCGATCGACCCGCCGAACTAATATTTTTGTTGATTAGACTGAGCATAATGAGGAAATTTCTCCCATAGGGGGCATGTTCGGAAATACAATACCATTTTCAAGGGACTAAAACGCCGCGTCATTGGGAAGGGGTTCGCTCGGAAGGGAATATTGTATTAAATCTACATTGTCTTTTTAAAATTCCATCAACTATGTCAACTTCTTTTTCTGTAGGACTTTGAGCAATCATTATGTAAGTTTGACAGATATTCATGTAATATTTTATTTGCTATGGTTGATTTTGTGAAAAGTGTTCGGAATTAGGGTCCACTACCATTTATAAGCTTAATTGATCAATATTATTTATTCCCCTAGGGCTAGGCTAGAACCATATTTATAATACATCATCATCATCATCATCTGGTTTACGGGAGTGAGGTAATCCTGTAGGGGTCGGGCTAACTCTGCACTAGGGCGAACTCAGCACTGTGCCGTGACTATATATGTTTCAAGAGTTGAAGTCCACGTCCACATTACTTTTTTGCTAATGATTTTACACACTGATATCAAATAATTTGAATGTAAGTGTTTTGAAATGTGTAACTAAATGCGAAATTCAACACAAGTGTTTGAGATCACTTTAACTCTCTGGGCTCACTCCGCGGCGATTTTCCGCCAAGGCCGAGTTCGCCCTAGTGCCGATTTAGCCTGCATCCATCCTGTAAATCTCCTGGTCGTCTTCCAAGATAAGTTCATTTGTAAATACATTAATAATAATGCAAAATTGCCAAAAGAAATATAAACTCTGCCAACATATGTATGGGTAGAAAAAAACTGACCCAAAACAGCATTTTTCAGTTCATTCATGGCAATGACGATATTGTTTAGCTTTACTGCCTGGGCCCCGTTGCATAAAACTTACCATTAACTGTAACTTTGCCATCAATCATGTCAATGGTAACTCCAATGGAAACCTTGATTTTGATTGGCTGTTGAGTGATGTTACCATGGTAGTTACCATTAATAGCAGAGTTACCATTAATGGTTAGTTTTATGCAACGGGCCCAGGTCTAGATTCTACAGTTACATCATGTAACTTTATTCTAACTTTATACTCATGTTTATCTTACATCAGCATGATTAGAGAGCTATACTTGTATGTAGCTGTAGGCCTACAATATCAATTCAATTCAAATTCAAATTCAGACAAAATGAACATTTATTTCCATCTTCAATTAAACAATCAATCAACATTCAGAACATGATTGTATAATATACTACAATCATTCCATTCAGTCTCGTTCAACTTGATTCTTAAATTAGTAAGCCACCGAATGATCTTTGTCAATCATGATTCATGTCAATCTCTCGCTCACATCTCAATCTCAGCTCAGTCAACACTCATTCATGTTCATATTCAACAGCCATGACCATGATGACAGTGCTCAAAAACCGACTCGGCCTCGGGTCTCACTATCAGTCACACTCACAGTCTCAGTCTCAGCTCAGCAACTTACTGTAAACATTAACTCGCTAATCTGAAGTCTAAAATAATCATACAACATTTTCACCTTGTTTTCTTGCTTCTGAATCTCTGCATCCCAGTCTACATTCGCCATCTTTTGTAACCGGTTCGGTCCTTTCAAATCAACTCGATCGAACGTAAAAAATACGTACGTATTGTGTGCTTGCGAATTGCGAATAGCGGCGCGGGCATGCACGTCGATCGCACACAAAGCTTGTGTTCATCGAAAAAGTTACCGGTGACTTCCCCGGCGCAGCCTCGACATACGGTACCGTGCATGTTAACGGATCCGCTTGCTTGCCCAACGTGTTTTTCAAGAGTTGAAGTTAGCCGCTAATTTTTTCGGATTTCCAATGAACCAATTTAACGATTGCAGTAATTCATGTAGTGTGGGTTTCATATAATATTATTTATCCATTTATTTATTTATTTATGATATATAGGCCTACAGGGTAGCACATTTTCACCAATAGTGGTGGTCTTCCATAAGGCCCTGTTTGGTAACAAAGATATTAAGTAACAATTAAAAAATACAGAAGATAGTTAAATATATGTACCTATTATCTGGTATTCTCGTAATAAATGGAATTTTTCAAAAACGTACTATTGGTGCTTATTTCTAAATCATTGATATATATAAATTATGTACATTCGGAAATTGGTTTTGAAATCAGATGAAAGGTTATCAACTACTTTTTGATCCCCCGAAAATATAGTAATGGTATGAAAGCTCATAAACAAAGTAAAGAGATGATCTTGGTTCAATATAAGCCCGGTTGGGATACCAAAAATGATTAAAGGATAGTTTTGTTATTTAAACCATACACTTTGACCGTTCATTACACAGCATAACAATTGAGTATGTCCAGCATTACATTGAAGGCACCAATATGAGCAGTGTAATTCATTTATTTTCGAAAGCTTTATGTCATCAAAAAGTTTTTGAATAAACAAGTAAATTTAATAGAGAAATGAATTTGAATAAGTAACACCCATTAGTCAATTTGTAGGGTAAACGATATTCACTTTTTCTGCAGTTTAAAACTGTTCACAGTAGATGATTTCTTGACAGACAGAAGTGTCAAGGTGGCATTTAGTTGGTTCTAATTCCCGAAAACAACATGACCAAAGGACTGCGTTTGTATGACATGTGTCCGTCCTAAACTTACACACCGGGCATCTTTTTCATCTTGTCTTGTATTGTAATCAAAGTTTAATAACAAAACCTTGTCGCGTTAGCCCCCCGGGGGGCACTCGAATTATATTTTGACGGGGGTGTGCCTCACGAATCCCCGAAAAGGGGGTCTAAGGAACTGACTTCAAGGTGTAAAATACGGGGTCTTGGGAACTATGATCTATTGGGCAGAGTGAAAAACAGGGTCTAGGGAACTACAAAACTAACCTCGCTTTATCGGCGGTACACCTTCGCTATCGCAGGATCTCGGGACGGGCCGCGCCGGGGGCCGCGCCCGCGCCGTGTAGCGCTAGTAGCTAGCTAGCTGGAGCAGTTTTCAAGGCTCGCGCGACGAAAGGGCCTAGGGCGCGAGACCAGGTCGAGCGACCACTGCCTCCGCCACGCCCCCGGCCGCATGCGAACGGATATGTTTCATAACGGGGGTCTTCAGAGCGGGGCTGAGCGGCTCCTGAGCGGAACTGAGTATCTAGAGAACGGAAATCGGGGTCTGAAAAAGGGGGTCATCAAAGCGGCACGTCCCCGTACCACCAATATACTTGAGTGCCCCCCCCGGGGTTAGCCCTTGTCAAGTTGAACCCGATCTATCGGTGGCGTATCCAAGATGGGGGTGGGGGCACCCAGAGCACGTGCCCTGGGCTGCACTTTAATTAAGGCATTGGTGGATTTTTATTTTTTTTTCTTTGCTTGTCAGAGATTTTTTGAGTTCAAAAGCGACCCCCAAAATGATGATGACCTTCTTTTTTTGTGCTTGTCAGAAAATTTTGTGAATATTGGGCCCCCTCCCCTCACATAATCTTGAATGGGGCGCAGAATTAGGGCAAAACAGACTGGGAACAAATGAAGAAAATTTATGGTCCGATTCAAGATCATTATACGTTCGGATTGTTCTCTCTCTCTCTCTCTCTCTCTCTCTCTCTCTCTCTGTCATTCTCCCTTTTTTCTCCTCATGGCTTTGCTTCCTTCTTTCATCTTATCGGCCAGAACTGGGGGCAATGTTTGAAAGTGCCCCTCCTAGCTGGGGTATTAAAACTATGCCAAACTCTGTCCTCCCGCGATAGAATAAGTGCGCCTAGTGATATTCTGTTGTTGTTCTTTTTAATCGGCGACTGTCCTTTATACAAATGCATATCGGATGACAAAAACAGACTTTTAGTCAGCCCTGCATATGTTCCTACTTTTATTCTGTTCCAATTTTCTCACATCAGTGCCAATTAAGCACTTTTTTTCTATATTGAATATGTGATGCAACTTTTTCTCTCTAAAATGACGAGTGATAGTATTTCTTAAATTTTCCACCATCAAAATGGTTTGCAAAAGATTTTTACAGTAAGCCTAGAATTATAAGACTCCCGGGGCCGCCGCGTCACGGGGGCTTCTCTCCAGGTTGATTCACTCTCCGTGTCCCCTGTTTCCCGGTTTCTCTTTGTATATTTGAATTTAATCATCATCAGCAAGTCATATCTCACTCACTAGTAAGAAAATAACCATTGGCTAATTATTGATGAGGTTTTAATGAGTAATTTTTTTTCTTCGTGTTAGCCTATAGTCATATCTATATCTATCCATCCATCTGTCCATTTTATCTATCTGTTCATCTGTGTATTCATCTGTTTATATGTTTATCTATCTACCTGTGTATCTCACTATATAATAATTTTATCTCTCTATATATCTATGTATGTATCTATCTATCTATCTATCCATCCATCCATCTATCTAATAGATAGTATCTAGATATCAATCTGTCGATGTACATAGTATCTATCCGAGTATCTACATGTATTTCATCTATCTATTGGCCTATCCAATTCTCTTGACTATATTGACTTCCCACCCCCCCCCCCCCCTCGATCCTCTACATCCCTACATTACATTTATCTGTTTTGTTTTTCTTGGTTTTAATTCTCTTTCAAAAATGTACCGTACCTCCGACTACCTCGTTCAGAATTCAAACTGCCAGCTAGCTGGAACTTCGAAATTATACTATTTTTTATATTCTATAGAAGAAGAGAAATTGTCTAGAACGAGCCTAGACAATGGCAGCTTGCACAAATCTCATGATGATACGAAGAAGTCGCCAGTTATTATCGTCATATTCGTCGATTCGTTTATTTCTAGGCCACTCTGGTACTGGACGTAAACTATGTGACTCATCACTACGTGGAGGTACAAATTTTAAATGTTATATGCTTGCGTAACATGTTTTAATATAGTAAAAGATGGACCAATATATATTGTGTAGTCCCATATGTTTAAATACAAGTGTGTAATGTATAAGGAGTTCGGCGTAAGGCCAGGTCCGCACTTTGTTTTCAAATGCTTTTTAAAAAAAATCATTTGAGTAAGTAAGGAGACGTCCAACCTGTTTAGTTAGTTTTATAGAAGCAGAAAAATGAGAGAAACAGATCAGTGAAATTGAATTTGAGTAAAATCTGATCAAATTAAAAGAAGAGAAAGTTTTTTTTGAAGTTGTGAAATGTGATGTTTTCATTCCGCCGATGTTTTAGACTAAACTTGGCCAATAAACTTTGGCAGTGTATACAGCCACACGCGTGGGTTTCTACCATACGACCACACGCATGTGGCTATATCCACCGCCCGGCCTGAGGATACAGCCACACGCGTCTAAAATTCTCTGCCCAGCGGCATATAGCAAGTGCATAGCACGAGCGATGTGTATATTTATGCAACGATACACATGGTACATGTTGCAAAACTTCATCACGAAGGTTTCATCTCTTGAAATTCACTGACATAGATCTACAAACAATGAAGAAAAAATAATGTTTGTATGTCAGTGAATTTCAACAAGAGATAAAACGTTCATGATGAAGTTTTGCAACATGTACCGTTGCATAAGTATACACATCGCATCGTGCTATGCACTTGCTACATGTATATGCGGCTGCGCAGAGCCTAACTACAGTGCCACAGAGAATTTTAGACGCATGTGGCTGTATCTTCAGGCCGTGCAGTGGATACACACACACGCGTGTGGCTGTATACACTGCCATAAAATATTGTCCACAATTAAACTTGGTATCACGCGCACACATCGATCTCTACGATCTCCGCGCACACGGAAAATCGGGACTTCTACATGTGCGCGATAGCGACCAAATTTTTAACAACCATATTTTGGGGGGGAGATATCAGCCACTCGCGGCGATCAGGAAATGTACACAATGACTTGCTATACCCTGTTTCGCCAGAACTGACAGTAGAATACGGATTTCATCTTTGGAATTATCTTTTCCAACTTAAACATTTGTTAAAAATATAGTAAAGTTAATCTAAAAATCAGATGAGTTAAAAAAGAATAAGAGGGAAAAGATATTGTTGTTGAATGTGACTCAAGTCAAAAATCAAGAAAAGCAAGTTTGAAAAATATATTCATTTAATTTCCAGCAGCATTTTAACACATATCTCTCTCTTCATTTATCTTTCACAATACCGACTGAATTTTACTTTTAAAAAAATTAGAAATATATTTACTTAATTACCAGCAGCATTTTAGCACATTTCTCTCTTCATTTATCTTTCACAATACCGACTGAACTTTACTAAAAAAATTAAGAAATATATTTATTTAATTACCAGCAGCATTTTTAACACATCTCTCACTTCATTTATCTTTCACAATACCTACTTACTTTTACTTTAAAAAAATTAAGAATAGAACCTACTCTACATCATTGTACACTCAATAATGACAGTACCATTTTTTTTTTTTTTGAGCATTTGACACCACCTTAGTTCAGCAGTTCATTTCGTCAGCAAGAAAAGGGCATTAATGTGGAAAATTTATTGAATTTTCAAGAAATAGAAATATGTATATTGAAAATACATTAAAACATTTGTTAGAAACTTGTTCCAGATAAATGAATCAGAAATGAAGGAGAATTGTAAGTAGAAATTGTTTGCCAATCATTTCAGTTTCCTCCGTTTCGTTCGTTGGCAATCTCCAAAACAACATGAATAAAGTAATGGACGGGACTACGAAAATGACTTTGTTGGTCTGTTGGTCGATCAACGTATATATAGCATTTTGGTAGGGTATTCTATACATGTAGTTAAGCCAAATTTATTGTATTTCAACTTTCAAGGATGTTGGTTTTTGTAAATTAAATACTGATTGTGAATGAATGTTGGTGACTTGAAGTATAGTAATGTCACTATGAGTGGTTTTGTGATTGATGGAACACAAAATTGGCAACTCTGACTGTGAACTCTAGCTCTGTGACGTATCTTTTGAGGTCCTCTCCCATTTGCACACATAGCAGCATTACTATAGTGCGTCCCAGAAAAAAGTTAACAGTTGGAAACATTCTCCCCAAATAAATATTTCAAAATATGTGTAGGAAATTTTCAAAGTTTATGGCATTCATAGCAACATTACTATAATTCATGTGTAGACTCTAGGCAGTCACACACCTCAACATTTTCAAACACCACTGCACAAAAGTCACAAACATTCACTTAAAATCGGCATTTAATTTACAAATACCGACACCAACATATCCATGAAATACAGTAAATTCAACTCACCGATGTTGGAAAAGATAATTCCAAAAATGAAATCCGTAATTTACTGTCAGTTCTGGTGAAACGGGGTATCACAAGTCATTGTGTACATGTACATTTCCTGATTGCCGCAAGCGCTGACATCTCCCTTCAAAAAATTCGGTCGTCAAAAATTTGGTCCCTATCGCGCACACACGTTTCTCCGTGTGCGCAGTCGTAGAGCTCGATGTGTGCGAGCAATACCAAGTTTCATTGTGGACAAAATTTTATTGGCCGAGTTTAGTCTAAAACATTGGTGAAATGAAAACAACATCATAAACATGCGATCGCAAAAAAAATCGGCGGGGACTTCTTCAGTTTTGGACATGATTTTGACTTTGAATGTTGCTGGAAATATCAGAAGTTCTTCCTAATGGCCATTTAAGATAAGAGTGAGATTTTTAAGAGCTAAATTTGAAAGGAAGCATTTGAAATATTTACATGTATCTTATTCCCCCCCCCCCCCATCCATTTAGTACATGCAATAGAAAATACAGTAGTATTTTGGCATTGTTCGTTCTTAGTGGTCAGCGACCACTATAACTTGGTGTGCCCATTTGGTATGCCCTAAGAAAATCATAAATTTCTATTTTCTCTAAAGAAAACATCTAATCATACATGCACCCTAGATATTATTACATGTATATACATATGCAAGTTTTTTTTTAGATAGGCATAGGCCTATACGTTTTTACACAACCCCTGTATGATACAAATCTCTTCATCAATCATGTCAATAACTCTCAGATTCAGATCAGAGTGTGGACCCTGCTTTTCTATGTGTTTGTATTAATTGTAAATTGTCAACTATTTTTAATCATGCACATAATCCATTTTGCTTTTTCATTGCTTTTTATCGCTATTTTTATTCATCATACATGTATATTGCTCCTCCATTTATGACTGTTTTATTGTATGTTTGAGTGGAAATAAATTTTGAATTAAGTTGAATTGAATTGAATAACTAGCAAAATGAAAATTGAAATGTAGGTTTAGTTTTTCAGGGTTACACCATGTAATTCTTTCAAGGAATAAGAGCCCTGAAAAGGGCTGGTGAGCTCCGCTAAGAGCTCTGTGGTTCTCGACGTATCGATCAGTATGCTCTGATCGTCATCAGGAGAATGACTAGAACACTGCCCAGCGGAGGCTATTTATTGCCTAAGGAGGGATCCAATTCACAGCTTGATTGGCGCCAATCGGAAATGCCCGTGAATTCTGTTCACGGCTGCATTCTCAACTTCACTGGTGGCGCTATAATTCCTCTAAACAGCGAAAGCACCGGACGGTGAATCGGATCCCTCCACAGGCAATAAATAGCCTCCACTGGGCAGTGTTCTAGTCATTCTCCTGATGACGATCAGAGCATACTGATCGAAACGTCAAGAACCACAGAGCTCTTAGCGGAGCTCACCAGCCCTTTTCAGGGCTCTTATTCCTTGAAAGAATTACATAGTGTAACCCTGAAAAACTAAACCTACAATTCAGTTTCTCCACCATGAAAGTGTCGCTGATGCTTCACTAAAAAAATGAAAATTGATGAAATTCTATATTTGTGAAATTTTCACTGACATCTCATGATATGTCAGTGTTGTAAAACCTGTGACTATCTGTGCCTCTGTATTCACATTTTAGCATATGAATTCATATATTTAGATAATTGAGCATTCTACGTTCACATTTTCCAGGTTTCCAGGATGAGGAAGTTCAGCGGCTTCTGAAGCGGATTACAGGTCTGCAGCTAGAAAGGGTCTTCAAGCCCGCCAAGCAGACGTTACAACCTCCGAGCTATAAGCTGGTCAGCTCCAAGAAATTAGAAGAGGTAACTGGATCATTAGAAAGGGTGGTGGAGATTGGCTCATAAGCATATGTGAGGATAGTTGGAAGGACGTGAAGGTCAGAGGGTGGTGGAGATTTGCTCATAAGCGTATATGAGGATAGTTGGAAGGACGTGAAGGTCAGAGGGTGGTGGAGATTTGCTCATAAGCGTATATGAGGATAGTTGGAAGGACGTGAAGGTCAGATTGATAGATAAAAGTGCAGGAGAACTAATGATGATTTAGACTGAAATGTTACAGTGGAAAACACTCTGTCCCTTGGATGGGACGTTAAATGGAGGCCCCGTGTTAAAGAGAGTGTACGGTGGAAACCCCATTGTAGTGTATTTGAGTGTTGCAATATTGCATGTATGAAATTGTATGTTTATGAGTAACTACAATTGCACAATGTCATATAAATGTATGTTTCCTTGTATCATTATTGTACTATTTAATGTATTATTTTTTTTATTATGTAAATAATTTTGTCAAAATATTGTACAATTCAGCCCCCGGGCTGCGATGCATATTTTGAATAAATAAACCATTATTTTTGTTACACCTGCACATCCCAGTCAGTTATATCGGGAGGAGAGACCCGAGGGTTACAGTGATTCATTTCGCTTTCCGCCTCCCAGGCACAGGTGACGCCAAATACTTGATAATAGATAATAATAATAATTCCTTTTTGTAACCCTTGGCACAACATCTCCCGAACTGTAGATAGGGTAAAATCGAGCCTTGAATTTCATCTCCCGAGAGACAGAAGGACGTTTACACATACTTTTAGATAGAGTTAATGCCCATGTGGCTCTATTAAAGCAGACGGTACATGCACTGCACTTCTCCCGCCTTGAACTGGGGTTTACCCAAGTGTTTAAAAATGAATATCAATTTTAAAAAATGAATTATTCGTGGGAAATTATTCGCATCTGTCGTTATATGCACTAATAGAGCACCTCCGCACGCCTTCTTAGTTGCCTAGGTCAAGCTAAACCGAGAAGTCTGCTCAAAGTACCGAGCCGGACTGGCAAGATTTTGCCTTTTGGGGGAGGAGGTGTTATCATTCTGTTACAGGCATATGACAGGTGTACCAAAGCTTGCACGGGCTGTGAATTTTCCTCTCAATTTAGGCCTTGTATATTGTAAGGATCCCCCCTTTTTTTTCTCTCTCCTTATATAATATATATAAGGCTTTGACTGCTACAGAAAAACAAAGTAGTACATAATTAAGTCATAAAAAGGCTTTATGTTTTAAACAATGCAACTGACATGGCGTAAATATTCATATTTTGAATGACAGCGCCTTAAAAACCAAAAACAACAACAACAACAACATGTGAGGTGCAGTTATATAATACATTCATCTCTCCACTCCCTTTGAAAGATGCATCGAGAGGCAGAGGAGGAGGCCCAAAGGAGGCTGCAGATGCCCCCTGTTCTGGAGGAGAGGACTCCTATCGATGAGGTGCTGGAGGATGACGAGGGCTTGGCTGGTCTTGACACGGCCAATGTCGTCTTCACAGATATCACGTATGGACTCAACGATAGAGTGAGTAGAAGACAACTTGCAGGGATGCCATTTAGGGGGCTATTACCGGATTGAAGGTCAAGATGAGTTCTCCGTAATGAAAAATACATGTACAGGGGAACGAAACTTGATGAATAATTTGAAAAACTCTGAATAGTCTTTTACCTTCTGCCTTATCTGTGAATACAGTGATGTATGAAATAGTTCTTCAAAGAATACAAAGAAGAAGAATATGAAGAAGAAGAAGAAGAAGAAAGAGGAGGAGGAGAAGAAGAAGAAGAAGAAGAAGAAGAAGAAGAAGAAGAAGAAGAAGGAGGAGGAGGAGGAGGAGGAGGAGAGGAGGAGGAGGAGGAGGAGGAGAATAATAAGGAAGAAGAAGAAGGAGAAGAAGATGAAGAATAATAAGATGAAGGTTGAGGAGGAGAATGAGAAGGAGAAGAAGAAGAAGGAGAAGAACAAGGAGGAGGAAGAGGAGAAGGAGAAGAAGAGGAAGAAGGAGAAGAAGAAGAAGGAGGAGGAGAAGAAGAAGAAGAAGAAGAAGAAGGAGAAGAAGGAGGAGGAGGAGGAGAATGAGGAGGAGGAGAAGAAGAAGAAGAAGAAGAAGGAAGAAGAAGAAGAAGAATGAAGAAGAAAGAAGAAGAAGAAGAAGAAAAAGAAGAAAGAAGAAGAAGAAAGAAGAAAGAAGAAGTCATTTTGCATACGTCATAAATAATATTGAGTGGAATCAATCAAATTTTTTATTTTGGAGGATTTTTCTTGTGTCATTGAAAACCTGTGACCACTTTTTATTCATTCCAGAAAAGATTTGTGGTCGTGCGAGAACCAAGCGGGAGACTTCGGAAGGCGACCTGGGAAGAGAGAGATAGAATCATGCAAATCTACATCCCCAAAGAGAGAAGGGAAGTGGAAGTTCCGCCGATGTTTCATGACGAACAACTTCCAGTAAGCCATTATTTCATTAAGGTCAAAACCTTCATATAGGCTAGCTACCCAAGTGATACACTGCAAGTTGCACTTACTGGTAGGCCTTTTAGACAGGTTTAAGGCTTTGCAGTTTTTGCCTCTGAATTTTTGAAAATTGAATCTACATGTACATGAGGATGAAAGAAAGCTTCTTTCTCATTTGAAATTCTAAATTGGTTTATAAATTGTCAGATTTGATATCATGGAAAACTGTATGAAAAAGGGGGCTGTTTACATGGAAAGTGGAACCACAATCACAATCTTGTTTCTTGAAATTGTAATAATACATGTTTTGTATAAAGCTCAATTTCATAGCATAGGGTAATAAGACACCTGTCTATCCCAAATACTGTTAACTTATCACCAGAAAATTGGAAACTGTACCTGACGATCATTATAAATCATTGATAACTACATGATTGCCTTTATACAAAAGTTTAAACCTTTTGAATGCTAGCCAGAGATATCTGGGCTGGGGTTTGATGAAAATAAAGGCTTTATAAAATTCAAATTATATTCAACGGGTTAAACTTCTTGGCAGGTTCTATACTGTATTTCAGATGATCACTGTGGCAGGTTCAACTAGAAACTTAATCAATATTTGCTCACTGAGAAATGCTATTTGACTTACTTCATGATCACTGGATGGTAACAATTTGTAAAGTTTGATCTCGATACTCTTTGTTTATCTTAACATGCCTAAGAGGAAAAAGAAATAAATGATATTTGTATCTTTGTCATCTTTCTTTTCCATCATTATTTCTTTTAACATCTCTTCCTCTACTTGTCTTCTCTCTGTTCTCTTTTATTTCTGCTCTCTCTCTCTCTCTCTCTCTCCCTCCCTCCCTCTATCTCTCTGTCTCTCTCTCCCCACTCTCCTACAGGACATATTTGCCAGTGAGAGGCATGAGTTCCTACTAGATGCAGCATGTGTGCAATATGAGCCTGATGCAGCAGGTTTCTTAGCAGTAAGTTCCCAAACAAATCACACGTTTCCATGGAAGCGGCACAGTATCATCCCACCCTACCAATTGATGTACTCCCTTAGTAATCACTTGAGAATTTCGCATATTTTCTTCTCTGTCACTCCTCTTTATTCATTTTATGAATGTACAAGATTAAAGGCATCCATGTAAAAGTGATGTGAACCGGAGTATGAATGCACTATTAAAAATGTAGCACTTTACTGTACACATACAAGTGTATTTTCAAAAACTTTTCCCTAAAAATTACCCTGAGAATGCTTTCTTCACCCCCTTCTGGGCCACCAAATATTTGGACACTTGTCATGAATACACTTACAAGGGTGAAATTTTTACTGAAAATGCTTTGTTTCATTGAATTTAGGCATAAAGAAGTATCTTCCGTGGAAATAAAATTCATAATACAGATAACTTCTTTTTTTTTTATCCTGGAAGAAAAGGGTCGACCTTCTTAATCCAAACATACTGTTCAACATTCTAGTTCTTGGATCCCATCCCCCCCCCCCCTCCATGACAAGGAAGGGATTTATATGATCAGTGTTTTATAAGAAATACAGTGGAACCACGCTATAACAAACTCCTTGCGACCAAGGAAATTACCTCTTCATATCGAAACTTTGTTACATCCGGGCTGAAAAACAATATGAAACAAAGAAGTGGGACTGGCAAAATTACCTTGTTATAACGAGAGTTTGTTATAACATTGTTCTTTATTATGAGGCTCCACTGTAGTGATCTTTGTTAAAGGGAACCACCGCTCGATATCCAAGTACATTCAATTTCATTCGCTTACCCCTATTGCAAGGCCATGCATAACAACAATCTTGGAGCAGCGAACAAAATTGCCGTTGAGGGTGGGGTAGTTTGTCAGTTGGGTTGTTCAGTTCGTCTCCCTTCAGTCGAATATTTTTCCCCGAGCAAGGTCGCCCGTATCACTGCAATTGCGTGCTCGTTTACCAAAGATGTACAGAGATTCCTAAATATTACCCGAGCTGGGCTAAGCTCTAAAACACCAAGATTTCTGACTTTTCGGCCCCTTTATGGCTTACATACAATGCCCCCTATCTCTCTCTTTCTCTATTTCTGACAGATTCATCAGAATGCATATGAAAACTTAGCAACTACAGAGAAGTATGATCTTCTCCGATCCACAAGGCACTTTGGTGGCATGGCCTTCTACTTCACCAAACATAAGAGGATAGACGGCTTGTTGACAGACATGATTCAAAGAGACTTGTAAGTTAGGTGCTTAGGTCCACATGTATTTTGTAGTTGGTCCTCCAAATACGCCTTGTGGAATTTAATCTTATTTAAATTTAGTTGTATGAGGTTGAGAAACACAGGTAGGGTGTCAATTGTTCTATGATTTAATTATGCAGGGATAGAATGAAAAACATTTTGTACACTTCTGACCTGAGCTGGTTGTTGGTACCTGAAATTAATCAAGTTGCTCATAAATGTTGAGATTAATTATCAATAAATGACAAAATGTACTGCTGCTGGACTGCCATTTCATCCCCTTAGGCCCCTTCCCCCCAATTTTTTTAGATTCTGAAGTCTAGTTTACTTATACTGACATACGACTGAATTATTGTGCAAGAGCTGTATATTTGTTTTAGATGTAGACAAAGTCTTGTTCTGTCCCTTCAAAAAAAAGTTCTTATTGCATTATGATCTGTCTTTCACAAGCATTAGATGCTGATAAACTTCCGACATAAATGATTACTAGCGAACTTCTTCTTCAATTTCCTTTCTTTTTTTCTCTCCCTCTATCTTTTTTTTTGCGGGTGCAGGGAGGGGGGCATTTTAAACATAAATTCTTAATATCTTGCCATGATAGTTGAGTGGAAATTTGCTTCCATGAGTATCTTATCTACCTTTCTTCTTCCACCTCTCAACATACGTTTATGCCCTTTTTTTCATCTTCTACCTCATACTGCAATCATTTGAAAAATTTGCCTTCTTTTTTTTTTTCACATTTTATTACTCCCAGATTTGATGATGCAGTAGATCTTGTCAGGTTATATAACATCATCCATCCAACCAGCCCAGTTGCACAGGAGACACAGGCACGGAACCTGGACTCTCTCGACCTCCTAAAGGTATGACAAATATTGAAGGCACGTTTCATTTACCATTTTAGGCCCATTCACACGTGCCGTAGGAAACTGACACTGTAAACTGCTTGGGCAAAATATTTGTAACACACAGGTAAGTGAGTATGTGCAGGACCTGTATTGCGTGCAGCTACTTTACTTCATTCACATTTTCCGTTCATTTCAAAGTGATAAAACACAAAAACGCTGTAGTTGACTGCGTCTTATGCGAACAAACCTTCAATATGACATGTATTACTTGTAACACTTGTCTCTATAAATCTCCTTTTATATCAAATGTATCAGCATTATTGAAAAGATCTGTTTCTTCATCAATAACCAAGAAGCGGGATGTTTTTTGGGGTGGTTCTCAAAATAATTAAGAACTGCTCACAAGTTGCCAATGCATATTTGATAAATTACAACTTTTAAAAATTTATTATTTCTTGTCTTTTACATTATTTTCCACAAACTTTCACTGATCTGTTTTTCTAATTATTCCATTTTGTTTGTCTTTTCTTTCTTTTTTTTACAACTGCCATTTTATTTGTGTATTTTATAGCTATCACATGTAATTTTATATCATATTTCAAATGTTTTATAATTACTGGTACATGTATTTAAATTTGTACAGATATTGTATTTTGACTAGTTTGAAATGCAAAATTCAGACTATGTACTGCCAAGCATGTTTTTGATAAACCCTTTATTGAATATTGAGGTGAATGTTGTAAGACAAGTTTGTTGTCAGAGTTGCCTTTCCCTTTAATATGGTAAAGTATGAGGTAACTCATAATTTGCTCTCTGACTCTACACTGAATGTTGCAGGCATACATCAGGTTGGACTCGCATCATTCTGGGAAGCTAGAACTGGCCCTACAAGCCTGGGAGAATGCCAGGAGAGAGCCAGAGGCACAAGGTGTGGCAGAATAGTAGTCTCATCAACTACCAATGCTCATTCATGTCTGCAAATGTGTCCAAGTGTATTGATATTTATGTAGATTGATACACAGGCAAGTCCAGGGTATGTCTTGACATGTTCGTTTTATACCTGATGACCGTTCTAGAGGTAATCTGTTACATGCATTGCTTCACCATACCTGATGGAATTCCCTATCATCGGATGTACAAATATAGCATGTAACAAAAAAACAAAAAAGGTCCTGGGACATCATCTCATTCAGGATTACTGCTAGCCACAGCTGCCCGGGGAATTGCCGGGGCCTAATACAAGGGTGAAATGCTGAATGCTCTGATCAGCTGCGTACATAGGAAGAGATAAAATTGACATGACTGTCATGAAAAACAGTAAATTAACAGAATAGCAAGTAACCAAAAAAAAACTTCCTGGGGCATCATCTCATTTAGGATTACTCCAGCATGGCCTACCAGAGATCAGAGAGCTTTCATTTTTGCTCAGGAGAGCGACTCATTTTGAGAAACTTCTGTCCGTATCTTTTGAAGTCATTGGGTGTATTTAGTAAGACTTGCTAGTCATAAAGCCAAACTTCAGGACTGACAATTTTGCCCCCATTCGCCCCCATTTAGCGATTATGAGCAAGAACATGAATGGAGTTATCTCTATGTGTCACCATAAAAATATGACCTTGGAACTTGTCAGTAATATTTGTCCATGATCTTATAGTTCCACTGAGTACCTAAATGGTAAAGCAAATGGCATGTCAGAAGTATTCATTAACTTTGAAAACAAAATTATGGTTCTATTCAGTTCAGAAGACTGGATTCTTTTTTTTTTCCAAAAGAATTCTGTGCTTGGGGATAACTTTGGGCCACGATGGAAGTACCATCTTTTTAAGTCATGACAAAGAATGGAAAGTGTCGAGATTGAAGATCTCTGTCATTTTGTGTTTATAATTCATGCCTGGAATTTGTTAGCAACAATGTGACTTGCCAAAGCTAGATATGTTTACAAAAGACCAAGCGAGCAGTGGCAATCCCATGAAACATCACAAATTTGGAAAACATAGAATTGTTAAAGAGTCCAGAATTTGTTTTAGACCTGACATACACATGTAGGGAAGTCCTTTAATACTCTATTCTATGAATACCAGTATTTTTGAGGTGTAACAGTATGTGCATTGAGATATGAAGAGACAAGATTTATTTAATTTGGCCCCTGGCATAGCGTAGGTGTAGCCAGTGAAGGGGCACAGCATAATGGGTCAAACTCGGTGAATCTAATTCAAGAGAACAATATATGATATTGTCTTTTTTTTTACATTGCTTTACTCCTCTCCCTTTTTTTCTCTCCTTTTTCTTTCTTCTCTCTCTCTCTCCTTTTCTCTCTTTTATTTCCTGTTTTTCACCATGCACCCGTGCTATGTCACTGATTATTAAGTTTAATTTCAGTTTTTCATCCATAAAGAGACATAAATACAAGGAATAAGTACCCTGAATGTAATGAATTGTACATTTTATATAAATGCTAATAAAAAGAAACGTAATATACAAATGAACTAGTGATTTTCTCTTATTGGTGACTCGTGCATATTGATTTTGTATACATGTACATGATATTTCACATTCAATGCTTAGATTGACTACATACATTTTTGAATACTTGGTAATGCTTTTCAATTTACAAGATACTGTTTAGTGAATGAACTGGTAAATATTCACAAAATGTACATACTGGTAACAATGTGTGTAAAAGTCAAAGGGGTAAAAAACTACAATTTCTCTCTTTACGTACCTATGAGGGTAGTACACAGTTTTAAAAAAAGATTGCTCTGGAACGCCTGAATTTTCATTAAATCACATATCGAGTATTAATTTTTAGGATTATACATGTATTTGTAATTAAGGTACACCGGTCGGGTTTCTCGTGGGGCACGCGCCGGTTTGGCCCCCTTCCCCAACCAATCCTCCAGTGCTTTGAATCACACCCGCTTGAAAATTGACGGGTTTCGCCTCTATTACACACAAAACCTTGATATATTTTTCCATGAACTTTTCAGATCCGCAGTTATGGGACTCTAGTATATACATATATACATATTACAGTTCCACCAAAGGGACAGATCTCATAAAATTATGGTTGCATTGTCACCGATGCTTTTAAGTCTGTGCCATCCGTTGGGCGCTCTCTGTAGTATGAAGCGGGTCTTATCTTCATCTGGGTCTTCTTCAGAGCCGCGTCGTACCCCTTCCATCCCGCCCAGATGATGTTCTGGCTACCAGCAGGGCGTGGTCGTCCCTTATAGACTCCGTTCAGGTTACTCTCGAAGCATTCGCCGTACCACCAAGCCCCCTTACTGTTCACGGCGCATTCCCGCTCCGAGTCTCGATCATGAGTAAAAAATTTCTTATTGCTATGGAAACTGAGTGAGTCCTCTGGAATAAGAAGCACAAAACAGAAAGGAGAGAGAGCGAGAGAGAGAAAGTGTTTAAAGATAAAGTTGAATTCTGGTCATGCGAGTACATTGAAAGAAACTGTCTCAAAACAATTAGGAAAGGTTTATCATGTTTAAGAATTTTTGTATACTGTGAGGTTTTGGAATCTTCAAAATGATAAAATGATAAGAAATTGACACATTTTCGCTGAAAAGCACATGCACTGCACACAGACCAAAGTCCAAGAGATCAAAGGTTCATGAGATTGAGACCAAAGGAGCACACATCAACCAAAGGTTCATGAAACTGAAGGTCCAAAAGACCAATAGTTTCGGTCTTGTGGACCTTTGGCCAACTAGTTTGAAGGTTCATTTAGACCAAGGCAGGAGAAATTAAGATTCTACAGATCAAAGGTCGTCAAGAATGAAGACTAATGAGACAAAATTTCCAAGTCCAGTGGACCTTTGGTATTGTGGACAGAACCTTTGGTCTCGGGACCTTCAGTCAAGTAGGATTGACCTCATTGTTTTCCATTCTTCTTCTTCTTCTTTTTCTTTTCATCACGTAGATTGGAAAGATAAGTTTTTAATAGAAGAACTGGGGTTTCAAACAAAGTAAGTCATGCTTGGAAAAAAATAAAATATTCCTTCCTTGCAATACCTGCATCCCCCTGGTAAGTGCCAAGCAGCAGTTTGTAGGCTGTGTTCTCATCACCCAACCGGAAGTAATCGTACTCGGCGTATTTCCGGGTGCCTTGGAAGTCCTCCAGTTCTACACGCAGAACGTAGTAGGTCTGCGCTGATATGCGATGAATCTTCTCGTTTCCTAACCAGTGTTCCGAGTTGACGTTGCCGAAGCCATGTTTATAGTCGTTCCACTCCCGGTAGAAGCTTACGCTGCCATCCTCTCGGTTTTGGATGACCTTGAAAGTGAAATAAGGGGGAAATATTCGTAAAGCTGTGCCCCTTTAATTATTACTTCTCTCGCCCTCTCCCATTCATTTATTTCTTCTGTTACTATTTTATTCCTCTTTCCAACTTTTATTTTTCGCCCCCTTTAGCTCTTTTAAATTTTCTCCGTTTCAATTATTAACCTTTTATCAATTTGACATTTCTTTTCCTTTTACATCAATAATTCTCCACGTTGCGCTCTCCTCATTCTCTCGATATGATCTCTCTAGTACTCTCTCTCCCCCCCCCCCTCTCTCTCTCTCTCTCTCTCTCTCTCTCCCTTTCCATCTCTCCCCCTCTCTCTCTCTCTCTCTTTCCATCTCTCCATCTCCGCCCTTCCTATGTATACTATTCTCCCTTTCTCCTTTCCTATTTCCTGCACATGCCTGTCGGCCTTGTCTCTGCCCCTGCCGTTTATGTCTCCGTTCCTCAATTAACCCTATTCAACACATCCCCTCTCCCACCCCCCCCCCCCCCCCACCACCCCATCTTCCTTTTTCAAACCCCTACACGATTTGGGCTTTGTCTCTTACCGTCCATCCTCCCCCATCTGTCTCGGTATCGCAGTAAGCGTAGAATGGGTCTCCATTGTCCTGCGGATAGATGATGTAACGACCGCTTCCCGTCGCCCCCGACAACAAGACTTCCGAGCAATCTTTAGGAAGATTTTTGGAGGCCATCGAGTGACTTTCACAAACTGCTGAAGAAAAGACAAAATGATAATTTAAATAAACATGATTTGACAAAATTTGTGTTCATTAGGGTAGCACCGCCCATAGCACGTATCCTTTAAGCCCTGTCTTTAAAAAAATATTATCCTACTTATGTTGTCATGAATATGCGGGAATAGGAGAACGACGTTTCAGTCAGAGTCGAACATTCTGAGAACAATAATACATACCCCTCTCTTGCAGTACCTGCACCCCCCTGGCCTACTTCTTTACATAAAAAGTACCCCCAAAAATATGGCTCACATCTTCAACGCGAAAAATGTTGAAGGAACAAGTCATACCCCGTATAACGCTTTAAAGATGATATAGATAATCTTAATAACGGGTTTAGCTTTAATAGTCTGGGAGCGGGTCGTATTTACAGTGGGTTTTATTTTATTTTACTTGTCAGGTATAACATATTTATAGGCCTACTTCATGAGAATGTAGTTATCGAATGAAAAATCATATACATGTTTTCCTGACTGGATGAAAGATGACGATTTCTCACGTTTATCCCCATTCCCTTCTTTCTCTCTGTATCCATTTATATTAACTTTTCTCTTTGCGACATAATTGGATTGGGCATTTCCCCCTCCCTGAATCTACATACACCCGCACTTCCAATTTCATTTTTGTCCTGGGGCTTTAAACCCTAAATGCTTTATTTCTTCCCAGGTGGCCAATACTAATTACATAAAAGGGCAATCCAACCTTGGTAATAGCTGAAGATGATTTGTGTAAAAGCAGAAAATAAAGGAAATCGCGATGGTGAAAGTTTGAAAGAAATCGGACAAGGAATAAGAAATTTATGGATGTTTGAAAAATGAGATCACTAAATCTATGGGAATCTCAAATTGGCAATTTGGTGAGTCGATTGTAACATACTGGTAGTCACTGGCAACCCTCTCGTTTGTCGTACATCATCAATTTGCGGTTTTCTCCGAAGCGCCTTTTCCCTCGCGGCAGTTCTCAATTAAAGTGAATTGTAGATAGTTATTGTTATAGGTCCTAATATAAAGAAAAAGATCCTACTGAGTGATACTTTTTGATAAAAATGACATTTTGTGTGTTATGGAGCAAATGGCCTGGGGGAGTTGTCCGCCACTACAGAACAGACATTACCGATTCGGCCAATTTGAAATTCCCGTATGTATAGTCATTACAACTTTCCAAAATTCATTGTCCAATTTTGTTCAAACTTTCACCAGTCTACTTCTCTGATTTTTCATCTTTCTGTCAGAACAACTTGCTTTTAAGGTTCGACTTCCTTTTAAGCTTTAAACATAATGCAGATCCCTCCACTCTAAATCCACTCGGCCACAGAGTTTTGTTGACCTATTGCACTTTTCATGAACTTGACTAAGACATGTAATCCTTGAATATTGTTAGAGACATCCAGTAATCATTATGATTTCCTTATGGCCTTAGATACAGGTCAAAACTGCTCACTAGCCTCTCTTCCAGCCTCTTTCTGTCTTTTTGTTTTCTACTTTCTGTCTGCTTTCTGTCTTTCAGCTCAGTCACATACACTCCTCTTTCTCTTATACATGTATCTTTCTTCTTTCGCGCCCTCTCTCCCTCTCTCTCTCTCTCTCTCTCTCTCTCTCTCTCTCTCTCTCTCTCTCTCTCTCTCTCTCTCTCTCCTCTATCCTCTTCTTTTCTCTTTGTCACGATCCCTCCCTCTCCCTCCTCTTATCTTTCGGGGGGGGGGGGTTCTCTCTCTCTCTCTCTCCCTCTGTCCCTTTCTCCCTTCTCCCAACTCTCCCTCTTTCTTCTTTCGCTGACAAATGAGGAATGCCTATATATGGAGATAATATACTCCAGACTAATATTCATTTTCATTTAGAGGGAAAACTCATTCTGCCCGCAGGGCAGGCTACATGTTACACATGTTGGCTTATCTCGTTACCATGCATTTTGTGCGGAATGCTTTCATTAAAATCACGGGAAAACATTTATTATCCATTTTAGAGGAAAATCGCAGGGTTCTTCAATTATTGCTAATGATTAGCACACGCTGGAAAACACATTTGGAGGAAATACCTCGATAATAGTCTCGGTGCAGAAACACAACGGTCCTACTTTGTTGAATCTCATTTAACTCTTTAAAGATAATTGACCACATTTTGTTGATTGGCTCAACAACTTTTGATCCAGTGCTCTAAAAAAATACACCAGATGCATGAGTAGAAAGAGCAACATTTTTCTACACACACTATTTCCATTTTTATTGCATGACCATATTGCGCTTGATGCCAGGCATTTTCGAAACGTGAATAAACTTTGACATCCTTAAATTGGCAACACATTGAAAGGTTCAAAATCATTGTTTTTTCATCAAAATTGACAATTTTTCAACTTTTCAACAAATTCCTAACCATGTATATTGTTTTAAAACACATTACACCTTATTAGAACCATGTAGCACTAAAAGAAAATATTATTGTTGCCAATTTGAAGAGCAAAATGTGATCACTTTAGCTCTTAAATAATTCCTGTCCTGGAAGGGTTAAACAAGTTTTGATCTACAGTGCGTCCCAGAAAAAAACGAAACCCTAAAACAAAGGGTTATTGTGACCTCACTGTGTGCTGTATGGTAATTATCTATTTTCCATAAATTATACCTTGATGGCATTAATCCATACACGCTTCACCGACTACATCGTTTTGAAAATGACATGTTTATTAAAAGTCAATTTGTGTCATTGTAAAAACGATACTGCTACTTAAAGCATGAACGAATGGATACCATCAGGTAACATTTGAAGGCATAACATTAATGGAAAATAGATAATTCATTGTCATAGTGCGCATAGTGTGATCATGATAACCCTTTCTTTTACGATTTCGTTTTTTGTTTTTGTTTTCTGGGACACACTGTATATATTGCTTTAATGTTTATTGTCTAAATGTGATATATGTATTCTTAATATTATTCGACTTTTATCTTGTCTGATATATTTCTCTTGTTAAATCAAACTTAACAAGTTTGTTTGTTTGTTGTATTGGGGGGTGGGGTTTTAGGGGAGTGTCCATATGAATTGTAGAATGAAATTAGACACTTAACTTCTTTGTATTTCAAGTGAAAATGGATGCCCTGGCTTCCTTCGTTATAGCGGCCATTGTTTCTCATTGTTCTTATTGATAATAAAAACCAAATTATAATAAAATTACAAACTGATTAGTGACAATATTGATGCCAGACATTTCTGGCATGTAAAGTACGTGACTGCGGTAACATATTTAGAGTCTATCTACCCGGGGATCTAATGATCGCCGCTGAAGACCTGCGCCATACATGAAATTTCACCACATGTGATTAATAAGTAGATAAATTTTATACTGCCAAATGAATTAACTGTAAAGGAACTTTTGATGATTTCTTTGTAGTAATCTTAAAGGGATTGATTAACTTTGCCCAAGATTGAAAAAAAAAATCACTGTTCCAGCTAATGCTGTAATCATAACTGCAAACCTTTAGGTCAGACAGGAATCGCCTGAGTTTTATAAGCTGATCGGTCGTTTATATATCAGGATATTTACGATTGAACACTGATGTCTGGACAGAGTATACCACCGAACCCTAAAGAACTCTTACGGTTCTATCACAGAATACCGTACAATGAACGAATCCCTATTTCTTCACGGGCTGGAAACCCGCTCTGAAATCGCCAAGCGCTGGTGCTTGGTTTTGTGACTGCGGCGCGCACAGCGCAGCGAAGAAGCTGGTCGAGCGACTTGCGCTATAGTGATTGATCGCTTTTTTCTCTTTTTTAGGATAGTAAATGGGTTCCATTTTCTCTCATACTATCATATATCCTTAATTATATATGTAGTTAGAGGACTGCACACAAATCACTGGCATTTGAGCTGATTTCTGAATTTTTCACAAAGTTAATCAATCCCTTTAAAGGTTTCTTAACTTTAGAAACACCCGTAATTTTCACATTCATCTATGTTTTCCTCTATCGCAAAAACCCAAGACAGAAAAACACAACAATTATGCACGGTAATTGATGAGTGTGAAAAATATATTAGGGTATTTCTACACTGTAAAAAAAATGCCGTTTTTTCACAGGAAATTTCCTGCCAGTCAGGATGCCGGGAATGCCCTTTTTTGTTCACAGTACATGTAAAATAACAGGTTCCCGCTTTTTTGTTAAATGGTAGAAACTTTAATTTTCTAACAGGAAAATTTATATAAATTAAAACGGAACCATGGAAACGATTTGTAATTTAACAGGGTAACTTGTTAAAATATGAGAAGATGGGTTTTTTTTTAACAGTGTTTTATGTCGGGCGATTGTAAATATATGCTGATTTCCGGTAAACCAACAAACTTGCTGTTGTTTTACAGGAAAAAGACTGTAAAATTCAAATAACGGCAATAACTTGTAATTTCAAGGGCAAACAAACCTGTAGTTTTAGTTATTTTTACAGTGTACAGTTAAAAATATGGTTTATAAGATTACCGCAAAAAATGATGCAATCTGTTTCGAAGTTGTTTTTGAAAAGGACAGAACCTGGTGTTTCTTACATAGGTTTGCTTAAGTTTTAACTGCAGATTCATCATTTAATTATCAGAATTCCTCAAATAATACACAGGTCGAATCCATTATCATCCGATGTATTCACTCTGTTATGTTTTAATATTGTTTCAAGGTTACATCTAGTTGCACAAGGATAAAAAAAACTTTGGATGACAAACGTAATATCTTTTCTTGATGATCCAAAGAAACTAACGTAATCAGGAGCGAGATACCTTGGCAAGTCTATTAACAATATTGCTGACTAGGCCTATACCTTTGCATATTTTTAGCTTCGTTCCTACACCATTATCGACAGTAGCACAAACTAACAATGATGAACGCAACCTTGCACAACTAATGTCAATATATTGTCAACATTTCATTCGTTTAATGAAAAAGGAAATCTACACAAGCATTGACTAATTGATTATTGATATCGTTGTGAAACTTTGCTTCCGTTTTATACCTTATCACAACTAGACTTGGCTTGATTTATGCTATTATGAACGCAGGTCAGTCTGGAAAATATACCAGTCATGCTCGTTCGAAATTAGGTTTCTATTCGAGTTGACAGGTTGAACAAAATATGCGATGTTCTACCCTACTATTTTCGAGAAGAAATAACTCTCTCTAATGGGCTACAAAAATGTATTGATATATTTATATAGGGATCCCTGAAAACTAGATTAGAGGAAAGAGCAGTAGTAGTAGTAATAGTAGTAACAGTAGTAGTAGTAGTTGTTGTAGTAGTAGTAGTAACCGAGTTGTAGTAGTAGTAGTAGTAGTAGTAGTAGTAGTAGTAGTAGTAGTAGTAGTAGTAGTAGTAGTAGTAGTAGTATAGTAGTAGTAGAAGTAGTAGTCGTCGTCGTCGCAGTAGTCGTAGTATAATATTATAGTAGTAGTAGTAGTAGTGGTAGTAGTAGTAGTAGTAGTAGTAGTAGCAGTAGTAGTAGTAGTAGTAGTAGTAGTAGTAGTAGTAGTAGTAGTAGTAGTAGTATAGTAGTAGTAGTAGTAGTGGTAGTAGTAGTGGTGGTGGTGGTGGTAGTAGTAGAAGTAGTAGAAGTAGTAGTAGTAGTAGTAGTAGTAGTAGTAGTAGTAGTAGTAGTAGTAGCAGTATTAGTAGTAGTAGTATAGTAGTAGTAGTAGAAGTAGTAGTCGTCGTCGTCGCAGTAGTCGTAGTATGATATTATAGTAGTAGTAGTAGTGGTAGTAGTAGTAGTAGTAGTAGTAGTAGCAGTAGCAGTAGTAGCAAAAGTAGTAGTAGTAGTGGTAGTAGTAGCAGTAGTAGTAGTAGTAGTAGTAGTAGTAGTAGTAGTAGTAGTAGTAGTAGTAGTAGCAGTAGCAGTAGTAGCAGTAGTAGCAGTAGTAACAGTAGTAGTAGCAGTAGTAGCAGTAGTAGTAGTGGTAGTAGCAGCAGTAGTAGTATAGTAGTTGTAGTAGTAGTAGTAGTAGTAGTAGTAGTAGTAGTAGTAGTAGTAGTAGTAGTAGTAGTAATAGTAGCAGTAGTAGTAGTAGTAGTAGT
This sequence comes from Heliocidaris tuberculata, assembly GCA_025618425.1. Taxonomy (NCBI): domain Eukaryota; kingdom Metazoa; phylum Echinodermata; class Echinoidea; order Camarodonta; family Echinometridae; genus Heliocidaris; species Heliocidaris tuberculata. The sequence continues at coordinate 23,449,863 of CM046844.1, read as the reverse complement.
AGTAGTAGTGATAGTAGTAGTGATAGTAGTTGATGACGTTGTTATTGGGGCCTGGCACGTGCCCCAAACCCCTGAATGAAAAAGTACAAGCAAAAGAGAAAAGGGAGAGCAAAATAAAAGGGGAGGTGGGGTAAGACAACACGAAAAGAAGATAATACAACCCCAATCCACCCCTCCACATGAATCGATGGCCTTGTTCTCTTGCATTACACTCACCTAGTAACATTGATCCGCCCCATGACAGAAGTGCACCCCCCCCCCCCCCTCTTCATGGCTGAACCTACGATATGCCATTATGGTAAAGCTGGAATCTATTAGTTTAATCGTGCGAGGAAGACAATGTCTCAAGGTTGATTAAAGTTATTAGATATAAAGTTTGTAATGCTACGAAACAGATTCTGGTTTATAAAATGAAAAGTGACCAAACGATAGGCAATTTCTTGACGAACCATGATTACCCAACGCGCTATGTCCCAACGGAATACCGAAGTTGCCACATTTTTTAAAGAGCTTGCGCATATATTTCCTGTGTTTTGAAGATCTGATTTAGACCCCTCATGACCAGGGTTGACGATAGGTCTACTCAATTACTGCGGGATTCACTGGAAATTACACCTGTTTCCGTAATACTACCAGATTTAGCCTGCCGGGTCATCCTGAATCCTCCAGTATTTGATATCCGCTGCTCCCCTCCCTCCCCCCCCCCCCCCCATTTTCACGTTCACGCGAGGGGAGCTCTATATACTATCTACATGATCCATGATAATATCATATCATATCGATTCCTTATACATTTGAAGAAAAAAAACAATCTTTTTTTTTGTACGTAGTTATTTTCTTTTATATATTTATTATGTAATAATGTATTATGTACTAAGGGCACCCTAGCCCCAAGCTTTTGCTTTTAGAGGTGTGCCCTCCAACTATGTATGTAACACATTAGTGTATATTTTGTCATATTTTTTGTTAAAAATACATGTACATTATTTTGCTCATTTATTACTTTGTATATTGAAAAATTGAAAATAAATGTCTTTAAATTGAATTGAATTGGAACATCTATACCCACTTTAAATGATTCAGTCGAATGTCAATATTTCAGTTTAATTTTAATACATGTATACTTCAGTCCTGAAATCCGTTTTATCGGTATAAGAACTTAATATTACTTCATGATTCGTAAACCTTCAAACAGATTCAGATTCATTCATTTCTCGATATAACATAGAAAAATGGCCCCACTGGCATATACAATAAATAAATGTACATAATAGATAATATCAGAATAGCAGTATCGATACATACATCAGAACATAAATAAGCACATCCGGGCCATGTTTCATAAAACTTGTTTTCAATAACAACTGCCACAAATCTACAACAAATTTGCTCTCAGCCAATCACATGCAAGTATTTCAGTAGCTTATAACTGTTATTGTAACTTGTTATTGATAGCAAGTTTTATGAAACGGGGCCCAGGCAGCGAAAGAAAAAGACTAGGAAATGGACAAGAGTAGATGACTGAGATAAAGAGAAATATAGAGGGAGATGGAGAGAGAGGGACGAAATTCGTCTGCCGATTATATCCTTTTCTTTGCTGATGTGGGCTTTCTTGCAATTTCCAATTATTTTTCAAGTTCACCTTGAGATTCGCTGACATTCACATTACTTTACTCATCATTATTTCCGAAAAAAATTATGAACATGTATGTATAATGCCGGGGAATTTCAGATGTATGTGAATCACACGTGGTAACTCAGCAAGACATCCGAATTACTCACAAATGTCAGTTCATGTGTCATATTTTCTAAACATTGTCGTTACAGAATGACCTTGTGGCGTATAGTCTTTTCTCGCATGTATTTTAATCTGAAACTATATTTAGAAATAAGGCTAATCTATTTCAAAGCCTCTTGACCATTATTTATAAACCATGCGCCATCTTGAATCTTGAATCTTGAATCTTGAAATTTATAGATCAGTTTCTTCACAATTACAATGAATATATCATTGGAAAGATTAAAACCTCAAGGATGAAATGATTCTATTATCAAGCATTAACACAAAAGTAGTAAAGAGAAATAAGCACAGAGAAGATAGTACTTCTGGAGAGAAACAATGCGGAAGGGCCTCCAATAAAATATGTATTTTATTTGGTTATGAGAAGGATAGCGTTTTGAAACTTGAATCTTGAAATCTTGAATCTACTTGCTAACCAATTATGAATGAGATTGTGGGGTTAGATATTTAATGCCGCATTCATAGGCCTACTCATTTCTTCTTTTTCGTCATCTTCTGTATTTTATTTTCCCCTCTCATTTCACTGGTTCTTACTTCATGTTGTTTGGCAGATATCCTTGAACATTAGTGTAAATTTGTTTGATTCTGTAAGAACTCACTTACCGTCACACTATCAGAACTAAATATTTCTTCAAGTTAAGCGCACTTTTGGTAATGAGGGGTGCGGGCCTAGTATAGGCACGGCCGGGACATTGAACATTACCGCATCCCCTCCCACAAGATGAATTACATTCGAACATATCCTCCGTGACATCCGTGGCAGATGGATTCAAATTGGGATGACATTTTTGCAACTGATAAAATCTTACGAATACCGCTGGGTGATTCAAATGAAAAAAGAGGGTGTTAGCTTTTAACGATATCATGATAACATCCTTCCCCGTGATTATGTTTTTGGGGGGCTTTTTGCGCCAAAATGTTTAACTGGCAACAGTATGAACAGATTAAATTTTGAAGACCGTACGTTCGTCATTTGGGGCAACGTGGTAAAGTGGTTCATTTACTTTGACTTGCAATCAGAAGGTTGAGGATTCGAATTTCTGCCCGGTGCATATTATACATTTATAGGCAAAGCATTTTATCTACAGTTGCCTCTCTCCACCCAGATTTGAAATGGTTAGCTGGCAGGATTTTATTCCTTGAAATGCACCGTGCGCTCATAAAAATGGATAGGGTAAAAATAATATCCAAACCCTTTCGTGTTATGTGCAATACAAGAATGGTTTGATATTATTTATTGTTCTTATTATCTTCCTCTCCTATCTGAACCTGTGGTATCTGGTTCTTGTACTTAACCCCTATCATGCCACAAAACTTAGGTATAAATGGCACTTTACTGAACGGAATATGTGGAAAAAAAATACTTTGCTTGCTTTTCCTCATGGGTTTCAATGTTTCCAAGTCATGACTTTATTCATATCTCGGCTCACGATTTAGTTACATGATAATTATATTATTATAGTTATATGATAATTTTCTCTCAGACATAATTGTAAATGGTAGGTTGAGTGAACATGAATATTAAACAAATATAGACCAAGCAATGATTATTAATAATTCGAACAATTTATGAATAATGCGTGAATTAATTCGATAGAGAAAGAAATAATATTGTTGTTGTTGTTTTTAGTTTTACGGCGCTGTCATTCAGACTATGAATATTTACGCCAAATATTTTAACAATATCATATATACATTATAAAAGTTCGAATCGTATGTTCGTTATAACATTCTCTTTAGGAATTTGTAATTGAGGCCCACATTAGCTGATATATTATAATATTTACACATTCTTTCCTCGTGTCTATAGGCTTAAATGAATAGATATCGTTTACTTGTACAATAATCTAATAATATCAGCGGCGGATCCAGGTTATAGATTTGGCCAAATATAGACATACGCATTACATGCACTACCCTGGCAACGATACGTGTCCCCCGGTCAATTTTAAGAACATTTATTTCTTCTTTTTCATTTTCTTAAATACATCATACTTGTACCCCCCCCCCCCCTCAGAACCATATATCTGCAACTCAACGCACATAAACTAATACATCTCCTCTATCACATTCTAAATTCCTGTTTATTTGACACCTATACTTTGCTTCAAATGTACAGTACATGTATATTCTAGCAGTCATATAGTTGTTCCATGTTTGTCAAAATGACAATTGAATTTACTTATTTATTTATTTATTTATTTATTTTGTTTTATTTATTTTATACTGCAGGGTTGGCCTGTTCAGTTTTATAAAACTGCTTTACAAAGGCGCCCTGCAGTTTAACAAACATCATTCTACATGAAGATGCAAAATACATAACAATTAGGTAACATTATAAACTACTAACAACAAATATTGAGAGTGGATAAATGGTAATCTAAAAGATAGATACATGGATAGCACTATTACAATTCTATTGCATCAAGATGTAAGGCTTTGCATAGTTTTTTAAATGTAAACAGGGATGTACAAGTCTGAACATTTACAGGGAGTCCGTTATTGGCCCCGACATATGCAAAGGATTTTCTTTTACATTCTGTCCTAGCGTGGGGAAGTTGGAGGGGGCATTTTAAAGAATAACGTGTCCTATAATTTACGGTTCGTTTACATATCAATGATTCTAGATAAGTCGGTATTAGATTATTTAGTATTTTAAAAACAAGAACACAATATTGATATTTCATACGCTGTTCAACTGATTGCCATTTCAGTGTGTGTAACAAGGAACGTTGCGATGTATAATAATCTTTATTCAAAATCATTCTGGCATATTTATTTTGGAGTTTTTGTATCTTATCCATATGGATTTTTGCACAGCTTCCCCAAGATGTACCACAGTAATCAATATAAGGTAGAATCATAGCAAAATACAGATTCTTCATAATTTTAAATGACAGTAAATGCTTAATCCTCCGTATACAACCTATTGCCCGAGATATTTTACAAACAATAGTAGAAACATGTTCACACCAAGTCAAACCGGAGTCGAGCATAACACCCAAGTATTTGATCTTCTTTACATTTTCTAAAGGTAAGTTTCTGAATTTTATTGACAAAACATCATCTCCCAGTTTTTTCTTATGACCAAATGCCATGACCTTCGTCTTTCGTGGTTGTAAATGCATATTATTCAAGTCTAACCATCTGCATATTGTATCGAAATCATCTTGCAAGTATTTCTGTACATCCTTTATTGTTTCACTATGATTAAAAATGGCTGTATCATCAGCATAAAGAGACATTTTAGAATTGAAATGCAAATTTACATTTACATTACTTATTTCAAAACTAAATTAAATTGTTGAGTTCCTTGGTCGGTTACACTACATCAAAACATTGTCGTCTTCGTGTTTTTAAGGACTTTTTTTATGCATGTAGTACCTCTTTTTGTGAGGTATTCTATTTAGTATTCAATATCCTGTTTATCCTCCAAACGCCTCTTGAAAAATAAGACGGAATGTGATATAGATGGAGGAAAATCAAATTTCAAAACGGAGAACAGAAACATATAGTCATGATATGAGGATGGTTCATATATATTTAAGTTTTGATTTGTAAAAGGTTGTTTACAACACTGGCAGCTAACCAGAAAAGTACATTACGGGATATCATCAAATTAGAGGCAAACTTCGAAAGCTTAAAGACGTATGCCTATAGGTTAGGTGCATCAACATTGACTATACACACTAAGAAATTAGTGTGCAGTTTTGCACCCGTAGGGGGTGCAGACCGTTGGTACAATAGCAGCACCCTTTAGGGTGCAGACTTGAAACTTTTAGGGTGCATATGTGCACCCTATTGGGAGCAGATGTGCTCCCCTATAAAGGGTTCAAAATGTGCACCCCTTTGTGGGGTTCAAAGTTGCACCCCAATATAAGGTGCATTTTTTGCACCCTCTGGGTTCATAACTCAGTGCACCCTAAAGGGTGCATCGTCGATGGCAATCGATCACCATTCTCGCCTCTTCACAGCTTAACATCAAACAATAAAAAGTTATTGCCGATATTTCATAATTCACGCACGAATGGAATACAGACAATAAAGTACAATCCATAAAGGGACCTCGGTGACATCAATCGAGCCACGCCCGGGGCGTCTGCAGTGCCGGCGACAGCTCGGTGTACTCATACAGCTTTAAAAGCTGAAGTATGTACTCCACTGTCTATCCATATAACAAATCAGTACAGTAACAGTTATTAAAACTAGCACTTTCACTTAAAATGATACAATCCCGACTGAATTATCAAACGTAACCACGCACTATTATTCAAATAACTTTTCTGACAAAGAAACTATCAAAATGAGCCAGATAAACTCCCCATATAATCTGAATATGCGAATTATGCAAATCTTCCTGCCTTAAGCCCTACAAGATACGTTTAGGCCAGGAGCCTGTCCCGAAACAGTCACCCCATTTTACCCATAAGATTTGACCCCTTAAACTTACTTAGACCATTTGAGTCATTGACAAAAAGGTTGTCAGCCTGAACGTATCCGCCGGGTTTAGCCCCCAGAGCCCCCAAAAGAGACCCCAAAGTCGGTTCGATTTCACCCCGTCTCCCCCATGCACCAAACTTTGTTAGTAGGAAGCAGTATGACTGGACATTACAAAACACAAAAAACTGACAAAAATTTCCGTCGGGATGGGGTGTCAGACGGCCCCTAAAAATTGGGGTAAATTTTTCCTCTTGAAGCCCAGGGACCAAATTTTGTCAGAAGGAAGAGCTATAGATATACATTCCAAAAATATAAAAACTGACAAAATTGTCCATCGGGAAGGGGGTGTCAGACTCCCTGAAATGAAAACTCCAAAGTGCCCTTGGACAACGTTTTGCCCCCCAAAATGCTCTGTATGTAAAGAAAAACCATTTTCATACCTTCTGACTATGATAACTCAGAAGTGTTTTATTCAATTCAATTCAAACTTTCATAACATAATTTTGAGTGTAATAGTCTTCTTGCAGTGCAATTTGGTGTTAATTGGTCATTTGATTAATGAATTATGAAATTGTGAAAAATGTATTGCTTTTTCAAAAGTAGCCAAAAAATACCGTCAGGATTACGTAAACACACCCATTGTCGATCTGACAAGGCATAATAGAGAAGCTTGCTTGGTATCTGTGCAATTAATACATGAATAGTACATTTCAGCCTCGCAGTCACATACCAAAGATACCTGAAAAGCTCTTCTATTATGCCTTGTAAAACAGGTGAAGAGGGACAATGGTTGTTTTTACATAATCCTGACAGTATTTTTTGGCTACTTTTGAGAAAGCAATACATTTTTCACAATTGCATAATTTATTAATCAAAAGACCAATCAACACCAAATTGCACCGCAAGAAGACTATTATACTCAAAATTATGTTATGAAAGTTTGAATTGAATTGAATAAAACACTTCTGAGTTATCATAGTCAGAAGGTATGAAAATGGTTTTTCTTTACATACAGAGCATTTTGGGGGGCAAAACGTTGTCCAAGGGCACTTTGGGGTTTTCATTTCAGGGGGTCTGACACCCCCTTCCCGATGGACAATTTTGTCAATTTTTGTATTTTTGGAATGTACATCTATAGCTCTTCCTTCTGACAAAATTTGATCCCTGGGCTTCAAGGGGAAAAATTTACCCCAATTTTTAGGGGCCGTCTGACACCCCAATTTTTAGGGGCCGTCTGACACCCCATCCCGACGGAAATTTTTGTCAGTTTTTTGTGTTTTGTAATGTCCAGTCATACTGCTTCCTACTGACAAAGTTTGGTGCATGGGGGAGATGGGATGAAATCGACCCGACTTTGGGGTCTCTTTTGGGGGCTCTGGGGGATAAACCCGGCGGCTACGTTCAGGCTGACAACCTTTTGGTCAATGACTCAAATGGTCTAAGTAAGTTTAAGGGGTCAAATCTTATGGGTAAAATGGGGTGACTGTTTCGGGACAGGCTCCCAGACTAGTTGGTTGCTGTCAGCCTCACTATGAACATGGCGAACAAAGAAGCGGACAAAATATACAGCTCCTCAATGTACCTTCCACAATTGCTCTGGTAGACAAAAGAATATCCCTTCATTGCTATTATGTAAAAATATGTAGAACAGGTGTCACATGCATATTCACCCGTTCTACTTATTTTACATAATAGCAATGAAAGGATGTTCTTTTGTCTACCAGAGCAATTGTAGAGGGTACAATGAGGAGCTGTACATTTTGTCTGCTCTCTTTTGTCATCGTGTTCATAGTGGGCCTGCACGCCAGTGTATGTTATTCTTTGCGCGATTACTCTCTTGAAACAAGTCATTACGAAGATTTTTAATTTAAGCAAATTAACGACACAAGCTGATCGAAATGGATTTACTTTTTCTTTTTCTAATTTATTTCATTTCTATGCTTTTGAATATTTAGTCTTACTTCATGAGATATTGTGACATAATTGTCAACAATGCTGGTGTGGGTATTCATGTAAGACTAATACTTCTGATCGAAGGGTGGAGAATTCAACCTTACACAATTTTGAACCCCGGTTTCTGCAAAGCGCACCCGTAGGGGTGCAAGATTCCACTCGAGTAGATATACGGGTGCTCCGCCCAAATTTGGACCCTACAGTGCACCCTAATTTCTTAGTGTGTAGGGGGTGATTATTTTGTTCGTGGCAATATCTTGATTTCTATCCATTTTAGGAGTAAATTTACTGAGGAGAGGGGTTTTTTGTTTTGTTTTGTCTCCTCAAGAGATTAACACAATTTACACATGAAAATTTTCCTTTTCAATAATAAAAAAAGCATATATGATCCGAGGTCGATCCGGATTCTGTAAATCTTGGTTCCCGTCCAACTGCAAGAATATGTCGAGGTATTTTATTTATTCAAGTGGTCTAGACACTCCGGTAAAAACAAAATTCTGTCGGATTAAAAAATGAAGATTGTAAAGGTGGTCTTTATCAGAAAGCAAATATCTTGAAGCAATGTCCGAATTTCGTTTCAACTTATTTTTTAGAGGGAAGTCAAGTTGCCTGAAAGACGCAGATTATTACTATTCTGCCTTTGATAAAACAACATCAAATTTTCCATGATGAAAAGGATCTCCGCTCAGTAAAATCTTGGTTTCCTTCCAATCTCGGAACACCTTGGGGAAATAGGCAACTTTAGTGATAGACATACTGGCATTTTCGTCCCAAGAACTACCGTGTGAGTCACAAAAAAGTCTACTCTTAGAAAATTGCTATTTTGTTTAAAACTCAGTTATGAACGCAAAATTAGTATAAATATTTTGAAAAAGTATCTTATCCCTCGTCATTTACTACCATTTTTGTGTGGTATGTGTTTACGATTGGATGAACAGGAGGCATTGTTTGAGAGAGTGTAGAAATCAACTTGCGCCAACGTACTCCTTATTTGATATTTGAACAAAACATTTTGAATCTAGGGCATTAATTCGGTCTTTGCATTTGCAGACACCAATAACGCTCAAACCATCCCAAAGAAAATTAAACATGACACACATATTAAAACGCACATACAGGTACACGCAAACACACACACACACACACACACACACACGCACTCCCTCACCCACACGCTCAGGAAAATGAAAGAAAAGCCACGCACACATTTATTTTTTTCTCACATGGTGTACTCATCATGCAAACACAAATGCATCACAAATGCATACACAAGCACATGATCATGGTGTTCATTTGGAGTAAAATAAACATAAATAAAGAAACAATATTCGGATTCAATTTGCTTTGTCAAACTCTTATTTTTTGACTTGCTGCTTCAAAAACGTGTTTAACGATCAGGATATGATGATGACCATGAACGGCCAGTGCTTCCTTATTCCGTATTAATATTCATAATAATATACCCCCATTTCAAAATTAAAGTCATAAGCTTTCTTTTCATGTATATATATCGAAACATGAAATTATGCAACGAAAGCAAATTCCATTATCTAAGAACACCTAAATCTATAAATTCGTTTCCCGCCAATTCACGTTTCTGCGCACCGTGCAGGGATTCGTCGGTTCGTAAAAACGACGACGAATTGTTCCTCAACATCTAAAAGTGACAAAGTCCATCTTGAAAATAATATGCGTAAATGTTTGTCATCATGTGTGTGAGTGTGCGCGCGTGTGTGTGTGTGTGTCTTTGCTTCGGGGAAGTCACATGCAATGCACCTCGTTTGATACATTTATTTTCATCCCCTCACTTAATACTGCGGCGAAAGTCGATTCTTACACTCACGCAAACAATGCCCCCTCTTCATCCAAGCGTGCACATATACCACATAAAAATGATACCAAATGACGCAGGATAAAATACTTTTTCAAAAAATGTATTTTAATTTTTCATTCAAACCTAAATTTTAAAATGAAAAGCAACATTCTAAGTGTATATCAAAACATAAATATGAGATGTAGCCTAATTGAAACTTTGAAGAAAAAAAGCCCGTTGGAAATCTTTCCCCTAACTTTAATGGGATGGACATTTTGTAGCTTTAGTTAATAAGAGAGTGCAAAAAGTATTTTGAAAATGATAATAAGTACTAATTATACATCTCATTGAAAGATAATTAACTAGAGAAGAAAGATATCACTGTTCTTCTGAATCTATGCTCAGAAGTATGGCTTATTCCCAATACTTTATGATTTTCTTGGCAACCCCCATTACAACTACAAAGCACAAAACCCAGTCAGAAGGACAAGGTCGTTCCTTCATCAACATTTCTTGAAGTTGAATTTTCATTTCTCTTTGTCTACTTACTTCTTTGTGACTTTGGAACGTTTCCAAGCTCAGACAGAATTCTCTCCGACAGTTCATTCTGACGTGTTACCTTGGCAACGAGTTCTTCCAGTGCCGAACAGTTTGTCTGAGAACCACCGCCCACCTGCCAAAAAATATGACGGCTCGGTTTTTATGTTATCTAGTATCAGTTTCATTTTCAGTTTATTGCCACTAATCATTCAAAATACAAATCGTACATTCTTGAATAATAGAAATTGACTACATAATTCATGACAATTCATGATAGTAATGCAAGAAGAAGAAGAAAGAAATACATAAGAGAGTAATTCAATGATTTACATTCATAATAATAATAACAATAATAACAATAAACCGTTCTTGTACAGCGCATATCACGTTATGTACGTCCCTGTGTGTTTCCAAAGGTTTGGATATTATTACCCTGGCTTTAGCTCCGGTGGCCGTAATCAGCGCACAGTGCATTTCAAGGAATAAATCCTGCCAGGTAGCACTAGCCATTTAACACCTGGGTGGAGAGTGGAACGTGGATTAATGTCTTGACAAAAGACGCTAGTGCCGGGCTGAAATTCGAACCCTCGACCCTTGGATTAAGAGTCAGGTGAATGAACCACTATACCACGACACCTCCACACCTCCACCTTCATGTGTAGTGGAGGGGCCTAGTTACTAGCTATTCAAATTTTGATCCGTGCGCCATCGCCCATTTTTTATTTAGATGATTTATGACAATTGAGCATTATCACAGGGCACTGTGCAAGGAGAGAATTAAAAGGATACAGCTAAGTATAGTACTTATTCAAATTATTTAAAAAACACATAAAAAAGTATTGTAATTATTATTTTGGAAAAAAAAAGACAGGCTTGACTAATGAGTTTATCAAATTATCATCAGTTGTTCCCCCAACGAGCAACAGATAACTGGACATGATGATAATGATGACGATGATGATGATGATGACCAGGGTAATACTATTTGCCGAACGAATATATACTGCTACTGAAGTCGTGATATCAAGGACAATATATTTGTATATTTGCATTGATATTAAATATTCAGTTATGAAGGAATATTAAAACAAAATTTAATAACCCTTAGACGTATTACCAGGAGATGGATGAACAATAGTAGACAACCCAAACTTACGTGTATATTATTAACTGGTAACCAACTGGGTAAGAACTGTTGGGTCGGCTGGACTGTTTGTGCGCAAGCCGCTGGCCGCTGGGGTTCTGAGTTCGGGTTCTGGAAGGGCAATGGCTCCGCCCTCCTAAATTCATCATCAGCTCCTCTGCCCCCTCCTCCTACCGATTCTCCTTCCCCTTGGGTCCTTCTTGCACCAAAGACGACGCATCCTTTTACAAGTACTATCAGAAAGACATAAACAGACATGCTGGCAATATTTCTACCCAAGGTCCTAGACCGTCGACGAAATCTCGCATTTTGCGCTGTCATTCTCCACACCAAAAACATGAGCATTTTAAAAGTTCTGCTGTTTTTATAAGCGACGGTTAATTCTTTTACGATTCCATTCAGAGTATTCTGAGCACTTTGGCTAGTGGAAGAAAATTCAATTCAATCAGTCTGCTCTATTATTCTCGTCTAGATATTTTTAAAAATGTTGAAAATAAAACCAATTTAGACCGACGTAATCCCAAATACTCCACTGCGAGCAGGTGTCTCGATGTGAAATGATCCAGTGTAATTGTATCCCCTTCCAACACACAACTTGCTTAGAGAGTTCGATCAGTGAATTTAGTGCCTATATTTTGGTTGGCAACCAGCCTAACGAATGGCGTAACCTGTTTGGGGAGAGCTCACCGCTAAAAAAAAATCAGATGATTCTAACATTGAAATTGTGGTCAAACACGGATTAATTGTGAAATTATTGTTATACATGTATAGCTGTCCTTTTTTGTCGTTTCTTAGTAACTATTGTAATAATCTTATTCATCACCTTTAGTATTTTATCATCAGACCAAAATGCATTTATCTCCTCTTTCTTGAAAGCAAAGAACAGTCATTATTATTAATGTTATTTAAGTTAAAGTTTGATTATAAAACGGAAAGACACCCTTATGTTTTCTCAAAGAAAACACTCTTTATATTTTAAAAGTGCTCTTAAAACTACATTGTAAATGGTATCGATATAGACTTTTAAAAGCATTTTATCAATTTATAAAGTGTAATTTATAAAGTGTATATATATATATATATATATATATATATATATATATATATATATATATATATATATATATACCATTTCATAACGTGCTACTTCTAATAAAAGTATATAAGATTTCATGTTGAAAATCAATACGATCTTGAAGAGACACTTAAACCATTATTGAGAGAAAATTCATTCCCAATGAAAATAAAGTTATTTATTTTCATAGATAAAGTGATTAGATTATCGCCAGAAAATGTCAATGGAACGTAAAATGTAAGTATGAAAAGAACATTAGGCCTAGCCTTTAAGCATTTATTAGTAGGCTATTCAATTTTTAGATTATCTTTCACTTCTTTTCAAATCGAACGAGTATTTAATTGGAACATCAAAAGGAAATCTTTTTAGAATTCTTGATAGGTACTTTCACTTGTGATTTAATTAGTGTGAATGGCTGTTTGGGGTATGTTGAAGGGGAAAACGCCCTGTATCATCTAATTAAAAAAAATAAAAGGGATCAAAATCATATACTTGTAGTTTAAACAAGCGTAGATAAATTTGAAGGGGCACATGTGTGAGATCGTAGAGAAGGACCGGGGGTATTGTGCCCCAATTACTCATCCTACACTGGTGCCACCACTCGGGGTAAAATCTTCTTGATAAGTATATATACAGTTTTCTTTCAAGAAAATCTCGCTCATATTGTAATTGGCATTGAGACAAACTTAATGTCCGAAACTTCTCGTAAGAGGGCGTGATAACTGCTTATTCACTTGCGTCATGAAGTTTTCCGAGTTTGCGCCGACTAGTCATAAAATTCACTTTCAATTCCTAAAGTCACATATGGCATTAACACTGACAGCAAAAGACCGCAAACCACTGGCGTACTGGTGGGAACTTGGGGACTGCAGTCCCCCCCCCCCCCCCCCCCAAAAAAAAAAAGTTCCACGCCAAAAAAAGGGGGAAGGGGGAAAAGAAATTTTTTAAAGAGGGGGGGGAGAGGAAATTTTGAAATTACCTACCGGATATAAGTCTAGATTTGTGATAAAATTACATTTTCATTTTAAAAAGGTCGATTTTTTTTTTGCTCGCTCGCTTCGCTCATCTCACAAGTATTCAGAAATTGTGCCACGTATGCATATGTTCAGCCCCCTCAAATTCTTGGCTCATTACGCCACTGCCAAAACCGTCCACATTTTATGAATATTTTGTTAAAACTTTCTGGATAATTGTTTGGATATTAGGAATATGGAATATGCACACTCAGTGGCAGTGTTTCTTTGTGTGTGTGTGTTTTTTTTGGGGGGGTGGGGGAAGAGGGGTTTGTTGGGGGTGATGGTTACAAAAAAATAAAACGAGAAATATGAAATACTTGGCTCCCTTTAAGAAAAGGGCTTTCATTTTTATGATTGTGCTACAAACCGTCAAATGTTAACGTAGTATATTCTTATTTAATTGTCATTTAATGTTATAAACTTATAACTTACCCAAAATATCAATAGGCACTGCCGCTCAGGCATGGGCGGCGATCCCGAGGGAACGGTGGGACGCCCCCCCCCCCCCCCGCCGAAAATTTTAAAGATTGTACAGCAGCCAATGGTAAAGTTCAGTCCCCCCCCCCCCTCCCCCTCCCCCGGCCTTGACAAGAAATCGGAATTCGCCGCACATAGGCACAGGCACAGACTTGCTATATTACTAAACGTAACTTTGACTTGCTTCAAGATCATAACATGGGTGTCGATGATGGGGATGCAGGGGCATTCATCACCAATAATTTCAAAATATTACCCTTGTGTCCCATGGAGCACACTATACCGCTTAATGCGTTACCCCCCCCCCCCCCCCCCCCCCACCACCGTCCTGTGGATGAATGGATGCCACTGTTGCATTTTGGTCCCGAAGCTGGCCTAGAAACGAAGGTGTGCCCATACCAAGGTATATCTATAGTTTTCAGTTTTCAGCTCAGGATGGTATCGCTTTTCTGTTCGTACGGGTGACGGTCTACGCCCGATAGTCCGCGGGGCCGATAGACCGCGGGGCCGATAGACCGCGGGGCCGATAGACCGCGGGGCCGATAGACCGCGGTGTCTGAAATGCAACGCATATTCACATCACGTCTTAAAAGCATAATGACTCAAATAATTCATGTATCTTAATCCCGGGGGGGGGGGGGATCTTCCATTGAAATCCGTACAGCATCCGCGAACCTGAAAACGAGGAAAAAGGGTAGTTTTTCCGGATCCGCGTTTAGGGTGTCAAAAACGAAAAATATATAATAAAAAAAAAAAATTATAATACTTGGTTCTTTTATAGCGCATTACACATAGCAACACTCCATGTCCCTATGCGCTTTATAAAGTAAGAACGAAATAACTTAGAAATAAGAAGGTGCATACAAAATGTTGGACACTGAGTTCATACTCTAAGTATTAAACAGATATCTTTTAAGGGAGATTTTGAACTTATCTAAGTTGCTTTCATATCTCATGATACCCTTTTCATATAAAAGGGTATCAAAATCACACTTCTGACCAAATGCATGGACAAAGGGTATGAAATTTAACACGGCCAATCCGCGGAAAGGGTACAATTTATTCAGAATTTGAGAATTTCAGTCGTATATGCTCGCCCTGTTAAGGGTGTAAAAACAAGCCATTAATTATTTCTCTCCGTGTTTAGGGTATCAAAATCAAGAATGAAAAAAATATCCCTGTTTAGGGTATCAAAATCACAAAATCTGAATCCTCGTTTAGGGTGCTTTTCAGAGGGTAAAGTTCGAGGATGCTGGACGGGTCTCAATGGAAGACCCCCGCCCCCCCCCCCCCCGGGATCTTAATCAATTTTTCAATTTTTTATCCCCTTTTTTATATATTGATATTATCAACAAATTTTGATGCTATTATGTATGTGTCATTTAAAGGGAACAATGAATTACAAGTTAGTCTTTTAAAAAAGATTTCTTTCATATTTCCCTCTTTGATTTTGTCTGCTTCCACGTCACCTTGCCCATAATGCTGTATTTCGCTGCTATCATGTTCCGACCATGCGTTTTCATCCTCATTATTGAGCATTATTTCTTTCGTTGTTTTTTTAATCAAGAAAAACAAAAGCATAACGCAATCCCTTATCTTTTCTTTTCAATAATTTTCAAAACAAAATGAGCTGTGTCCAAAGCAAATCAATATTTGGAACTTATTCAATTCATAATATTAATCAGTCTTCAAAATCAATCGTCAGTTATGCCATTTCCTCGTTTCTCTTCTGATATTCATTCAGTTTAACGCTGCTTAGTTTGAATTCTTTATATGAATTAGTGATAGTTGTGTATTTATTATGAGATGGGTTTGATGAAGGCAAAAAGTACTGTTTATATGAAAAAGTTGATTTTCAAAGATGTTATTTAATAAAACTTTGAGTTTCAATGAAAAGTTTCAAATTGCACGTCCTGTTTATTAGCGTTAGTTTCTTTTATTTCAAATAAAAACACAGACTTGAAGTCACTTATTACATAATCCATTGAACATCAAAAAGTTAATGAGCGCATCCAGGAGGGGGGTGACGATCCACCTCCCATTTCTCTTTTTTTAATTTGTTTTTTAAAGTTTTGCTGTTAGTGCTTTCGATTGCAAGAGGTGTATAGTGATTTGAGCGAATGTGCGGAATTACTGGTGACTGGCGTGTACATTGAGACGCCGCGGTCTATCGGCCCCTCGGTCTATCGGCCCTGCGGTCTATCGGCCCCGCGGTCTATAGGCCCCGGGGTATATCGGTCCTGCGGTCTATAGGCCCCGCGGTCTATCGGCCCCGCGGACTATCGGGATTCCCCCCGGGTGGCACTTTGGACAGAGAACTCATTTTTTTTTTTTTTAAGGAAAATGGGTGTTCGCCCCTTAACCGTATAGTGACTCCTGAGAGGAAAAACAAATGAAAAAAAATAAAGAAACATATGGCCTTCGGTGTGTTAGCATGTTCTGATGTACCTCCCTACTGGTACGGTATGTCACCATGTTCTGATGTAATTCCATATTGGCTTGGTATGTTAGCATGTTCTGATGTAACTCCATATTGGCATGATAACATAGTGCTGGTATTAACGTTCATGCATACCTGTCGTAAAATTCCTTTGCAAATATTTGCTGGTCTCGAGTGAAATGTGAAATAACGAGGCCTCATATAGAATGCGCAGTAAAACAATAATAATAAACACTGCGATTAAGTTATATCATTGCCTGTATTTATTATATCGCCTTTAACGTTACAACCGATTAAAAACGCTTCATCGGATACAGAGCAAACCCTCCACTCCATTGGGAACTACCTCATTACACAATGCACAATTCGTTGTCCATTCGTTAATATTAGGGAGCTTTCGAAATGAGGACGGTGGGTGTGAGCACGATAAGAAAATGACGTCACTATAGACTAAATCTACACTGCCCACTTGTTTTCTACCGTCCACCTACCTACCGTCGTGGTTTCGAAAGCTTCCTATTGTCCACGCTGAAGGGCAAAGATATGAAATTACAGATATACAGGTACTATTATTCAGATATACTGTTACGTTTTCTGTGCTTTCGAGTACTCTCTAAAATATCCCTCTTTAGATTAAAGAGGAATTAAAATTAGAGAAGTTTGGTTTTGGTACAAGCAGAAGAAGTGTAAGGGGGTAAATAGTGAATAGAGAAGAAATACGAAAGTTCCATTTTTTTAAAAAATCAAGATCCCTATAATGAATTGTGGAATCTCCTTCTATCGTTGCGCTCATGATTTGTGATGTCATACATGGAGAAATCTCCCATTTCCTTTGTCATGTTTGTACCAAAAGTATTTCGTCATGGAGAAGACCTTTATTGGTGGAAGAATATTTCATGTTATATCATTTATTATATATCACGACAATGGCAAAATGTCTGTTGCATCATTCATTATTTATTTAAAATGAAACAATATGAAAAAAAATTGAAAAGAGGGAGAGTTCACCATAATTATAATTATTCTTACACGTCTTTATCCTTTTTTTTTTCTTTGGCTCAGCCTGCTCAGGCTAAATTTCTATGAATAGTTAGTGTCCCTTTAATTTGTACCAGTACAATTCTCGAAATACGGGGTATCAATAGACTTGTACCACTGTAATGATCCCACATCCAGAACGAAGAAAACGACTCAATGGGAGTCAAAGCATCCTTGGGATCGGTAATACAAAAAATGGTGAAATAAATAAAGTACTATGTGACCTGTGCTATATAAATACACCTAAGCTATTTTTAATCTTTGATTATGTTCTTGTAATCTTAGACTGTGCTTTTGTTCTATTTGTATGGCGTTGCTTGTTGTCATGTACATTGCTATGAAATATTTTATATTTATTTATCATCTATTGGAAGCCAGAGGGGTGCTAGCTCTGTGTTAAAAAATATGAGTTAACGCCCTTCAGGCTCTCCGCAGACGTTATGTTCGTAAGTTTGCTCTTATGTTATCTGTAAATGTTAGTTCATGATATGTTGATGTATTACTATATGCTTTATATAAATGTGAGACCGTACAATGATTTTTATGCCTGTTCAGTTGTGCATGACAATAAATGCATCATACAAGCATTGCTTTCTCAGCATGCCCCCTCCGTTTCATTGTATAAGTTAGGTCAGTAATGATCCGTTTGTGTAAATTATTTTTTGTACTCTTCTTAGTACCCTTTATTTTTGTATGTTAGTTTGATATACTAAAGTTATTACATTGCTTTATGTTTAATCATTTGATCGATATGTATCATGTATAATTATTTTGAAACGGAAAATAAAACAAATTAAATCAAAAATCAAATCAAATCAATTCAATTCAATTCAATTCAAGACATTAAAGATTCGTTCTTGTTCTGGTAGCGTAAAAAAAAACCTTGTATGAAAAAAATGTTGAATATTATTCTCTCTAGACATGGTCTGTCAAGTAATTTATGTAGCATTAATCCTTATCCTTATCAGTGTATAGCGTATTATTTCCATTAATGACCATTATTATTATTATTATGGGTAGGCCTATATGAAAATTGTGGTCACGCAATATTCCTCTCATGATTTCTGACTAATTTTATAGAGTAAACACCTGAAACGAAACTCCAAATCAAGACTTTCGCTACACTCTGTCGTCGTCCAAGCTCACGGCACACGCGTCTATCAATTATTTCTTTTTTTTATCACAGCTCCATAATAATGGACTGGTAGCACGTGGGAATTGGTATTCTTGCAAGAATTTTAATTGTTTGCATTTTTAAAATTTGTTTGACATGTCACTATTTATCAACTTAATTTTTTTTTTTTTTTTGGGGGGGGGGGAATTTCACTACGATGTAAAAAAAAAATCGTTTATATTGCATGTGTATCATAAATGTACATTATACTTGCGTTTCTATAAATTTGCCTCAGACAGTGTCTTATCCAGCTTTTTATTGTTTCATTTCATATTAAAGTTTTTTTTCATGTTATATTCAATCGGTAAACAGTAACAATGACACCCTTTTTGCATAGATTATTGTGAATTCAATAATGGAATAAAGCATCAGCATTTCAGAATTTGAAGACCCCCCCCCCCCCCCCCCCCTCATCTCGCCCATGGCGTTTCGAAGAATAATAAAACAACAGGGTTGTTTGTTTTTTGGGTTTTTTTATGGGGGAATTATATGTTTAAGGAGTAAACAACGAAAATATGGATCTGAAACAAATATCAAGCAGGGTTTTTTTAATAACATACCCCAATTACTGGTTTTTCAAGATATCATCATTTCATAAAGTTTATAAATCTATACCGCTATACATACCAATAACTTTATACTCAAAAACACCCACGTGTATTATTTTTTTATTTCATATTGTACATCATGGATTTGGAACTAAAAGTATGAAAGAAGCAAATCCCATCTTCTAATTTTACGTCGTCAAAAATATCCCAAAATTTAGAATGCCACTGCCCCAAAAATGCCGGCAGATAACCATAAAATGGTCAATAAAACCCGTGGGTTTGGTCCGTCCACATTTATATGGAATGGAGCTACCAGGAATTACGGGCAGTTTTGATATAAGTGGGACGAGACCTGAAACTGCTGTTTTGCATAATTATTATTTTCCGAGTGTATACCGCCGTCTTCTACCCTTCTATTGTCCCCTCGACTCATTATCTCTCATGAGCATTTCCGGAAATGCACTGTGGGACAGATCCTCGGGGTTGCTAAGGAAATACGTTTCTTTTCATGTTGCTGCAGCTCATCGCAAGATCAGAAAATATGATCTTGAGGTTAGAAGTGAAACTTGAACAAAAAATATCAAAGATACCGGATCATGTCATATTAGATGGATTGGGCTTCGGATCATGAGGAGGTTATTCATCAACACGAGAAGATGATATCTCGGGGAAAATGTCGCTTTCGTCATTCGCGTGTGATTTCCAGTTCGAATTACAGCCACGCATCTATGTGACAGGCCACTGAGAACTCATAGTTATAGTGAAAATAGACTTCTATTTTTACTTCCGTCTCTATTGAACTTAAAACACTTCGCTTCGTTGTTCAAACACGCGGTCGCCCTAAAAACAAAGGACCTTGTTGTTATTTAGCCGTTGATGACAGACTAATTCAGCTGAAAAATGGACTAGCATCAAGCGTAATATTATTATATAGAGATTAGCTATAAATTATCTGTTACCAAAAGCCGGTCTATGTTCTGCTAGACATTGACAAATGTTCTTTTATCATGTCTTGAGCTCATATTAATCAAGCAACCAGACTGAAATGTTTGAGGTAATTATTACAACTTGTATTTTGCGCATACTTAGAAAAAAGATCAGGTGTCGGTTTTACACCATTGCTTCACTGAGCCCTACATGATAAAGAGTTGCATCCTCCCGCTGGAAAAGTGTTGGTTCGTTGTTTCCGCGTTTGAACGCATTTGGTAGTCAGCCGAATTGATATTCTTTTTGTTTCACAGTATAACAGAACCATAATTCCCAAGACGTGTTGTGCATTGGACATCGGGATATCGCCTGCTTGACTTTGATAAGAAAAAAATCTATGGAGATCATGCTATTGATTTAATGGTGCTATTAATACGACCTGACGAATATGTTGGGGTTTTTTTTATCTCGTGATTAATTGGATATTAATTCACTTCGGACTTCCACATGGTTTTGACCCAACTGATACAACAGCAATTGGTGTGTGAATATCCTGGATTATTTTAGGCTGAAGAATTCAGGTCTGATTATAGAGCGCGCAATAGCACGTGGATCCTCTCTTTAATGTGTAGTCTTGATTTAAAATTACCATGGCCCTGATACACACGTGTCTTCGATGTGGCAGAAAGCTCACAATCTGTATTGTCTTCGCCGTAGCGTTCATTATAACTCTAAACAACATAATATCATACGAAGTTCCCACTCTTATCTATACGAGAGAAAGTTATCGCGACTACAATTTGGGATCAAATTCAACCAAGACATATCGACAAGCTTTTTCAAATGTTGCCAGAAAGTCACGCTGGTTTAATCAATTTTCACTAAATGACCAGCAAATAGCGGTGCAGAATTGGAAATTTAGCCGTGATTCGCATAATTTTCAATATCTTCACAACCCCGTGAATACATGTTATGATGCTAAAGATCCGTCCGATGTTCTATTGGTTATTTTTGTTAATTCATCCCCAAGAAATGCTGGAAAAAGAGCCTACATACGTAACACCTTTGGAAGCTTCTATGAGTGGCCAACACTAGACGGAACCCATTCTGTCATGCGGATTGTGTTCTTACTGGGCGCTGTTCATGACGACAAACTACAAGCAGACATCGACCTGGAATCTGACATTTTCAAAGATATCGTCCAAGAGTCATTCATTGATGATTACCTAAACTTGACCCGGAAGACCATTATGGGCATGAAGTGGGTCACCAACTTCTGCAAGAAAGCCAGATACACCATGAAAGTCGATGATGATGTCCTTATCAATGCGCCATTGGTGTATAACATCCTTCAGACTGCGTCTCCCATCAATTTCACCCTTGGGTCAGTTCTTCGTGATGCCGATGCTGCACCGGTTCGCTTTCCACGTGGACCCTACGGGAAGTTCTATACCCCTGTAACGGTCTATCCGTACAAGTTTTATCCACCGTTTTTCAACGGACATGCGTATATACTTTCAACAGACGTCGTCGAGAAGGTCTACCATGTATCCATGGAAACGGACCTTTTCCCTTGGTCCGACGTATTTGTCGGCATGTGCCTTGATAAACTGGGAATCCGGTTGCGCCACTCCGGGCGCTTTCTGAGCTTAGGTTTCCCAATGGCTAGCAATACGGAGATTGCAGAGAACGGCAACGCCTTGGACGAGATTCGGGAATATGTCAGTGTCTACCATTTTTCTGTGCCAATCATGAATCAATTATGGGGTATATGGACTCGACAACTCTAAGCAATACATGTCATCATTCCATACTGGGTTTGCATTCCGGTGACTTTTCCACTAGACCACAACACCTTTACCAGTGACCTTTACGTATCAAAAGGTCCCTATTGAGTTTCCCATTTTAGTGACCCCAAGTCCCCATTGTTGTACAGTGTGTTAGGTTTGGATGATTTTTACCGGACCAGTGTAACTATTTTGATTTTTTTTTAAACACTTTTTTTCCGGTTTTCAGTCCGAATAGTCGTACAATTCATTATGATCTATTAAAGTTAGGTTACGTTTTCATTGGACCATTTGGACCTAGGACAATAATGGGCGTACCAACTTTAACGCTTTTACCTTAACTGTTTTTATGCTGTTGCATAGACCTGTAATCATAATGTGAAGAATCGTGAAATTAAAATCAGCTTCCGATATTTTAAAGAGTTGCGATTGATTGCAACTTAACTTGATATTGCCTATCAATCGTAACTTTGTACATAAGAGACAGGAAACTGTGAAATTGCATTTGATTCAGATCCGTCAATCGCAACTTTAAAGACAGGGCCTATCAATCGTAACTTTTACATAAGAGATAGGAGACTGTGAAATTGCAATTGATTCAGACCCGTCAATCGCAACTTTAAAAGACGGGGCCTATCAATCGTTACTTTTATGTAAGTGATAGGAGACTGTGAAATTGCAATTGATTCAGATAGTATGGTATAGTATAGTATAGTTTATTTAAACCAAATCAAACACATTAATGGTACGAGACATAACAGCAAAGAACTCAGAATGATAGGTTTGGGACCCCAGTGAAGCACAGCTTGTGGACGGGGCCCCTTTACACAACGGTATATGGCAAGGAGTAACATATTTACAATGAATATAACTTATGTACAAATGATGTAATTACATAATGAATGCAGACGAGTATACCCCCCCCCCCTATTCACAACACACACACACATACACACGCACACACACACACATATGTACACTTCACTCATGGCAACCTCATCTTGATTTATACATTCATGTACCAGATTGCAATCTGTTGAAAAGGTGTTTTTTACACAATATTTTAAACCGAGACAGTGTAATGCTATTAATTATATTATGGGGTAACTTATTCCACTCTTTAACACAGACTATTCTAAATGATTTTAAGGCAGTATGGGTTCTTGCGTATGGCTGACGGATAAGGTTTCTTTGACGAGTATGATAATGATGGATGGAAGAATTTTCCACAAACACATCAGTCAAAAATGTATACTGGAGTGATCGACATTTAAACATAAATATTAAACAATTAAGAGACACCATTTCATCGAAAGGCAAAATATGTAGCTGCAAAAACAAAGGGGTACTAGGTGACCTATAATCTGAATTTGTTATGTACCTAACAGCTTTTTTTTGAAGAACTTGCAACTTATGTACATGGGTCCTAAATGTGTGCCCCCAAGCAATATTGCAGTACATCAAATGAGGCATGACAATAGCACTGTATAGAGTAACTAGGGTGTGCTGGGGGAGGAAATAACGAAGTTTGGATATTACTCCAACACTGCGAGATACTTTAGTACATACATTATCAAGATGGTCTTTCCACGATAAATATTCATCAACCGTAACACCAAGAAATTGCACATGTTGACTGCGGTTGATCTGTTGACTACCAACAACTAAGGGATTAACATTATTAGGGATTTTCCTCCCTCTAGATCTAAATAATACACATTGTGTTTTACCAGTATTTAATAACAGTTTGTTACAGCAAAACCATTCAAAGAGTTTACAGATGTCAGTATTAACTGACTGCATTAGAGTGTGAATATTCTTATGAGAATATAATAAACAAGTATCATCAGCAAAAAGAGAATATGTAAATAATTGAGACGAATTAATAATATCATTAATGTAAATCAGAAACAATAATGGGCCAAGGACAGATCCCTGCGGTACACCATACTTCATATTAATGGATTGCGATCTGGCACCATTAACAGCAACAAATTGTAATCTATTTTCCAAATAACTTTTAAACCAATTTAAAGCTATACCTCGAACACCATAGTGTTTAAGTTTTCTTAAGAGTATATTGTGGTCAATTGTGTCAAATGCTTTTGACAAGTCTAAAAATATACCAAGGCAATACTTCCCGCCATCAATTGCCCTAATTATTGTATTTACCAAGTTTAAAACACCCAAACTAGTGGAGCAATTTTTACGGAAGCCAAATTGCTGGGGAATCAAAATATTATCAAGAAGCAAAAAGTCATACAATCTTTTATGAACTAGTTTCTCCAGAATCTTTGAGAATATTGGCAACAAGGCGATTGGTCTATAATTCTCAATGCATTTACGATCATTCTTTTTGTATACTGGAACTACTTTTGCTATTTTTAACTTGTTAGGAACCAACCCTTGAGATATTGATTTATTGAATATGTCACAAAGCGGATCTGCAATAACATGAATACAATCTTTTATAATTCTAGGAGAAATATCATCTGAGCCAGATGACTTGGATGGTTTTAAAGTTGAGACAAAATTAACAATCTCATGCACAGATGTTGGTCTCAAGAATAAAGAGGATGGGTTATCCTGATGCAACAAATAATTTTCAAATGATGTCTGCACAGGTGGAATTTCTTTGCTTATTCTTGCAGGCAAATTAATAAAATACTTATTAAAATATTCTGCTTTATCTAGGTTTGATTTTAAATGTGTTTCCCCATGGTACATTTCATTTGGTATGGGATCATGTTTTCCCCTTCCAAGTAATTCATTTATATGAGACCAAGTCTTCCGAATATCCCTCTGTGTACTTCTAAACACATCATCATAATAACTTTTTTTATTATTACGGACTAAATTAGTCAAGACGTTTTTATAGTCTGTATATTTCTTTCTATTCGCCTCATTTTTATGCCTGATGTATGTACAATAGAGCTTATTTTTATAATTTATAGACTTCAGAAGACCCTGGGTGATCCAAGGTTTATTGCATTTCTTTTTCCTACTCAACTGAACAAGAGGAAAATGAAATTCATACAGATTACCAAAAATGCTTAAGAAATGATTATAGCTATCATCTGCATTATCAAGACCATAAAGTAAGGACCAATCAGTGACAAGAAGATCTTGCTTAAATTTTTGAACTCTTCCATTTGTAATCACACGTCTAAAAACTGTATCATTTACCTTTTCCTTTGTAAGAGACTTCCCTTTATTGATGCTAAAAATGGGCATATGATCAGAAAAATCCGAGCAAAAAATTCCACAATCAAAATCATCTTGAATACAATTTGTGAAAATATTATCTATTAATGTTGAAGTAGAAGAAGTAATACGAGTCGGTTTTGTAATCAAAGCAAATAAACCAAAAGATGTTAAAAAATCAACAAAGTCTTTTACTCTGCCATCAGAATCACAATTTATTAAATTTATATTAAAATCACCCATAAGATAGACATCTTTCTTTTCTCGGCCAATAATTTGCATATGATGATCAAAAGATTGAATGAAAGAAGGAATATCA
This sequence comes from Heliocidaris tuberculata, assembly GCA_025618425.1. Classification (NCBI taxonomy): domain Eukaryota; kingdom Metazoa; phylum Echinodermata; class Echinoidea; order Camarodonta; family Echinometridae; genus Heliocidaris; species Heliocidaris tuberculata. The sequence continues at coordinate 23,424,167 of CM046844.1, read as the reverse complement.
TTATCAGGTGCTCTATATAGACAACCAACAATGGATTTTACATTATCAATGGCTATTTCTACAAAAATACATTCAAAACCAGCATACTCGCCCGATAAATCGTTACGCAACTTGTAATCAATACCATCTCTGATGTATAATAATACCCCACCACCTCGTTTATTGGATCTACAAACTTGTAAAAGAGAATAACCAGGAATGTCAAATATACATGTATCTGTTGTTTGCTTGAACCAGGTTTCTGAAATCCCGATCACAGAAAAATTATGATTTATACACGACAAGAAAACTACAAAATGTTCATAATTCTTGAAGAGACTTCTCGAATTTATATGCAAGATAGAAACTTTATTCATATCATTACATTGAAAATCACTACAGTTCATATACTTGCAGTCACTGACTACAGGATCAATGTAATCTTGGAAGTTGTTATCCATGAGAAAAATTTGGGTTTAGATAGGAAACCACTATGTATAACAAGAAGATAGAGTTCCAGTCTATGAAGAGGATATAAGTAAAAAACAAACAAGTGAATAAACAAAATTGTCGTGGAGGAGCCTTCACACATACACACACAAACACCAGCATCAGCACACACACAACACTAGACACAAAGTACAAAAACAGTGGATATATACAGAATATATAATAAAAAGCAGCGTAATCGCACATGATCACACAATGAAAGTAGAGAAAAAAATATATATAAAGAATACAAGCAAGAAAGTTCATCAAGAGAGTCAGTTCAAACCTCTGGGATTGATAGAGAGTTAACTGGTGAAGAACTATGTTTCCAGTCCATTATAAGGTTGAAACTTGTCGAAGGGAAGAGAATGCCCTCTTCATGGAAATACCCTCCTCATTTGTTTTCAAGGCGGCCATGATCTTTCCGTCGAAAGACCAAGCAGCCTCAACTTTGGGGTGGTGAGCAAGCTTCATGAGGACCTGGTGATTTGCCTTGGTCAAGTCCTCTTGGATGGAAATTCCAGTTCCTTTTAGACGTCGCCTTTCCTTCATCAGATCCGTCAATCGCAACTTTAATTACAGGGCCTATCAATCGTAACTTTGTACATAAGAGATAGGAGACTGTGAAATTGCAATTTATTCGGATCCGTCAATCGCAACTCTAAAGACAGGGCTTACACTGTAAAAAAAAAATGCCGTTTTTTCACTGGAATTTCCTGGCAGTCAGGATGCCGGGAATGCCCGTTTTTCCACAGTTTTTTTTTTTTATCGGAAATCAGCATATATTTACAATAAAATGATGTAAATTTACAATAAAATAATGTAAATATATGCTGATTTCCGGTAAACCAACAAACTTGCTGTTGTTTTACCATGTTTACAGGAAAAGACTGTAAAATTAAAATAATGGCAATAACTTGTAATTTCAAGGGTTAAAAAACCTGTAGTTTTACAGTTATTTTTTACAGAGTATCAATCGTAACTTTGTACATAAGAGATAGGAGACTGTAAAATTGCGATTGATTGGAGGACTTGCGATTGATTCGGATCCGTCAATCGCGCCTCTAAAGACAGGGCCCTCCGTGTATTGTCAGTTTTGCCATTAAGCCCCTTTCACAATTGGTCTGCGACCATTTTGCGACCGCCTGCAACAGATTTTTCGGGGTGTTGCACGACCGATCGCTTGGTGTCTTGCGACCACTCGCATTCGTTGCAGGCGGTCGCACGAACCTGAGGCGGTCGTGACTGGTCGCATCTGAACTTTGAACATGCTCAAAATCCAGACACGACCAGATGCGATCGATTCACTCGCATTAGGTCGTACGACCAGTCGTGCGATTCTCGTATGAGTGTTGCACAACGTTGCACGATTAGATGCGAGAGTTTGCACGACTCAGTAGTCGCAGTGGGTGGGCTGGAGGTCGTGCAACACTCGCACGTGCGCTAGCGACCTATAGCGACCAGTCTTGCGAATGGGTGCGATTGTGCTAAGACCATGAGACTGTTGCACGACCGATCGCAGCACATCTTACAACGTTGTACTACCGTTGCACGACTGTATGAGACTGTATGCGACTATTCCTCGGGGGTATATATAGGGAGACTATGGAGATGATCCTCTGCAACAGGGCCCTCCTCTAACAACTTTCTCTTCTTTGTAACTTTCTTCTTTGGCATCTTGACTATTAAGAAGGCCAACTTGAAACTGACTACCGGTCAATTGTCGAGGGGGTTTTTATACCCCACGCCACTCGCACGAATACTCTCACGACCACTTGCACCGGTCTCATTCAATCGCACGAGCGATCGCATGGTCTCACATCCACTCGCACGACCATGCAATCGATCGTGCGACTATTGTGATTGGCGTCAAGCCACTCGCAATCACTCGTGCAACACTCGCATGTGAACGCAAGACCACTCGCACGAGCATATGCGAGCAAATGCGACTTACTCGTGCAACGGTCTCTTCTAGTCGCTTTTGTTTTACAACCGCTGTTGCATTTGTGAATGCCTTTATGCGACCTGATGAGATCGATGGCGATTGAAGCCTGTTGCAGCCTGTCGTGCGACCAAATGGTCGCAAACGGTCGCAGACCAATTGTGAAAGGGGCTACCACACTGGTTCAGAATCCACTTTGACTGTGTATTAGGTAATCACACAATTTTTCTACTACAAAATCGGAGAATAGCGTTGAACATGCAGAGGCATACTATAAAGCTTTTTTCGTCTCGCATGCCTTCATCGGAGTAAGCCCCAAGAATGAACAAGAAGCCAAAGCTCGTTACGTTTCGCGCCTTTTGTTCCTTTACTTTCCGGATTGTTCGATTTCGGCATTCTTGCGGTTTAATCTCATGAGTGCATGACGAAAAGCTTTTGTATCCCTCTGATATGTTCAAGGCCGTTCTTTAGTAATACACATTTTTGATAGATATTTCGCAAGAATATGATATGAGGGAACATGTCTTTCAAACATATTTTGTTGGTTCGTTTCGGTTTTTATTATCATCACCCTAATAAGACGATGGTCATGACAAGAGACTTTCTTACGTTTAGAATCAAATAAATGGATAAAAGATTTTGTGTCATACGGGACACATCGCCCACTATTCATTTTGTAATTGACAGACCTACAGTTTAAAACAGTTTTATATCTTTGAGCAACCTATATAATATATATTTTGTTAATTCCCGTTGTTTTCTTTACTATTTCATGAAGAGTCTCTATAACACGATAACAACTATTTTCGAAAAATCAACTCAAGGCAATTTCAATAGCCCTGTCTATCACCTTTAGAAATGTGCGAACATTACAATGGCATATTGCGTAATCCGAACCTGATTTCTATGGGCATTACAATAGGCCTTAAAAATTACCCTTGAGTTTATTTTTCGAAAGTAGTCTTTATCGTGTTCTATATTTACCCTTTTTTTTTTTTTTTAAGAAACAGAAAGCTTTGGGATTGGAATTTTGCCTCTTTATCGATGACTTATTTAATAGACGATGTTCATATTAATCATCAGTACATGTAATATAATTCTGTTTGATATCTTGACATTGTACCAAAGAAATACTTGCGACTAAGCAAAATAAGATATAATAAAGAGATAAGTTAGTGGCAGATGCCAGATTTTTTAATGATTATTGTTTCTTTTCAAGTGAAATATATAACTTATGAATACTTTTAAAGCCAATTGTAATCCTTCATCATGTATTACGCATTCATATCGATAACTATTTGACTACGGATACTTTAGAAATGTAACTACGTGAAATACAATTTTTTAAGCTGCAAATATGTGGGTGAAAAATATGAATATAATGTCGGCGATAAGCCTGTACTCGATCTGAATAGAATTTTGTTGTTGAATCTTGTTCGTCGGCGATGTTTCCTTTCTAGAAGTTGGAGGAAGGTTCACTATTTTGAGAATGTATTTGTTTATATGAAATAAATCCCAATATTTTGTGGGAATGATAAAAAAAGGTAATCCATGTTGGATGAGATGATTTCCTTGGGGTCAATAACGTACATGAATTCCTGTCGGAGAGAACAAGGTGTCGCATTGTGTCTCACACACGCAGTGTATTAAACAACCCGTCCACACCGCCAGATTGACCTAAACTGACCGATAACTGACATAATATTAACCAATAGGGGTAGCGTATTTTTTAATTTTTATTTATTATTATTTTTGTTTTTTGGTAAGTTCTTATTCTTTTCTCTCATGAAGGAAGCCTTGTACATAAATTATATTTACATTATTTACATTTTATACAATGTTACAAATAATCTTCCATATAACTGCTGACTAAAGTTTCACATTTCAAAACAATATATATAAATTTTAATGTAAAATATATTTGCCAATAGAGCTACACATTTCAAGAAGAAAAAGTTTCATATAAAGAAAATTGTAATTAAAGCTTCACACTTCATTAAAAAAAATTACAATTACAATGAGGGTTTTTGTTAACACAAACAAATAGCAAATTAAGTTTTACACTATATGAAATTGCTTTAATGGCCTTTACAAAAAAATCTCATAAGGGACTAACTACCTGGCAAAAAAAATGTAAAAATTTTTTCACGATATTTTTTAATTTTCTTTAGAGAGAAAGAAGATTAAAATTCTTTAAAAAGAGAAAGAGGTCCGGTCTGTCTTCAATCTGATGTCGGTCTCGCGGGTGGGAATGGTGCATAACCATAGAAATGATTTGGTGTCTTCAGATTCAGATTCAGATTCAAAATACATTTATTTCCTTCTCATAATCAAATGCAAAATGAAATGTACATTCACAAATAAAAATGGTGACACAGCTGGATACACACCAAACATCGACAATCAAAATGTGTGATTACTACAGTGAGCCCAAATTACAGGAACTGGATCACTGTCATAAAGCGATAGAATATACACACTCTGAGCAACAATATGTTCTAAGTTGGTAAAAACAAACAAGTAAACACTGCTTTCACACTGTGAGTTAGACAGGTTGTGACAGAAAGGAGATGGAACACTGTCATAGAGTGATAGTGTGTGGAATCATTTTTATAGTGTGACAGAGTGTACAATGTGTGTGGTCCCACTGTGGTAACTTATTTCATACCGTGTGACACAGTTGGACAGGCTGTGGCCATCAATAAATCACGGTGTGCACGCATACCAGTGTAACAACAGAACTGGTTTCGAAAATGTCACACATGGACACTGTGTACACACTGTGTGTACACTGTGAATTCACTGTGGTAACTTGGTTCTCTCACTATGAGTTTTACACTCTGTGGCCATAAAGAAATCAGAGTGTGAATGCTTACTAGCTATACCACAGATTAGATATGGAATACTTTGACAGTTTGACAGAGTGTGCAGACTGTGTGATCACTGTGGTTACCCTATATTCACACAATGTGACAAAGTTGTACACACTGTGGCCATAAATAATGCACAGTGTGTATATACACCAGTACAGTGACCACAGAAAGTACATGTATTTGGAATAGTTTCATTATGATGCACGGGAAGGGGTGGAAGGAGAAATAGTAGGGCATCTAAGAAAGGTATCCGTGCATCCCCCTAGGAGTAAACGAAACCATACTTTTTTATCTTCTTTATAATGTACTTTAAAGGGATTCGGTAACTTTGTGGAGACTTGATTTAATAAATTGTTGAATTTTGATCTCTGTCTTGTATAATGATGTTCAGAAGGATAAATAAATAGCCAGGCATAAAAAGGTTTTCAAATATATAATGCTATTATTAAGATATCTATGACTGAATACTTCCATTTACGTGAATGAATATTTCCATTTAAGCGTATAGCCATACGGTTTAGTCTAACACTGAGTCTATGAGGGAAAATGAGCCTGGCATTTCCGGTCACTTGCATATGTTTACTTTTGTGAAGCACATGATGATTTTGAAGTGCTTTTTTTTTCCTGGGCTTCATTTTTACACCATGTTACATATACTGATAGCATGTAAGGCCAGGCAGCTCAGATTTTATCAAGCCTCTACAAAGTTACCAAATCACTTTAAGATATTTCAGATGTTAACAAGAAAAAAAATTGGGCTGTCATGGGCGCAAATCCAGGGGAAACAGGGGGACATGTCCCCCCCCCCCCCCCCCCACCTTTTTGAATAACCCCTTTTTTTTTTTTGCTTGCCAGAGAATTTTGGAGGAAAACTAGACCCCCAAAATGTGATAACTTTTTTTGGGGGGGAGGGGGGTTGTCAGAAAAATTTTCACACATTTCGGACAGGTACAAAAGATAAATCATGTGGTGTCCCCCCCCCCCCCCCCCCGAATTTCAAAATAGATTTGCGCCACTGTGTCATGGTGAAAATCAAGATGGCATCAAAGGTGACGAAAATGGGTTTTTATCCAATTTCTTAGGGGGTCCCATTGTACCCTTTTGACATCTTCCCCTGTAACTTTTTGTGTGGTCATTAGATTTCATTGAAACTTGGTCATCGTATTTAGAATTATATTTTGCACATATTTGATACCAATTAAACGTATATACCTTACAGACCGTTGCCATGGCAACCGTCTATTTCAATACAATCCAATATGGTTTTGAGAAGTTTTTGATATTTTGGGGTGAAAATGGATTCGGTTTTTATACTTTAGTTTTAATATGGTTTCCATTTACACAGAAGAAATATATAGTACATCTCTATGCTGTATATAAACACCATTTTGATAATGGTCATGTTAATTGCGTATCTGTAGAGTACCCTGCAAAGCATTATATAAACATCCGTTTTGGGAAAATTTGAGATTTTTCGACATCTGTCGACATAAAGAACACATAAACAGTAACCTTTTAGGCCATAACTTTGTATCTCATAATCCTAATTCAACAAAACTTGGAAATTCTGTTCAGAATGATATTCTCTATGATTTAAATCACAAAAATATATGTATCAATTTTCGTTGCCATGGTAACCGTTATTCATGTAAATGTAATTTTTATGATTTTTTTATCTTTAAACGTCGAGAATTCAGTATAAATGTGAGTTGATTTGATTTGATTTGATTTGATTTGAATTTATTCAGACATTATAAAAACTTGGCTCGGGAAAATAAAATAAAGGTTTGACCAACCCATACAAGGCTGTTTCCCGGATATAAACAACAAGTAGATTCAATATCATAAACATATTGCACAAGGTATTATTTTATAAAAGTGAACGAAGACAATAGTGATGATTACAAGTAAAAACAATGTAGTATCGCAGAGTACAAAATTACTTAGTTGAGGTAAAGCATCTGTGAAATTTACTATGTGGCTTGAGATGGTTATTTAACGCTTTTTAAAACATGCTAAGAGTTTTCATATTGACTACATACTTCGGAAGTTTGTTCCAATCATTTATGGTTTTAGGATAAAATGAGTTCATATAATAATCTGTTCTTGCGAAGGGTACATGCATCTTTAAGTTATGATCGTTTCTTCCAATTCTGTTCGCAGGCCCTCTGTTTTTATGTCCTATCTTTATTAAACCATTAACAAGCTTATGATAAAACACAAGTCGGAGGTACTTTCGTCTATTCTCTAGTGTATTCATACTTAACTTTTGTAGTAACGTATCATAACTAGTTCTCCAGCCTTTGCACATCATTCTTAAATAGCATTTTTTAATTCGTTCGACTAATTGTTTTTGTGAATTTCTATATGGATCCCATGCTATACAACCATGACAACAATAAACCAAACGTGAGCGTACTAAAGATTCATAAAGATTTGTTAAAACAGATTTTGGACAATCAAGCCGTATAATACCAACAAGTCTATTGCACTTCACATGTAATTCAGAACAATGACCATTCCAATTTAAAGTATTGTTTATCATAAGACCTAAATATTTCTCGGACATTGTATTTTGTAACTCCTGACCATCAATAGTATATGTATAACCTATATCGTGAAGCTTCCGAGACATCGTCATGATCTTACATTTAGATAAATTAAAATCGAGCATCCATGTCTTAGACCACTGATTTAAAACTTCCAGATCATTTTGTAAAATTTTACAATCGTCTAAAGTGGAAATACGACGATATGAAATACAATCATCTGCATATAATCTAATGGTAGAGGCGATGTTATTAGATATATAATTAATAAAACATAGAAATAACGCCGGACCCCAAATTATGCCTTGAGCAACATCAGATTTAACATCAATCCATGAAGAAAATTCACTATTAATATATAACAACAATGAGACCGCACATTGATAAAAGAGTATTAACACTGTATATAGAATATTTAGATATCACTTTATTGCCTGTTTTGTGTTTACATGTACACACTGTATGATTTGTCTTTTTGACTTGTTTTTCATTTATATGAAGATCATGCAGCCGATCTCAAACTCTGGATGTCACTAGAATTCGTTAAATACTATACCTTATATTTTGCTTTATTTACGTATTGTGATATGATTTAGATGAGTTGGGTTTTTTTTTACCTTCTTCAAGATATTCAAGATATTAACTGGAAAAAAAAATAACATGGTGACGAAAACATACATTTATTTTGTTAGGGGTCCCACTGTACCCTTGTGACATCTTAATCTGTAACTTTATGTAACTATTAGATTTCATTGAAACTTGGTCATCGTAATAAGAATCATATTCCGCACATTTTGATACCAACCAAACGTATGCATCTCACTGACTGTTGCCATGGCAGCCGTCTATTTCACATCAAACCTAAGTAGTTTTGAGAAGGTTTTGATATTTGATATTTGGGGTGAAATCGATTCGGTTTTTAAACTTAAGTTTTAATACGGATTCAGTACAATATTCAAACAGTAGAATTATACTTTTTATGTTCATAGACATATTAATCATGAGCAG
>CM046844.1:23172827-23410327 GCA_025618425.1 Heliocidaris tuberculata | reverse complement strand
CCTTCCTGCCAACCTTTATCTGACAGTGAGTGAGGACAGACAATTTGGATCTGTACTTGATAGTACATTAGGTCAAACAAAAATCGCCCTGCGACATGCATATGATTCATAATATTTATAATAATTAAGTTTGAAAAATTAATGAAAGATGTATTTTTTCCTACCAGGTGTATGTAAACATTTGAACCCAAATTGAGAATGATCCTAATGTGTTTGGATTTCATTTGATAAGCTAAATTTGTATTTGAACTTAAAATAAAGGATGAAGCCAGTTTACCCCCCCCCCCCCCCAATTTAAGGCCCAGGACTAAACAACAATACAACCTGCATTGTGTCCGCATCAGGCGGGCTGCCCCACTGATGTCTACGGATTTTTTTTTTCCGTATAGAGATCAGTGGGGCTGCCCTGATAATTATGTACATTATTCCCCCTGTATGTCAACTTATGAATACCCTATACTCATTGCCGATGTTCTTGTGGACGATATATATTTCATGGGCTAGGAGGTTTCATTCCCCTGTTATCGGATCATACCATGCAAAATGCAGTTTTTCTAACTGTAATGAACAGTACTTCTCAGTTTAGAGCTGTTCTCACAGGTCACTTAATTCTCGAGCATTAAAAAGAAGAAGAATACTTTTGGGGTTAATGGGTACAAAATGTTCAAAATGGCTATGTATAAGTAGTGCCCAACTGATTATTTTTTTTTTCGATTCTGCTCATTTTACCACAAATTAGATAGAAATGTTGCTTAGTTGGTAATGACAACGCGAATTCGGACTCCCCCCCCCCCCCAAAAAAAGAAAGAATTAAGCCAGGTTTAATGGCCTTGATTTATCTAAAAGTGAAAATTTTATTGATATTTCACGCATTGTTTAAGAATACAGTATTTGAAGAAATGTCATAAACCTTAATCCACATAAATCTAACATCCTTCGGCTTTATAATGTGCAACGTTCGTCTAATACGAATTTTATCTTTTGAGTCATTAACATTAACAATCTAAATTGCCAACTGTCTTTTTGTTTTTACACCTAGTATAACCCCAACCCTCCTTACACATTCGATATAATTCAAGTTAATACCTTTCATATATAGCCACTTATACTATAATCACAGCCAATCTCATCATTGTTTTTTTTTTCTTCTTTTCTTTTCTTTATAATCTGACCAACTAAAAATTACCGACCAATTTAAGAAAAAAGATTAATATTTTTTTAATGTATCTGAGTAGAGAGACAATAAAGGTCAACAAAGTCTTCCAAATCCATGTCTAATGAGACCGAGTGGACTATTTTATAATATAAAAGGCGAATGCATGCTTCATTGTGGCGTCTATCTCGCCCTTTGTTGAATTATTCATAAACAATTTTCATAATGCGAACATGGCTACAATAGCCGGCTGGCACTCGCAGGATAACGCTCTTCACACGTCTATAATGTAGAGATGGAGATATTTATCAGAACCGTCAAAGCGAGGGGAACGAGAATTAAGGGACTCGGCGTACTTGTGAATGTCAAAACTATACGAGATTTAAAGGGAAAGTCCACCCTGGTTGATTTAATGAAAAGCAGAAAATGGGAGAAATAAGATTAGTGAAAGTTTGAGCAAAATCCGACAAGAAATAAGAAAGTTCTTTTGAAGTTGCAATCAATCAAACACAAATTGGCAACTCCGTGAAGTATATTGCGAGCTCCTTTCCCACTTGGTCTATACAGAAAATGTCATAAATTTTCATTTTCTTTTTCGTTGGTGAAGGAATACATTTGCTTCATACAGGTTTTGTGTAAAAACATAATGTGCCATAATTATATCTAGGCTGCATGTATGATTAGATATTTCCTTTTTAAAAAGTGAAATTTACGATTTGTTTTTAGTACAGGGCAAATGGGAGAGGAGCTCACAAGATACGTCACGGAGTTGCCAATTTGTGTTTGATTGATTACATCTTGAAAAATTCATAACTTTATTATTTCAGAGCGGATTTTGTCCTTTTGATTTGTCTCCTTCTTTTTAAAACCAATTTAATATCAGGGTAGATTTCCCTTTAAAAAGTTACTTATTCAGTTACACCCGACGATCGGTCTAAAGCCGTGTTTAACATTATATAGGTAAACTTAGAGCTCGTTCTGACTTCCTTTATTAAAACTAGACTTTAATAATGATAGCAATGATAATACATAAGATTTAGCACCATTATCCATTTTGATTAAATGCTCAAGGAGCTTACAACATAAAGAAAATATCAACATCACAAGGGAATGAATAACAAGAAAGAATATCTGTTCTTAAAACGCAAGATTGAACAAAATAATAGGGATGTTAGGTTGCCCTTAAACTGTTAAAGGAGTTGGAGTTCTTCCAAAGGTTTAGATCTTAACAGAATATGGGCCAAAGTGTTCTCGAGATTGACCATCAAAATAATAATTCCCTGGAGTGGCTTGGCTACAGTGGGACTAACGAGAAAATGTAAATAATTTTGAAGGAAAGAAGAGAGGGTGTGTGTGTGTGTGTGTGTGTGTGTGTGTGAGAGAGAGAGAGAGAGAGAGGAGGGGAGACTGAGGGTGGGGAGGGGAGAGGAATATGAGAAAACGTCGATAGACCTATGACCCCTTTCCACACCCTATCCCGCTCGGTTGATTTGCTCTCTCGCATTCCATCGGAGGAGACTACCCGTGCTAACGCCCCCCCCCCCCCCCCCCCCCCATCCGTATCCTGACCCAATGACGGCTATATCGATATCGTCAGCTCAGGTAATGGACCTATGCACTTAATATTATATATTACGCACATTTATTTGAGTGTGTGTGTGGGGGGGTGGGTGGGTGGGTGTATATGAAAAGAACAAAAAATATGTGTGGTGTGTGTATGGGTGTGTGTGTGTGGGGGGGGGGCTTTGGTAATGGTTTGTTTGGGAGGGGTATAATTTGTTTTTATGGATTGATTTCATTCTTTTGTTTTTTCTGACTCATTGTAGGCCTATAATTATGTAGGCCTATTGATTTAGGATATTTTTATTTCGTGAGTATGATTGATAACCTATGATTTATTTATTTATTTATTTTTTTGTATGAAGTCAGCCTGTATTAGTCAGTTCCATTTTGCAATGAAGAATTATTTTTATTAATTATACGTGTATACATGTATATACATGTGTATTAATTCTCGTGTTCATGGGGGGGGGGGTATTTTATGAAAAATTTCATTCAATGTTTTCTTTAAATTTTTCGAATTTCAATTATTCATTTATAGAAAATGTTACAAGAAAATCTGTTTTAGTTGTCATATGCATTTACTTTCATTGAAATGTTGAATTATGATTTATGTATAATTATTGAGTGGAATCAAAATAAAGATCATTGAAAAAAAAAATATGCGGGTGCCTGTTTTGTAGTTTTAAGATGTTATTAATTTTATACATTGTTGCTTTTGCTCTGTTTACTTTTGAGAAATAACAATAAAAAAGAATATATATATATATATATATTAAGTGCATATATTGGGGACCCGCAATGTTTATTCCCCAACCACGATATTCTTGCAGTTTATACAGTGATGAGTGTAAGATGAGAAGCGACAACGTGAACACAGGACGGCATTGGCCTAACAGTGAATAGTTAGTTATATTTAATACGTGGGTCTATAGAGCAGGTATTATCTGAATGAACATTATATGTAGTATCAATTGAATTGAAATGAATAATTTTATTCACCAACAATAACGTCATGTGCACAAAATTTGTCATACAGTAATATTGTTACAGGATTGAAACATATATGATAATAGCTGGTAAAAGGTCGAGCCTGGCCCCTCTACAAAATTTAGATAGTAGATCATAGGCGTACCCAGGATTTTTTAAAGGGGGGTGTTTAAGATTATTCTTCATTTAAACTTAATCATTTGACATGTTTAATCAGCGGCGGATCCAGGCCAAACATTCTGAAAATTTTCTGACAAGAAAAAAAAATTATTAGGGTGTCTTCTTACTCTTAAATTCTCTGACAAGCAAACAAGATATATTATTAGACCAAGGCGAAGCACAAAACGGAAATAAAAGGGTTAAAACAAGCTTTTGTTTCATTTGTATAAATACCTAAAACTCTGCTAAAGGAGGGGGGGGGGGGGTCTTTGAATGTTTAAAGCTAAATAATAGATAGTATCATATCCATCAGATGGCATAAACCGCGAAAAGAATAGCAAGACCTAAGGGGGATAATAGCAAAACAAGATACAAATACTCATGTATATAATATACCCCATTTCACATCTTTATATAGCCACAAACGATAATATGCATTTTTAAAATTATCTTCTGTCTGTAATATGCGAATTCATTTGAATCAAGATAACAGGCTTTAATTAAAGATCAACTCGACCTTTATAGCTGCAGTTGAAATGGATGGAAACAGATAAATTATATTTAAAACACAGATTACTGAAATGTTGAAGTAATTCGGACAAATAAAATTGTTATCCACTTTTAAAAGTTGAGATTACGAAATTTATATGAATATCAAAAACTAGTGAGTTGTTCGTTTGACTGTGACGTAAAATCTCTTATTATTTTGTTGTGCACTAAAATATCATGAATTTCCTGCTCTGTCCCAAGCATATTTTCCCTCTGGACTGCATACTCGAATTTTGCCCTCCAAAATAACAAGATCGTAATTTGGGGGGGGGGGGAGAGATATTTCTTTTTTTTATATATATTTCATATTTTTTTTTATATTTCTATTTATTTTAATTTCTGTGTGTAGGAACAAACAGGAAACTTGTCCAACAATTGATACGGTGACAGTTGTTGATTTTTTATTTGAAATGTTCGTTTTAATGACTTCAACTTCCAATAATGCGCAAAAGTCTTGTTGTTTATCCGATTTCGTTCAAACTTTCACCACTCTCTTTCTCTGACATTTTCTGCTTTCGCTCAAAGCGACTTGCTTTTTAAAGTTGGATTGCCTTTAACTATAGATTTTAAAAAATAAATATTTTGCTGAAACTGCTAATAATGTTTCATATCAAACAATACATTCTTTTAGCAATTTCATCATAAGCTTCTCCTATAATTTTTTTTTATCAAGATACATGTTGTTCTTTTTCTTTTTTTTTTTTTTTTTTTTTCTTTTTTTGTTTGGGGGGGGGGGGTAATTTGGGCAAACATCAAAAGCAATCCGGGAAAGCATGTGCGTTGTAAGAATGGCCTATTGCTGGAAATGTTGATAACAGTGGAACTTGAAGAAGGTGAAGGCATATAGTGATGAAAATTATGTACACCGTTATGCTGTCACGTATAGGGATGCAATAAGTGATTATAGTAAATAGTGTATGTATAATACGCGCTGTGATTGGTTAGATTCGCATCACGTGACGTGCAAAAAAAAATTCATAGTGCACGATCGTGCACTATAACTTTGATTTTTGCACGGGCCTAATACACAAAATAGATCTAGGGGTCTATTTACTATAACACTTAGTGCATGTTCTATTTATGCACCATTACTGGACTATATGAACTCCAAATACTAAATTATCCCTCTGGCAAGTCTATTTCACCTCGGCCTGCGGCCTCGGTGAAACAAGACTGCACTCGGGATAATTTAGTATTTGTCGTGCATATAATCCAGTATAGTGCATGATAGACCATGCACTATTTATATAATATCATTAAATGTTAATGCGTTTCCTGCTAGTTTCTTTTTTAACCAAGATACTCATGATGTATATGGCAGGTGACCAACAAACGTTGATGTTTTTTTTTTTCCAGGAAGTAAAAATTGAATTTTTTCTGATTGGTTTGAGGAACAGGAATCAGATTGTTGATATTTTGCCACATGAAACTATCACGTGATTCGTTTTTGTATTCTTATTGAATGGTATATTTATCGAAAATTTGTATGGCAGCCAGTAGGCTGCATTGTACAAGTTTTTACAAATAAAAAGGAAATGCATACAAGAAGAGCAAACATAAATTACATAATCATCATGTATAGAAATAATAAAGCAAATTGACAATGGTAAAGGTGATTGTGACTACAGTTAAGTGACGGTATATTATTTTCACCTCTGCTTATCTCAAGTTCATCTAAAGAAGAAGAAGGAGTGGGTGAAGGAGAAAAAGAAGAAGAAGAAGAAGCAGAAGAAGAGGAGGAAGAAGAAGAAGAAGTAGTAGAAGAAGAACGAGGAGGAGAAGAAGAAGAAGAAGGGGAGGAAGAAGAAGAGGAGGAGGAAGAAGAAGAATAAGAATAAGAAGGCGAAAGGATGTCACGGAGTCGGATGAAATAGGCAATAGATAATAGACAGGAGAATAGAAGAATAAGGACCAAGGGAAAGGCGGATAATATAAGTAGCTTCGTACATTAGAGTTTGTATATACGGATATTCTGTCAAAATGTAATAATTACCATTATATTTCATAATGATATCAAAAAAATGCTGATTAAAGTTCTGTTCAAAGCATTAGTTAATGGAACATACAATTAGCGAACATAACTACTTTAAAAACACAATTTACAGACATTTGACAGATGATAATTTAAAAAAAACAATCAGACGATGTTTTTGAGCCTCGGAATATCCAAAATGCAAGTAAATCTAAAAGAACAGTACAATTGTGATAACGAGATATAGTTGAGATCTTGTGACGCTTTTATGAGCTATCAGAGTAGCAGTTGAAATATACAGTGGCTTGGCTACAGGTGGCACGGGGGCATGTACACCCCCCCCCCCCCCCATCGCATGGCGAAAAAAAAAGAAAGAAAAATAGAAAAGGGGAGAAAGGGAGAAAAGAGAGAAGCGAAAAGGACGAGAAAAGAAGGCAAAAGGACCCCTTCCCGCTCCCTCCCCCTAATCATCCGGCCTAGTAAATTCGCGTTGAATTTTCCGACTAAGACTGGTGCCCCAGAGCCCCTCAATGGGTGGACTCACGCTACGCCACTAGGAATATAGAAGTGGTTGTCTTATGTACACTCCAGTAATGGTCATGGTAACAAGAGTATATAACGTATGTTGAGGTTACAGGCTCTGGTTAAACACGATTGCAAAGACTTTCGATAAATCGACCTTGAAATGTGTGAACATTACATGGGTCGCGGAACCGGGGGGGGGGGGGGGTTGGGGGCTGCAGTCCCCCCCCCCCCCACACACACACACTTTTTTTAGTAGTCACGTGTCATAAAACCTCGAAAAACAGGTTCGAAAATTGTCATTGAGTGAAATCAAATCAACCCACCCCCCCCCCCCCAACTTTCTAACACGCTCGGCGGCCTCTGAATTACAATGGCGTATGAAATAATCCCAACATGATTTCTTTGTCAATACAATAGGGTATTGAAATTGTCCTTGAGTTGATATCTCGAAAGTCTCTGCGATCATGTTGCTATTACAATTTTTTTTTTCTTTTGGCTATGCAAGGTAAGCTCGGTAACAAAGTAAGCTTGTGGAGAGAGAACTGCATGCAGTTAAAGCAGTCAGCGTTTATAGTTATTATTGCAGGCTGGGGCAATCAGCAGTATTGATGGTTATGATTTCTATTTTCATTTGATTTAGTTTCTCATGCAAACTTGACCTTTAAATTTCTAGGGCATTTAGATCTCGCCGAGGCAGTTCCGAAAATTTAACGGATGTATGTGTCATCATGAGAATGGTGCGCGCTGCCGACGAAGCTGCGGAAACCAGCGCCAAATCTTTAATTGCATGAGAAAGCCGGAGAGGAAAAAGGAGTCTATTGCAAGCATGCTGAAGTATAAGCATCAGAATTTTATGCCATTTAGAACATAGCTGCTTCTACTATGAGGCTTACGAAGAAACTGTTTTTCCAAGGGGCATTCTGTTTGCTGGTTTTGTGCTTTTTACGGGATCGCTTGCTGCAAAGTGGTTTAAGGTTTACCCGGCGTCGCGCAATCAATGCAACGCTCATCGATGCGGGTCCCGACTGCTATGAACACGCCTCTGACACGAACCACAGGGCGAATGTCGCCCGGATACAACGCGGCGTACAAAACTGGGTGAGGAGGCTAGACATGCACAATTATTCCTATATCATCAATCCTACAAATTGGTGTGATCAACGAAAATCAGAATTTGAGGATCTTTTACTCGTGATTTTTGTGAACTCTGCTCCTGATCATTTTCTCAAGAGGAATTTAATTCGGGATACCTTCGCCAGGCCGGATTCGTGGCCTTTTTATGAAAGTCATAACCAGACTATGCGTCTCGTTTTCTTATTGGGAGCGGTCGACGATCGCATTATGCAATCGAGATTACAAGACGAGTCGATTATCTTCGGGGATATCATTCAGGAAAACTTCACCGACGATTACCTGAACATGACGCTGAAAACCGTCATGGGTTTCAAATGGTCGACGACGTACTGCAATCGCGCGAAGTACGTCATGAAGATCGACGACGACGTCCTTATCAACACCCGCTTGATCGCCAAGGTCCTTCGAAAGGCGCCGACGAATTCCTTCTCCACGGGCGACCTCCACGCGCACCAAATCGTACGCGATCCAAAGAGCGAGTGGGGAAAGTTTTACACACCCGAGCATTTATGGCCCAGTCGAAAGTTCCCGCCTTTTTTCACAGGCCCGGCTTACATTTTCTCTATGGATAATGCAGAGAAGATTTTCAAGGCGTGCAAAGACACTCCGCTTTTTCCTTGGTCAGATGTCTACGTAGGGATGTGTGGTTTGAAGGCAGGGGTGAAATTCACAAACCAGAAAGGGTTTATAGTTTCAGATTTAACAAAGAAAACAGATGAACCTTTACCAGTGGGAGAGAAGGAGCTTGAACGATATAATGAATTATTTACTGTCTATCATCTTCCAATGTTGCACATGAAACAGCTTTGGGAGATATGGACAGGGAGAACTTTACCACTCTGATGAATATTCATTTTACCATGACTTGTCGTGAAATATGTTTCTGTTTATATATGTATTCTGCATTTATCAATTTGATTCTTGATTATGATTTGGATTATTACATGCTATATGACATAAAAGGGCAGGTCCAAGCTATTTTGTCCCATATATGCAGGGGCGGCGCCAGGGTATTTTGATAGGAGGGGCAAGACGACCTAAAGATGACGTCATATTTTTTCTCCATTAAATAACAGGGGTAATATAGAGTTATATGTTTAAGACCTCTCTTTTTAATACTCCTTTTTCTTCTTTCTTCCCTTTTCTTCCCTTTTCTTCCTCCTTTCCTTCTTTTTTCTTCTTTTTTTTTCTTTTTTCACTACTTGAAAAATCATAGGGGGGGCGGTCACCCCCTCTCCCCCCCTGTAGCACCGCCCCTGCATATATGTTACATACCACATCTAAGATATTAGTAGGCCGGGGGGCGTTTCATCAAGTGTCTTGTCAGTGATTTTTACCGACAAATTTGCTCTCAGCCAATCAGATGCAAGGATTTCAGTAGCTTATAACAGTTATCGTAAATTGTCAGTGAAAATAAGTTTCATGAAACGGGGCTCTAATCACTGTATAATTATATAGTTAACTCTTTCATATCATGACAGGAATTATTTAAGGGTTAAATTGATCACATGTTGTTCTTCAAATTGGCAACAATAATATTTTCTTTTAATACTACATGGTTCTATTAAAATGTAAGTCTTTAAAAATAACATACATGGTTAGGATCTTTGTCGCAAAGTGGGAAAATGACAATTAACACGATAAAAACTACTTTCGAAAAATAAACTCAAGTCAATTTCAATAGCCCTGTCTATTCACCTTTAGAAATGTGCGAACATTACAATGGCGTGTTACGTAATCCGAACAAGATTTCTATGGGCAGTACAATAGGTCTTTGAAATTGCCCTTGGAGTTTATTTTCGAAATTAATTTTTATCGTGTTAATTTCAATTTTTTAAAAACCCCAATTATTTTGAACCTCACAATGTGTTGCCAATTTAAAGATTTTAAAGCTTAATCTCCTTTTCAAAATTCCTGGCATGAAACGCAATATGGTCATGCAACAAAAATGGACACAGTTTGTGCAGTAATTTTTGCTCTCATGCATCTGGTATATTTTTTAGGGCTCTGAATCAAAAGTTATTGAGCCAAACCACAAATGTGGTCTATTGTCTCGAATGGGTTATTAATAACCTTTCTAGAGCTTGGATCAGACCAAATGTAAATAGAAACTAGATATTTTTTTGTCAGATTTATATCCAGGGCTCCGTCTTATAAAGAGCTACTATTGATTATAGATAATTTGCAATTGATATCATTCACAACTCTGTACTAAAGAGATAGGAGCTAAGATTGGTATCAAGTTACGATTTATTTGAATCAATCGCAACTCTTAGAAGCTAGACGGGGGGGGGGGGGGGGGGGGCTGGGCCCCGTTTCATAAAACTTGTTATAAATAACAACTGTCCCATTTCTATGACAAATACGCTCTCAGCCAATCAGATGCAAGTATTTCAGTAGCTTATAACTGTTATTGTAACTTTTTATTGATAACAAGTTTGATCAAACGGGGCCCAGAACTCCACAATACGTGGTAACACATGGGACAATGACCAAATATTTTGGACTTATTAGCCCCCCCCCCCCCGCCAAAAAAAAAGAAGTAAAACACATTATTTTTAAGACTAAAGTGTTATATATTAGTTGAAAAGCAACGAAACCACAAACGAAAGCCGACTTGATAATGCATGTAATCGTAAGCATGCCCATTACAGCAAGCTGATAAAACTAAGGGAAGATGTGCATTATTTTGTTAACAAATGAGAAAATATAAGTGTTTATACACATCGAACGTCACGATCAGTGGATGATCATGCTTTTCAAAATGATGTTGCGGTAAAGAATGACTATTCAATTGATTTCGATAGTTTCACTCTAAACTTTTCATCGACGAATCAATAGTCGATGAACTCCAACATATAGAATTTTGAGGCTGCTCCAGGACTTACTACAAAAAGGTCCACTTCCCTCAAAAGTCTGACAAAGCAAGCAAGCAAAAAAAAAGGTTATCAAGTCTAGCATAAAAAGGGGATCCGTCCCCCACTAAAAGTGCTGAATTACACCCAATTATCTCTGACAAGTAATAAAATGGGGGTGGTCAAAATATCCCAGTTACCAAACTCCCCCACCCCCCCCCCCCCCTTGTATCTGCCCATGGAATTCCGAAAGTCTGAAATATTTTCTTGGGGGAAAAGTGATATGAAAATTGGAGGAAAAGGTATATTTTTAAAAGAATGGCGGGATAAAGGTATTCTTTTATACACGATTTATTAGAATCATCAAGGAAATATTTTAGTAAGAGAAGTAAAAAAACGTTTTCAATTACAAAATTCAAAATTTTCATTACTACGCAATTTTTCAAATCATAAACTGCAAATATAAATCTGTTAGAAAGTTGTAATATGAAAGTAAATGAACCATTATGCCCTGCATATGTTTCAAACTTGTTTGAAGAAAAAAAGGATGTAGACATATAATATTATATATTTAGTGAAGTATCAGCGAGACTTTCATGGTGGAGAAACTGAATTGTAGGTTTAGTTTTTCAGGGTTACACCATGTAATTCTTTCAAGGAATAAGAGCCCTGAAAAGGGCTGGTGAGCTCCGCTAAGAGCTCTGTGGTTCTCGACGTTTCGATCAGTATGCTCTGATCGTCATCAGGAGAATGACTAGAACACTGCCCAGTGGAGGCTATTTATTGCCTACGGAGGGATCCGATTCACAGCCTGTTTGGCGCCAATATTATATAAGAAAATGTTCAAAGAAAGAGACGATCATTTGAATGTATCATGTAACAGATGGTATACAAATGGTTTATTATTTGACTATTGATATGTACCCTGATAGCAGACTGACGTCTTAAAGACGTCTTAAAGACGAAAAGCTATACGTCTTAATGATGTCAGGTAAAGACGTCAAAAAGTCATCAGTTTGCACCCACGTTTGACGTCTTAAAGACATCGTATTTTGATATCATTATTACGTCTTATTGATAAAAAAAGACGTCCATATGACGTCGTTTAGACGTGTTATTTTTACCCAACAAACGTCATATGGATGTCTTTATGACGTCTCATAGACGTGTTTATTATCAAAATAAGACGTCATTTGGACGTCTTCAGGATGTCTCTGAGACATAATTATTATCAAAATAAGACGTCATTTAGATGTCTTCAGGATGTCTTTTAGACGTGTTTATTATCAAAATAAGACGTCATTTAGATGTCTTCAGGATATCTCTGAGACGTGTTTATTATCAAAATAAGACGTCATTTGGATGTCTTCAGGATATCTGCAAGACATGTTTATTATCAAAATAAGACGTCATTTTGATGTCTTCAGGATATCTCTAAGACATGTTTTTTATCAAAATAAGACGTCATTTTGATGTCTTCAGGATATCTCTAAGACATGCTTATTATCAAAATAAGACGTCATTTGGATGTCTTCAGGATATCTCTAAGACATGTTTCTTATCAAAATAAGATGTCATTTGGATGTTTTCAGGATATCTCTGAGACGTGTTTATTATCAAAATAAGACGTCATTTGGATGTCTTCAGGATATCTCTAAGACATGTTTATTATCAAAATAAGACGTCATTTAGATGTCTTCAGGATGTCTCTTAGACATGTTTATTATCAAAATAAGACGTCATTTTGATGTCTTCAGGATTCTTATTAGACGTGTTTATTATCAAAATAAGATGTCATTTGGATGTCTTCAGGACATCTCTGAGACGTGTTTATTATCAAAATAAGACGTCATTTGGATGTCTTCAGGATGTCTCTTAGACGTGTTTATCAAAACAAGACGTCTTCTGGATGTCTTCAGGATGTTTCCGAGACGTATTTTATTACACAAAATAAGACGTAATTTGGATGCCTTCAGGATATCTCTTAGACATGCTTATTATAAAAATAAGACATCATTTAGCATCCTTTGCATGTGTAGTACCTAAATAAGACGTCATTTGGACGTCTTTACGATGTCCTTTAGACAGGTTAATCCTTAAGTCGTCATATCCTTGATCATATTTGGCACTTACATGATGTGAGCAGAGGAATAAAAAAGTGTCTTTTGTACATCCTGGAGACATGGTAACAACAAAGAAGACATCAGAGATACCAAATCATAGACGTTTGATGATTCTAGACTTGTTAGCGGATTCAGAAGACAGTAGATGTGTTTTTTTTTTTCTTGCATTGTCATTTCCGACTTCTTCGTGCAAGCACACTGAACAGATGCCGAGGAACCATACACTCAAGGCCCGGATCCAATGGGAGGTGAAGGCATTACTCCCCACACAGGCAACATCTGTATTTCCCATTTCCTGGATCCAGGCCTGCAATCAAACAATAACACAGAGTATACGAATTACATGCAAGAGTAACATCAAGCTGGCATTAGTTTTATACTTCAACCTTTAATAAGTATACATAATAAATATGAAAACAAATACTCATGTTGGCAGCATGCACATATTAAATATACATGTATCAAGAAATACAAGAAGTTGCTTCGATAATTCCTACAGTAAAACAAAGCTTTGCTGGTAACCTTAATGTATTTCGGTTACAATATATATACGTGGTGAACATCTAATAAAATTTTCCTTTTTTTTAAATAAACCCCCCCCCCCCCCCCATGATTTGTCCATACATGTACATCTTATATTTTGCATCCTTTCAAAGCAAAAAGATATATGAAAACAAAAATAGTAACTTAAATTCACGTAAGTGAATCTCCCCGTTGATAAAGCAAAATCAAAATTACCCCATATCCTTTCCAGCCCTAATCATGTTACGGAACTGAGCTCGTGTGACGGACCATATCATGTGATTCAACACACGTACATGAGCAAGAACCACAGAACCACTACTGCAGGTAATAATTTTTACGTTTATATTACCTTATTTTGCTTATATTAGTTTGAACATTTTATTTTTGTTTTTCCTAAGTTCCTTTCAGTTCATTTACGCTTGCCATTAAGTTTGTTTCTTATATTTTGTTGTAGATCCTTGAAAAAGGCTTATTTAGCCGAAAGCTCGGAGAAGAATATGTGGTATACATGTATACAGCTACGTCAGGTCTTGTGCATCTTTCATTATTTGTACTCACAATCTCACAAGACGGCCTTGATCATGCTAATGAGTTTGGCACACGTTTCATTTCTAAAAGCGAGACAGATGGATAGATGGACGGATAACTCCAAACTCCAACTCCAAAACATATTGCCTATGGCACCCAGCAAAAAGGTGGGTGCCTGTTTTGGCATAAAAAACAAAACCAGTGTGTGGTCTCATATTTCTGTTATGGATATGATTTTCCCATGCGACCTTTAGGACAATTTCTTTGCATTTGCAATTATGTTCTGTATTTGAACCCCACAATTGACCTGAACTGAAGATAGAGCAAAATCAATCTCACGGTCATGTCCTCAGCTCAGGCTAGAAAAGGAACTTGTGTTTCTGATCACAAGGAACGGGTATTGCATAACATCTCAATTTGGAAAGATTTTTGGCACATCATTTTTGGATAGTGCTTAGAGATAAATACATGTTTATGTACATAAAAATATCATGAGCTTCCAATATAAAAGGATAATAAAAAAAAAAAATCCTTTCTCCCCGAATTTTTGTTTCTATTTACAACACTGATCAAATGACACAACTTGTAACATACAAAATCAATTTCTACTCATACTTGATACATTTCAAATAAATATTACTACATGACTACTACTACTGTTAAAATTAGATACAAGTAAATAAAAGTATAAACAAGTGATTAAAAAAGAAAACATCCCAGGAACTGTTTCACAAAGAGTAAAGCTGGACTCGAGTCATGTTTAAATGACAATGCGCAATTATGATTTCCAGTTCAAAATCTCTTTGACTGACTATCCAATATAGATGAAGCATACATCTTCTGACTCTTTTCTGAGCTTGATCTGACTAAAGCAGTGATACAACAAAAAAAAAACTAAAAAAAAAAAGAGTCAAATTCAACTCTTGAAGCTATCCCCAGAATGGCTAAGATAGGGTATACATGTACAACTGTATTATAGGCAAGATATTCACTTTTGAGGTATGAAATTCATCAGCTGCAACAGTGTGTGCTATCAGTAATTAAATAACACCAAAAATACAAGTTTATAACAGTATATGACAACATGTATGCAAAACACAATATCAACAGTAAATGTTGAATATTCCCCCTCTAAAAGTGGGGGGGGGGGGGGGTACAATGAAAGACAAAAATATATCTGGCAGCATTAATCATAAAAATACATGTATGTCAGCCTTTATTTTGTTGTATTTTGGGCTATGATATATTTTTCAGCTACAAAGGGAACAGTTATTATCTTATGTATATCATACATATTTGATTCAGTATAACTAATTAGCTTTGCACAAAAAGAATTATGAGTTGTTTAAAACTTAAAAGAAAGCCATAAAGATCAACAGTGAGTGCAAAATTTTTCCATCAAAACAATCAGAAATGTTAGGAATGGAATATAATCGTAATCAAAAGTATAGTGCTGTTGTATTGATTTCACAAGACAAGGCTAATCTATACAGGTTGAGTGCTGCATAACATTTGCACCTTCCTGATTTTGCTAAAGGTCAATGATAATTGAAAAAAAAAAATTTCTGTAAGAAAGTAACACAAAGTTATTGCTATTGATCACTAGTTTGTGTTGATTATACATGCTGCTTTGTCTATTCTGGGGTGACTATCCACCACAGTATAGTAACAATAAAAGTGTGTTTAACATGGGAAGATATTGGTGGATGCACAGCTATATCATGAATACAACATTGTCAACCATTGTTTTGTCGACAGGTGATGAAGTCAGCTACATGTAGCTATTTGACTTGATATTTTGACCACCAAATTTCTACTCAACAACAATAGTATGTTAAAAAATAGACCTCCACTTGCATGTTCTTCTTTCCATAAAAAAAAAACAACAACTAAAAATTGATGGGCGCAGTACAGATGCTAGATAACCTTGTACCATAGTTTCAAAGGAAATCTGGAGTAAAATCTGTTTGCTGGTGCAGTGAACACCTTTTTGTACAGTATACGAATCTAGGTCAATTTGAAAGTATATCGAGGGTCAGCAAAATGCTCAACTCCCTGACATAGATCATTGTGTATGGCTGTGATGGTACCTTACACACTATGCAGCTGACAGACCTTGTGTCATACTCTTGCCAGACCAGGCAAGTGGCCCGGCGGCCGCAGTGGCATGGCTGTTCAGCCTGGAGTTAATGTTGTGCCTACTATTGAGTGAACACATCATGCTAGCACTAGCTAGGTGATCTTTGTGGCGTACTAGCTATTACGCCACAAAGATCACAAAGCTAGTGCTAGGTCTCCTTCATGCAACTCCAGCCTTGACCATGGACAAAGTTTTCTTGGGTCAGCCCAGAAAACATGCAAACACCACTGATTGACTGCCTTTAACTGTGCCCCTAAAAGTTGCAATCAATATTTGTATATCATGCTCATAAAATGAATATTCTATAGCAAATACATGTATCACATATACATTGACATACAGTTTGATACGGTGCAAACAGTTTAAATAAAAGTATAGCTATAAATACAAATGAGCTGCAGAAAAATGAGATACATATCACTAATAAATTGGCAAAGACTTCCAACAAAGAAAGTGTTGGGAATGGAAGCACCATTGTAAAACTTCATAATTGCAATAGAATTGGCTTGGTTCAAATGAAAATATCTTTGGCAGCAACAGAAAATTAAGAAAATATGTTGTCATTTTCCCTAACTTTTTGTTGAATATTTGTTTACTTATTGAGGTAAAAAATTTACGCTGAAAGTTTTAGTGTAGGCCATCAGTTAACTGATAATGTCAAGACTTATACTGGAAAGTCATTTTCACCATCCTCACCAATGCTACAAGCACTTCATTCACAAAGGAATATTGTAAAATAGCAAAACCCTTATTACACACGCAGCACCTGGACTGTACAAGAATATTTTACAGAGGGGTTTATAGCACAACCATCAACGTCAATCATATAGCCTTCAACATCATTGTATACTGTTGCTCATAATGTTGGAATAATTCTTTTATTTTTTTTTACCTCAGAGTGCTCTATCAATCGATTGTTACAGTATCATTTATTCATTTTTCCAGCTTTAAGTACTCGACTGGGTACGTCCATGTTTCAGATGTACAGAAATAGCCCAATAACTAAGAAGTCCCTGGTTTGAAACAGAGTTGATGACATCTAAGAAGTACCATTTTGTAAGGAATTAAGAGTAATTACCAATGCAGAGTAATTAAAGTGCCATGGTTGCTTTATACGCATACATGTAATAATACATGCTTTAGGATTCATGCGAGACAATACTTACATGTATTCAGTTTAGTTTATTGAAATCTGAGGATGTGTACATTCATTTATTGTGAACCCTTCATAATAATTTCATAAATAGATGTACATGTACACATGCCAACAATTTCATTCCAACTTTATGAACAGCAGTGCAATAACACATTAAAAATAAAAGATAACATCATGTGACAATTCCGGTAAAAAAAAAAGGTACATGAACAGAAAAAAGAAAACTAAAAAATAAATTAATAAATAAATAACGCCTTCGGCACACACCTTCAGTGGGTGGAGGCATAAAAAAAGAAAACATATACATAACTAGAGCACTCGGCTGTCCTGATCAATTGGATTCAGCTTCCTCAACAATCATCTCTTCAGGTGATCCTGGTGCTGGTTGCAAATTCCTGGGTCCTGGGAGTGGCTTTGGTAAGCGCTGATATGCATATCTTAAATATCGCTTCATAGCCTCTTCTACATCCTTTAATTTTGTGTCGTGTAATCCAGGATTACTTCGTACAGCATCTGTTGAAAAAATAGATAACTTAAAACTCTAGTCACACTAGAGACAGGATCAGCAAGAATGCTGTTGGAATGAAATTCTGTGGTAATTCTTGTATATTTGAAGTGCATTCATAATAGTGCAACTGCATTCTGAGAACATTTGATCTTCAGGCCGATTATGAGGGCGGCTGAAAAGTTTTGCTTATATACAAATCTTTTGAAGTGCATTCAGAGTAAAGAAATACTGAATGGCATTCAAAGTGTATTCTAACTAGTGCTGTTGTCGACAGGCCTTTTGTCGATACGTTTGTCGACAAACACTGTTTTCTGACGGAAAACGACATGTCGACAGAGATTCGATAAAGTCGACAAAATCAGAGTAGTTAAATCATCCCACCCCCCTGGTTTTTCTAATCGGCACCAATCTATTCATTTGCATTTTAAAATCATTCTTAAACACCTGACATAATTACCATTTGCATATTAGATAAAGAAGTAAAAATTAATGTTTTTTTCTAATTGCCGCAGATTCGTTTGCCTTCAAAATTATTCTTGAACTTCCGATGTAAATATAATATTCGTAAGATAAAGAAGTGAAAAATTATGTTCTTTTAATCACCACCGAAATTATCCTTGAACGTCTGACGTAAAATCTTCCTAAAATAAAGAAGTGAAAATTTATGTTTTTCTAATCGCTGCTAATTTGTTTGCGTTTCAAAACTGCAAGTTGGAATGTTGAATTCGATTATGTCAATCTCGTAGGGGGATTGGCGATCGGAAATACAATCCCGATCAGACTTAATCAGATCGGTATCTGCGTCCGATCCGATGATCGGTTACAGCCTTATTGCAATGTATGACTCAAATTCCTCAAAATATTACCAACCATCACTCTGTCGACAATCTGTCGTTGTTGGCTAGAATTTAATATGACATGTCGACAGATTTTTTTTCTCAACGACAGCACTAATTCTAACTGCAACCCGACTACATTTTAACTGTTTGTACAGCATTCCAACAGTATTCCCAACATATATATACATATATGTATATAATAATAATAATAATAATTAAACATTCTTATATAGCGCATAACACATAAGCATAATTGCATGTCTCTATGCACTTAGTAAGGAAGAGAGAAAAAGACATGAAAAGATGCACTGGGTTCATAATTATAATTTATCAAATCTCGTAAGACTGGGGTTATTGATTCATGTTTCTTCGTACGTGTAGCAAGTCGGGCTGCAGAATTTTGAAGGGTTGTAGTCTTTGAATTTGAGAAAAAGGGAGACCAGAAAGCAAACTATTACAGAAATCAAAGTGGCACATAACAAAAGCATGGATTAATCGTTCAGTGGTTGATCTATCTAAAAAATTAAGAATTCTTCCTATTTTGTGTAATCCAAATGAAGTTGAGCAAAATCCAAATGAAGCTTATTATGTGCCAAATGATTCTGGTAGATAATGAGTAATTGATCAGTAATTACTTTATAAGCAAGGATTTCTCTAATTAGACGGGTCTTTTCTCCGAGGTATAATTGATTATGACCAATTCACGAGCCTACAATTTTCACCATGCTGGATTTGCAATTAGATTTCGTTATTTCAAAACGTTTGGCATGTTTAATCTATGTCTGAACCTACTGTGATTACTGGAGTTTGGCTTTAAAATTACGGTCAGTTGCTGTTGTAAAGTCAGTCGGTATCAAGAAGTCATGGGGTCAACAGTTAAGGGATTCTTACAATTTCAATTTCTTCCCAAATGTTGCCCGAAGTAAGAAAAACTAGATAAATCCTTGACCATGCGAAGTCAAGTTAATGCATTCGTCCTTGCCAGATCAGAAATATATCACTTTTAATTATGAGAAAAATATTCGGATAAATTTAGAGTATGAAAACAAACAATTTTCACAAACACAAAGACATCTGTGATCTTAAACAGAGAAATCCGTCTGTTTGGAGGAGAAATAACATTTTCTGACTTTTAAGATTCTTGTCCTATGCAGACGGAGGTCTCCCACAGGCACCGTACGAGGGGTGGCTTGCACGATGCTTAATCACTATCCCTATGGGAGAATTGGGTGAGGTGCCTCATCCGATATGATTACGGCTAAACTAAAGTCAGGAATTGCAAAATAACAGCCTAAATACTGAAAATGATATCTTATAAAAACAGATGGGTTACCATCTTTTTGAAATTTCCAAGATTTGGGTAAAATTTTCAAGTAAAACATGGCAGTGTATGGCTCGCTGATATACTTCCTCAGCAAATGCAAGCGCAAGCCATGTACATGCAAGCACTGTACATGTCGGTGCACACATTCTAGCGCTTGCACTCACCGAGGAAGCAAACTGATGAGCCATACACTACCTTGTATTTACATAAAAATTTCAACCAAATGTCAGAAATTTGAAAAAAGCTGGTATGCCCATTGTATTGAATACATCATTTTCAATATTTAGGCTGCTATTTTCTAATTTCTGACTTCGGCTTAGTTGTAATCGTGTCGGGTGAGGCACCTCACCCGATTCTCTCATAAGGACAGTGGTTAAGCATTGCATGCGAGGCACCCCCATTCGGTCTATGTAGGGCTTTGTCTCATGAAGGTCCCAACAGGGAATCTACCATCCAATTTCTGATTCGAATTGGCAAACCGTTGCACAGTTATACAAATTTTACAAGTGCTCCAGACTGATTCCTAATTACCCTACACTTAATTTGTAGAGATTCCCCTGACTCAGGAATAGTTTTTAAAATGCAACTGCTTTTTAAATTTATATTTTATCCAAATAAAATGCTTTATATTTACCAAATATTACACCAATCACTCCTTTCAGCATGCAGAATTTGATCTAGTCACCTCGCTGACCTTTCCAGTTGTACTTGTTGGCAAGCCTGATTTCCATCAAGGTCTGCAGCTGTCGATTCACAGCTTCCACCACTGTTCTTCCTCCTACTTTACTCATCATGGACATCTGGAGTATGCAATGAAATCTGTGCTATTACTTGCCTTTTCATGCATCACCTTCATAATTTAGATGCACAAGCAATCAAGTATATGAACTGATCAGTTTTAGAAAATCCTCAATGGCATTACTCTTGTTTATCATTCCTGAAAAACATCACAGCAAGGGGTGAATTTCCAAATACTGTTCCCAAATGGCACACAAATATCTATGAAAAAAAAAAAAAAAATTGGAGGAAAACATTTTTTGCTGAGCCTGAAAACTGCTTGCTTTAGAATATATCATTCTAATGTATTTTTTGAATTGATATAGAAATTATAAATACATTATTGTTGCCATCAATATGGTTAATGAATATGTTCTGAGTTTAACATGGAAAAATATTCTAGCACTTGTCTTCCTGCACTTAAAAAAAAAAATCTTTAAATTGCTATATAATCAGTCATTTATGGAATTAAGTAATTTTTTATTTCTTCTTTTGTTAACTTCAAGGGTAACAAGCAGCATACTTGAATTACGCTTGCCAATGGCATAATCGAATTGTATTAAACTAAGACTTAGAATAAAATAAATCTTCACTTCTACTTTTAACAACTACACGTAACATGAACAGGAGGTCAAGTTTCTTTCACTACTTCAATTCAACATTAACACATTTTTTGCTTACAAAATACTTTCTCTTTGACGCATCCTTCAAAGCATCATTTAGTGCGGTCATCTCCTCCACATGATTAAGAGGCAGAGAGGGCATGTCGTTCGGCTCGACCTCCTCCTCCTCTCTCCCTTGCGTGATGATATGGAGAACATGTCGAAGAAGCTTTGAATTTGCTTTCACTTCTTCCTTCAACGCCTCAACCTTAATACACAGGCACTTGAGTTCTGAAAATAAAATCCATTAAAATTTCTGTAATTCATAGGGTTTCTATTATTCGTTAAACTTCTATCCTCCTTCATGTCAGTTTTTATGTTGTATCAATTTTTATGTATTTCTTTTTCAAGTCTTTGGCTCTCATTAGTAAGACAGTGGATGTACATGTACAAACTACAACTACTGGGAACCTCAATGGAGCATACTGCATACAGAATTTTTTGTCAGTTTATCAAAAGTGATTGATGGAGCCTCCCTCCTCCATCATCCCCAGGTGGAATTAAGGTTTAGGGGTAGTGTATCATTTTTGCAGAGTTCAACTGTAACTGCAAGTTTTAAATTAAACAACATTTAATTGGGGATTCTCTGTAATGTTTTGAGGAGAAAACTTCTGTGAAATGATGCAATAAGCAATGCTTCAGTGACAAAAAAAACAACAAAAAAACAAACATATTGTACAATAAGTTGTTGATATTTCACTCTTGGCATATTCTTAGTTTACTAGAAATGTGACTCGCCGACTCAATACCACGAATAATTCGGAAATTTAGGTTTCTTGTTTTTTACAGCACCTAAAAGAAGGGATTCTAAGCTTTAAATGATATATAGCTTGCCTAACAAGGACAGTCTAAATGCTTATAAATTACCCTTTGAAATACGCTAGTCT
This sequence comes from Heliocidaris tuberculata, assembly GCA_025618425.1. NCBI lineage: Eukaryota > Metazoa > Echinodermata > Echinoidea > Camarodonta > Echinometridae > Heliocidaris > Heliocidaris tuberculata. The sequence goes on along the minus strand of CM046844.1, from coordinate 23,387,961 downwards.
TTCAAGGTCATGTACAAAACAACGGAGAAAATGGGTTATAAAGAGAAGGGACATAACCGCTTACTCTACTTTAGTCAACTTTCAGTTTCACTTTTCAGCTAACAATTACTAACAAGATAGTAACAGTTAGGTCTAACAGTTAGGAACAATTGCAGAATACCCTACCATAACAGAGTAGACAACACGTACATTTAAAGAACGATGCATTCATACATAACATGTCATATATGCATGTAGTCTAGCCAGAAAATGGTAGGGTATTCTGCAATCATGGCAATTAAGCCGTTAGTTTTCATTAACATTAACGTACTTTGGCTTGCTTTATTACTAGGCCTAAAGTCAGATGATATTTAAAAAAAAATCTCTTTCAATTGTTGATCACTGACACTGTGACTACTTTCGTAGCAGGTCTAACTCTCTAAAGTTAACTTTGTAATAGTCTAACCGTTAACATGGTTAACCAGGTTTCCGTTACAAAAGGCCATAGCCACTCATGCCACTCAGCTCAAGTTTTTTAACCGTCAACCATGTCAACCGTCGACCGTTAAGTTAACGTTAGACATGTTAGAATTAAAAATTAAAGAAATTTTAAAATATTTTTAGACTTACTCAACAAAGACAAACGGTACGGTATGCAAATTCAGTACAGGTTGATGTAGACCGAGTACCGGTAATTGTATAAATTCAATGGGAATGCTGATCTCTAAAGTAAAAGTAAAGTAAAATTTTCTTCGGCAGGCCTCGGCTGTAGTTTTGTGTAGTCGGAATCAGACACGTACGTGCATTATGCGTGCAATGCATATGCATGTTTCATTCAATTCAGGCTAGGCTGGCAGCGGCCGAACGAACGCGTACCGTTTACATGCAAGCTAGCTAGCTGCTATATGATTTCTGCTTGCTCAGCATGATCGTTGTGCTCGATCATAGCATGCAATGCACACATTTTCAAACTTTTCTCTTTGTTTTGACATGATAGCTAGTGCTTTAAAATACCGTGTAATAATTAATAATAATCGTTTATTATTTTTTAATTTAATTTAAGCGTTAAAAACGAAATGAGGAGGGAGTAAATTACTAAAGATAGAAAAGTAATATAATTCATGTATATTTGACGTCACTCTTTTTGAACAAAACAAAAAAAGTGACCGTACATGTATAAGACGTCTTAAAGATATCGTATTTTGGACGGAAATGCCAATAAAAGGGGCTTTTTGTAAAGGCGTCTTTAATTAAGACGTCTTCGCGATGTCGCTTTTATTTTGGTCCAAAACTGACAAAAAGGTACGACCTGAAGACATCTTAAATATATAATAAAGACCAGTGGCGTAATGAGCCAACTTAAATGATTTGGAGGGGGCAGAACATCGAGCACGCGAGAGAGCGAAAATTTTGACCTTCTTAAAATGAAAATCTAATTTTGTGATAGATTTTTCCACAATATCCAAAAAATGATTTCATATTTTAACCTTTCCCTTTCCTTTTCTTAATTTCTTAATTTTTCTCCTGAATTCTTTTTCCTTGGTCGTGGAACTTTTTTTTTTTTGAGGGGGGGGGGGGGCAACTGCCCCAATGCATGTGTACGCCAGTGATAGACGTCATATTGCTGTCATTACGAAAATAAACGCTTCACACAGTGACATGATTTACTACTATACTACGGACATCTAGACCTAAAGAACAATGAAAAAGAAAAGAATGGCAAATCTATATATTGACGTTTTAGTTATGTGGTATTTTGGGAAAAAATATCAAAAAGTTGGATCTTTATAGACGTCTTAAAGACGTCGTATTTTGATCAAAAATGGGAAAAAATGGTCTTGTAGACATCTTAAAGATGTCTTGAAAATGTATTTTAGTGGTCGTATAAACGTCTTAAAGACGTCTTAAAGAAGTCGTATTTTGGAGGAAAGAAATAAATACAAAAGTGGTCTTAATATAGGCGTCTTATAGATGTCTTATAAACGTTTTGTAGACAGTCTTAAAAGATGTCTTTAAAATGTATTTAAACGGTCGTATCAGACGTCTTATCAACGTCTTAAAGATGTCTTTAAAATGTATTTTAGTGGTCTTCTAGACGTCTTAAATACACCTTAAAGATATCGTATTTTGGTAAAAAATAATGACAAAAGTGGTCTTAATATCTTATAGACGTCTTATAAACGTTTTGTAGACGTCTTAAAAGATGTCTTTGAAATGTATTTAAACGGTCTTATAGACGTCTTTATTACGTCTTAAAGACGTCATATTTTGGACAAAAATGGGAAAAAAGTGGTCTTGTAGACCTCTTGAAGATGTCTTTTAAATGTATTTTAGCGGTCTTATAAACGTCATAAATACGTCTTAAAGATGTCGTATTTTGGAGAAAAAAAATGACACTGAGTAGTCTTAATATATGCGTCTTATAGACGCCTTACTGACATCTTGTAGACGTCTTAAAGACGTCTTAAAGATGTCTTTAAAATGCATTTTAGTAGTCTTCTAGATCTAGACCTAAAGAACAATGAAAAAGAAAATGGCAAATCTATATTGACGTTTTAATTATGTGGTATTTTGGGAAAAAATATCAAAAAGTTGGATCTTATAGACGTCTTAAAGACGTCGTATTTTGATCAAAAATGGGGAAAAATGGTCTTGTAGACATCTTAAAGATGTCTTGAAGATGTATTTTAGTGGTCTTATAAACGTCATAAATACGTCTTAAAGATGTCGTATTCTGGAAAAAATAATGACAAAAGTGGTCTTAATATAGGCGTCATATAGACGTCTAATAAACGTTTTGTAGACGTCTTAAAAGATGTCTTTAAAATGTATTTAAACGGTCGTATAGACGTCTTATTAACGTCTTGTAGACGTCTTAAAGATGTCTTTAAAATGTATTTTAGTGGTCTTCTGGACGTCTTAAATACACCTTAAAGATCGTATTTTGGAAAAAATAATGACAAAAGTGGTCTTAATATAGGCATCTTATAGACGTCTTATAAACGTTTTGTAGACGTCTTAAAAGATGTCTTTAAAATGTATTTAAACGGTCTTATAGACGTCTTAATTACGTCTTAAAGACGTCATATTTTGGACAAAAATGGGAAAAAAGTGGTCTTGTAGACGTCTTGAACTGAGATGTCTTTTAAATGTATTTTAGCGGTCTTATAAACGTCATAAATACGTCTTAAAGATGTCGTATTTTGGGGAAAAAAAATGACAAAGTAGTCTTAATATATGCGTCTTATAGACGCCTTACTGACATCTTGTAGACGTCTTAAAGACGTCTTAAAGATGTCTTTAAAATGCATTTTAGTGGTCTTCTAGATGTCTTAAATACGTCTTAAAGATATCGTATTTTTGTAAAAATAATGATCGACATAAGTGGTCTTAATATAGGCGTCTTATAGACATCTTATAAACGTTTTGTAGACGTCTTAAAAGATGTTTTTTAAATGTATTTTAGCGGTCTTATAGACGTCTGAATTACGTCTTAAAGATGTCGTATTTTGGTTTTAAAAAAATGATAAAGTGGTCTTAATATAGGCGTCTTATAGACGTCTTATCAACGTATTGTAGTCGTCTTAAAGACGTCTTAATGATGTCTTTAAAATGTATTTTAGTGGTCTTCTAGACGTCTTAAATACGTCTTAAAGATATTGTATTTTGGTAAAGAAAAATGAAAAAAGTGGTCTTAATATAAGCGTCTTATAGACGTCTTATTAACGTCTTGTAGATGTCTTAAAGACGTCTTGAAGATGTCTTTAAAATGTATTTTAGCGGTCTTCTAGACGTCTTAGATACGTCTTAAATATGTTGTATTTTGGTTTTAAAAAATGACAAAAGTGGTCTTAATATAGTCGTCTTATAGACGTCTGATAAACGTCTTAAAGACGTCTTAAAGACGTCTTAAAGATGTCTTTAAACGGTATTTTAGTGGTCTTATATACAGTCGTCTTAAAATTGTCTTTAAAATGTCGTAATTTTGTAAAAAATAATGACAAAAGTGGTCTTAATATAGGCGTCTTGAAGACGTCTTATCGACGTCTTCAAGACGTCTTATTCACGTCATATTATTGTCATTATTTTGGCTACAAAAATCATCTTTTTACAAGACGTCATTAAGACATCGTAAAGATGTCATGTTTACGACGTATGACGAGTTGGACGAGTTTTGACCAGTTTAAGACGTCTTTAAGATGTCAGTATGCTATCAGGGTAATATTATATCAGGGCGATGTTTCGGTGTACAATGCATACACCAGTAATGTACTTTCAGTACAGACTTTTAAGTATATTATATTTGAACAAGGGTCTAGTTGTAATGTTGAGAATGATTTTAGATATAGGAACTGTTCTTTTTGTGGAAGAGAAGGTCCCTTTTTTACTCTTGTAACGAGTAACGTGACCAAATTGATTTGGAGTCGTTTGACCGACTGGTTACACAAGGTAACACATTGTACCGTATAGAATAGAGTTATCATTAATATATGTTTTGATAGGTTTCATAGAAAAATGAAACGATACTTTGAACTGTGTAATAATTTGGACCAAACAACAATTATATTTCGCTCGTATACAAAAAGCATACCGGCTTTCCAGATAATTAATAAGCTATATATCAGGAATTGCTACGCAAATGAGAGGCAAGTTAGTATACTTGCGAACAAAACTGACAAATATGATTTCTAAATACGGATAAATTTTGAGAGAATTTTGATTGTTTAGTTTTTATTGCAATTCCTAAACCATTCTCATTCATTATTTTGCTATTTGGTATTATTTATTATGTATGTTCTGTGTTTAAAGCATAACCATTTTTTCTTTCACTATTACGTCCAACAACTATGCTGTTTCAGAAAACGCTTATAGCTGTTGACATTCATTCAATTCAGTTTATTTATTTCATAAAAATCAAACGAGTTAAGAAAACATTCATTATGTATAACTTATTTTGTTGTAATATACATTATTCTTTTGTACATGTATTCCATTATGTTGTTAAGAGATTGATCTAAAATAAAATAGCCTATCGGACGGTCAAAAAATATATTATTTAAGATTCATTTTTCCAAAAAATTCTCTGACAAGCAAAAATGGTCATCTTTCACCCCCTGGATGTGCACTTAAAAACTATATTTTTAGCATATAGTGTCTGCGATACAGCAGAAAAAAAAGTTACAGTAATGTATACTTTATAGGACGGGATATAATCATTACAAGTCGTGTTGAACTTAGCAACACGTGCAATTATTCAGTTTCCCCTCTCCCCCGCTCTCATTTCAGTCAAGCTAATTACTTGTTAGGTCACTATAACAAGCATATCCGTATTTAGTTTTCTACTTCGTGTTTACTTTGGATAGCATTATTGTAGCGGGTTGTCTGCTAAAGTCTGTTATTTAAGCTTCGATTTCCGTTGTGAAGTGCATTTTGAATACTCTCCGCCAACATTTATTATAATGCATACCTACCTGCATAATTATGTGTACCGGTGTATATGCATGGGCATGTGCTAAGTGGCCGCATAATGTCTAGATCTGAAAATGTACGCCGGTATTATTTATGGTACGTATTCGCAGCGTCGAAGCTGCAAAGGTCAACGTATGAGCAATCCATTCCATTAAAATTCACTATGCGCCCAAAGCTATAATGATTTTCATGTGAATAACCGAATGCTATTATTACTGCTGTTCTAATGTTCCTGTGCCCCCCCCCCCCTCCATCTCTCGTTTCATTTCATTTCATTTTCATTTCATTTATTTCCACTGCCAACAAATTCAAATGCACAGTTTTACATCGTACATAGCAAATCAATGAAACTTTACAATTATTAGTTACAGTGTACAATAGATATAGAAAAACATAAACAAGGTTGGTCGCGGAGGGGACTGCTAAAAAGCTGGGCTTGTAGATTGCAGCCCCCTATAACTTATGATTGCAAAAATAGTGTATCGTTGAAAAGGGAACGTATTTGTACATAAACCGGATAAACAAAACATAAGGGGAGTGAAAGGGACAGGAAAGGAAGGGAAACAAGGAACGAGAGAGGGTAGGACTCTTACCTATAAACACACACAACAAAACTCTGGTGCCACCCCGAACATAATAATCTTATGTCACAAAATGCATCAATAATTATCTATTATAAAGCTAGAGGATAATAATCGGAATTATATTTATAAATAATATAGCAAATTCCATGAATACCTCCGCTACATGAAAAAAAAATTGTAATTCAATTTTTTTGCTGGATCTTCTTCATAAGCGAGCAGCGTTATAGGCATTTGAAATATAACCATTTAATATCACATGTTTGTACAAAGTAATTTACTACCTTGAAATGAGCAATTGTCTTTGCTGACGAATCTTGATGTTTAAATAGTTATGTATTGTTTGTTTTTACTTTGACTTGGTTTTTCTGTTTGCATTTATGTATATATATATATATATATATATATATATATATATATATATATATATATATATATATATATATATATATATAATTCATTTATTTATTTATGATGTTTATACTTTTTTTATTTTGATGACAGCACCAATAAATATATTTTGCCTTCCTCAGCTGTCTCCTCATTCATGCACTATTATAATGTGATTGTTCTAACATTTTAGTTAATATGTACTTTTTTATTAATGAATGGAATAAATGGAATGAATGAATGCTGGTGTCATAAATTGCTGAATAATTCGCTGGTCAACAGCATTTAAAGCACATGTATAATACAGATGTTATTTAATTCTAGCTATGAACTATATCAAATTTGGTATTTTCTGTAATTCATATGTATTTTTTAAAAGTACTTCGATTACACTCCTGAAAGTATTGAATAAATGGCGATGGACAATGCGATACAACATGTGCTTCGCTTTTGTGTATTTATACTGTATTAGCTTATATCAGTTCAATGTGCATTTATACCGAGGGCGGGAAGTATACGTGCAAAGCAGTCGATATGTCATATCAGACATAAGCCTGTGGGATGGGTCAGCTGTTATGTTTCATACCTCCTCCCTGGCTGTGTAGGATGGTTAAAAAAAAATTTAAAAATGACTCAAAACCATCTGGGTATTTTATGCAACCGGAGAATGAGAAGGAAAAAAAAAACGTACGATGAACAGGTGTTTGGTGTAGAAGGTATGGAGAATGGCTGGTTGGTGAAAAATTTGGGGGTAGTCTTTTTTCAAAGGTTGGTAATTCCGAAACACAAATTTCCCATACTGTATATGCTATAGAGCCTCTCCCGAAATAGTCACCCTATTTTATCCATATGATTTGACCCCGTAAAGTTACTTAGACCATCTAAGTCATTGACAAAAAGGTTGTCAGCCTGACCGGAGCCGTCGGGTTTAGCCCCCAGAGCCCCCAAAAGAAACCCCAAAGTCGGTTCGATTTCACCCCATCTCCGCCATGCACGCACCAAACTTTGTTAGTATGAAGTAGTATGACTGGACATTACAAAACACACAAAACTGACAAAAATTTCCGGAATTGGATGTCAGACGGCCCATAAAAATTGGAGTTAATTTTGCCCCTTAAAGCCCAGAGACCAAATTTTGTCAGAAGGAAGAGCTATGGATGTACATTCCAAAAATATAAAAACGGACAAAATTGTCCATCGGGAAGGGGGTGTCAGACCCCCTGAAATGAAAACACCAAAGTGCCCTTTGACAACGTCCCCCCCAAAAAAAATGCTCCGTATGTAAAGTAAAACCATTTTCTTATCTTCTAACTATGATAACTCAAAAGTATTTCATTCAATTCAATTCAAATTTACGTTATGTAATTTTGTGTATAATAATTTTTGAGGTGCAATTTGGTGTCCATTTGTCGTTTCACAATTCATGTCATTAATAAGTTATTAAATGGTGGGAAATGTATTGCTTTCTCAAAAGTAGCCAACAAATATTTTCAGGATTATGTAAACACACCCATTGACCATCTGACAAGGCATAATAGAGGAGCTTGTTTGGTATCAGTGTGCAATTAGCACACGAATTGTACATTTCCGCCTGGCAGTCGCACACCACAGATACTTGAAAACCTCTTCTATTATACCTTGTCAAACAGGTGAAGATGGACAATGGGTGTGTTTACATAATCCTGACAATATTTTTTTGGCTACTTTTGAGAAAGCAATACATTTTCCACAATTAAATAACTTATCAATGAAATGACAAATGGACACCACATTGCACCTCATTTTCCCATTCTGATAAGTGCCCCTTCTTTAATTCTGATAAGTGCCTCCTCTTACTTCTGATAAGTGCCCCATCTTTACTTCTGATAAGTGCCCCTCTTTACTTCTGATAGGGGCTTCTTTTACTATCTAATATGTGCCCTTTTCCTCATCTCATAAGTGCCTCTTTTCACCTCATATAAGTGCCCCTTTCCACCTCTGATAAGAGCCATTTCCTCTTCTTATAAGTGCCCCCATTTTGCCTATATTTCCAACTTTTTTTTCCTTCTTTTTTTAAACAAAAAGAGCAATATGTAGCTACAAAGAATCCTTGCCGCTTTATGTAGTATCGGGTACCCTTATTACTACAACTGCAATGAAAGCAGCGGAGCAGGAGGAAATAGGGGCACAATGCCCACCCCCTCCCCCCGTAAGGATTTTTCATTTTGCTCGTTCGAATTTCGAATGTGCCCATAATTTACACCAAGTAAGGGCAATATTTTCTGAATATGTTCCCATAACTCGCTCTCTCTTACAGTATACAGTGCGTCCCAGAAAAAGGAAACCGGGACGGTCAATTATTTTTCCATTTCAACGAAACGATTCATGTATGTATGTATAACTTCATTGACATATCCATCAGTATTTTGTTCGAAAATAACATCAATAAAATAAAAACACTGATCTCTACGGAAAAAATCTCATTTTTTCCGTAGAGATCAGTGGTTAAAAAGTACAGCACTAGGATCTGGACTACAGGCCTACTGCCTCAATTTCTTTATATTTCGTTGCTAAGAAATCAGATATAATTTTCTACCAAAATCGGTCATGCGCACTCAGTGTAAATTCTCTTTGATTTGGGGTGCATTTATTATTTGCTGTTAATAGCAGAAGTAGAGATTTAAGTTTCTAATTGCAACTCGATTGGAAAGACATTGAAGTAATCAACCGACGCATATCCTTGTGCGTCACTTGTTGAACGGGGAAGTCCACCCTGATATCGTCCGTTGGGAGCCAGAAGGGCGTTATTGCTTTGTTAAAATATACCAGTTAACGCCTTTATTTTTCCAAACAGACGAAATCAAGTTGGTTTTAGAAGAAGCAGAAAAATTAAAGAGATCAATGAAAGGTAGAGTAAAACCCACCAACAAGAAAAATAGTAATTAATTTTTGAAGTTGTAAAAAAATCAAACACAAATTGGCAACGCGGTGACGTATCTTGCGAGGTATTATCCCATTTTAACTGTACTAAAATTATGCATTTCTAATTTCTATTTTAACATTTTTTAATCATACGTGCACCCTAGATATAATCATATTGCACACACGTTTTTGAACAAATGACCAGAGTGTATGAAACAATTCTATTCCTTCATCAACAACTCAGAAAATGAAAATTTATGAAATTTTCTGTACAAACTTTCACTCATCTGTTCCTCTCATTTCTCTGCTTTTATTCATATCAACTAAATAGCAGGGTGGACTTCCCCTTTAACCCTTTCGAGACAACTGACATTTTGTGGTTTGGCTCAATAACTTTTGATTCAGAGCTCTAAAAATTATACCAGATGCGCTCCCACATGAATCGTTAGACCATTACACGCAACTGCTAATTGGGGAAGGTGAAGTAGCGTCCAGGGGGGCGTTTCATGAAAGGACTTGTCAGATATTTTATCCGACAAATTTGCCCTCAGCCAATCAGATGCAAGGATTTCAGAAGCTTATAACAGTTCCTTTCATGAAACGCTCCCCAGAACCACGACAAAAAGGAAGAAGGTGCATGCTTGATAATAATTGTATTAATTAGACTGTAGGGTAATACTAGTGTCACAAAATGGTCCCTTTTTCGCTTTATGTTCACCCCTTGTAGGTGCCCCCTTCCCCCCAAAAGTGACCTGTTTTGCTGGTGCCCCCCCCCCCCCCCCCCCCACTTTGAAAGACGCTCCGCCGCCACTGATTACAACCACATAGATAGCAGTGTTACATGTACATCTATATATAGACCAAACGTAATACTTATTGACTTAAAACATGTTACTTTAATGATTTCCTGATACTGCTTTGGATGATTTCGATTTAATATCAGTTGGTATTTTATTCCATAAATCACTTCCTAAAAGAGAAAGAGAAAGTTGTCTTTGGTGGAATCCTTAAGTTTGGTAAATTTTCCTGTCGACCGGTTTTATGTCTCGTTGAATAATTGTGCTGTATGAGTATCGTATCACAATAATCTATTAAAGAGTGGGGTAAGTTATCATTAAAGTAGAATTTCATTGATTTTGAATATTGATTTAATTTTTATTATTGCATAGGTGAAGCTTAGATTGAACAAGGTTATCAAAATTCAACGCTTGGAAACATTTGAAGTAATGATTATTATCAATTATGAAATGATATAACACAGCCCCGCTATAGCACCTATAGAGCTCTTTGAACGCTGCTGAGATACGTGACGTCATACCGGGGAGCAATCCTTCCTATATAAGCTAAGCAGACGATGCCCCATAACATCTTATACATTTTCAGTGCCTGTTTTGTCATCTCATCTTCACTTATTTCTCTTACTTCACTAGCGTCAGTATAAATGCTTATTTGTTGCCTCACTCTAAATTTCCTGCATGGTATTATTTTGATGAAAAATGCAGCGTTAAACAAATAAAGGAATCAATCGCTTGTAAACAAAAAAAGATGCCATTGTATTTTCAGCTGCATGCACCGCGTACCGCGGCATGTCGGCGTTTCAAGAGGGAACGAATACCATCCATGCTATAATTCAGCGGGCTTTACAATTCGAAAGTGTAATTTCTTTGATTGATCATTGACCCTTATCATGACTTTTTACAAACAAAAGATTTTAGTTACTAGAAACGGTTTCACTTCCCTTTTAGAATGATGTGAAATACGGTCATGGTGAAACAAACCAAACTCTTTATAATTTAAAAATAATTGCATTGCAGTTACGTTCACTTGATATAGGACGTCGTCTGCTTAGGCAGGATTGGCACCTGATGTGACGTCACGAAAACATCGGTATATTTCTGGCGAATCGCTCGGATATCCCAGATGCTGAGAAGTGTTTTTATTTGTGTTATTTTTTAATCATCAAACACGCAGTTAACGTAAAACTTATACGATTACCATCTGCAAGCTTTCTAGTTTCTAGAGATACATTATTGAGCATATTTGTGATTTGCTTTGAATATCTACTTTAACACGATGAAAACTACTTCCGAAAAATAAACTCAAGGGCAATTTCAAAGGCCTATTGTACTGCCCATAGAGATCGTGTTCGGATTACGTAATACGCCATTGTAATGTTCGCACATTTTTAAAGGTGATAGACAGGGCTATTGAAATTGCCTTCAGTTGATTTTTCGAAAGTAGTTTTTATCGTGTTCATTACACTCAGATCATACATGAAGGTCCATAAACATAAATAAATAGATAAATAGTGTCTGTGAAGTAACCAATCAGAGTGCTGGAATCAACTGTTTGAAGGACACAATGTGTACTTTGGTTACATTTTGCTGGATCCTGACCCTGTCATTTAAAACACATTCATATTATTTCAGTATTTTTTATTTTGTAAAGTACGGATATTGCCCTTTACACTCAAGTCAAATTCAACCTGGCTCATAATAAAACTATGTGAGTTTTTTTACAGACTTACTTTTCATTTCATTTCTACTTTTGGGGGTCATAAAATAACACTATCTTTCAATGATGTTGTCAGAGTTTTCATAGAGAAGTAAAGTATGTCATGAATCTCTAATTCCTCCTCTTTTATTTGAAGTATAAATCCTGACGATCGTGAAACGTTAACTAGCCCATTCAATCATTTGGAAATTAGATGTTCCGGGTCATTATGTATTCAGAGACTGACCCAGTCAGGCAGAGCTGGAAATAAAATGAGCACATTTTGGGGACCTGCGGTTTGACTGAAAAATTCGATTGCAATTTATAGGCCAGGAGCATCTCCCGAAATAATCACCCCATTTTACCCATAATATTTGACCCCGTAAAGTTACTTAGACCATCTAAGTCATTGACAAAAAGGTTGTCAGCCTGACTGTAGCTGTCGGGTTTAGCCCCCAGAGCCCCCCAAAGAGACTCCAAAGTCGGGTCGATTTCACCCCCACCTTCCCCATGCACTAAACTTTGTCAGTAGAAAGTAGTATGATTGGACATCACAAAACGCACAAAAAAAAAACTGACCAAAATTTCCGTCGGGATGGGATGTCAGACGGCCCATAAAAATTGGGGTAAATTTTTCCCAGAGACCAAATTTTTGTCAGAAGGAAGAGCTATGGATGTACATTCCAAAAATAAAAAAAAAACTGACAAAATTGTCCATCGGGAAGGGGGTGTCAGACCCCATGAAATGAATACCCCAAAGTGGTTTTGCCCCCCCCCCCCAACAAAACAAAAAAAGGAGAAGAAAATGCTCTGTATGGAAAGAAAAACCATTTTCTTACCTTCTGACTATGATAATTCAAGTGTTTAATTCCATTCACTTAAAATTTTCATAACATAATTTTGAATTTTTCAAAATTGGTAATTTTTTTAACTCTTCGTCAAAGTTCCTAATCATGTTTGTTGTTCTCAAAGTTATTGCATTTTATAAGACGCATATATCATTAAAAGAAAAATATTATTGTTGCCAATTTGAAGAACAAAATGTCATCAATTTAGCCCTTAAATAATTCCTGTCATAAAGGGTTAAAAACACTGATCTCTACGGAAAAAAATCTCATTTTTTCCGTAGAGATCAGTGGTTAAAAAGTACAGCACTATAGGATCTGGACTACAGGTCTACTGCCTCAATTTCTTTATATTTCGTTGCTAAGAAATCAGATATAATTTTCTACCAAAATCGGTCTTGCGCGCATTCAGTGTAAACTCTTTAATTTGGGGTGCATTTATTATTTGCTGTTAATAGCAGAAGTAGAGATTTAAGTTTCTAATTGCAACTCGACTGGAAAGACATTGAAGTAATCAACCGAAGCATATCCTTGTGCGTCACTTGTTTAAAGGGGAAGTCCACCCTGATATCGTCCGTTGGGAGCCAGAAGGGCGTTATTGCTTTGTTAAAATATACCAGTTAACGCCCTTCTTGTTTTCCAAACAGACGAAATCAAGTTGGTTTTAAAAAAAGGAAAAAATAAAGAGATCAATGAAAGGTAGAGTAAAACCCACCAACAAGAAAAAAAGGAATTAATTTTTAAAGTTGTAAAAAAATCAAACACAAATTGGCAACGCGGTGACGTATCTTGCGAGGTATTATCTCATTTTAACTGTACTAAAATTATGCATTTCTAATTTCTATTTTAACATTTTTTAATCATACGTGCATCCTAGATATAATCATATTGCACACACGTTTTTGAACAAATGACCAGAGTGTATGAAACAATTCTATTCCTTCATCAACAACTAAGAAAATGAAAATTTATGAAATTTTCTGTACAAACTTTCACTCATCTGTTCCTCTCATTTCTCTGCTTTTATTCATATCAACTAAATAGCAGGGTGGACTTCCCATTTAACCCTTTCGAGACAACTGACATTTTGTGGTTTGGCTCAATAACTTTTGATTCAGAGCTCTAAAAAATTATACCAGATGCGCTCCCACATGAATCGTTAGACCATTACACGCAACTGCTAATTGGGGAAGGTGAAGTAGCGTTCAGAACCACAATAAAAAGGAAGAAGGTGCATGCTTGATAATAATTGTATTAATTAGACTGTAGGGTAATACTAGTGTCACAAAATGGTCCCTTTTTCGCTTTATGTTCACCCCTTGTAGGTGCCCCTTTCCCCCCCCCCCAAAAAAAAGTGCCGTTTTGCTGGTGCCCCCCCCCCACTTTGAAAGACGCTCCGCCGCCACTGATTACAACCACATAGATAGCAGTGTTACATGTACATCTATATATAGACCAAACGTAATACTTATTGACTTAAAACATGTTACTTTAATGATTTCCTGATACTGCTTTGGATGATTTCGATTTAATATCAGTTGGTATTTTATTCCATAAATCACTTCCTAAAAGAGAAAGAGAAAATTGTCTTTAGTGGGGTCCTTAAGTTTGGTAAATTTTCCTGTCGACCGGTTTTATGTCTCGTTGAATAATTGTGCTGTATGAGTATCGTATCACAATAATCTATTAAAGAGTAGGGTAAGTTATCATTAACACGATGAAAACTACTTTCGAAAAATAAACTCAAGGGCAATTTCAAAGGCCTATTGTACTGCCCATAGAGATCGTGTTCGGATTACGTAATACGCCATTGTAATGTTCGCACATTTTTAAAGGTGATAGGGCTATTGAAATTGCCTTCAGTTGATTTTTCGAAAGTAGTTTTTATCGCGTTCATTATACTCAGGTCATACATGAAGGTCCCTAAACATAAATAAATAGATAAATAGTGTCTGTGAAGTAACCAATCAGAGTGCTGGAATCAACTGTTTGAAAGACACAATGTGTACTTTGGTTACATTTTGCTGGATCCTGACCGTCATTTAAAATACATTCATATTATTTCGGTATTTTTTATTTTGTAAAGTACGGATATTGCCTTTACACTCAAGTCAAATTCAACCTGCATTATTAAACTATATGAGTTTTTTACAGATTTACTTTTCATTTCATTTCCATTTTGGGGGGTCATAAAATAACATTATCTTTCATTGATGTTGTCAGAGTTTTCATAGATAAGTAAAGTATGTCATGAATCTCTAATTCCTCCTCTTTTATTTGAAGTATAAATCTTGACGATCGTGAAAAGTTAACTAGCCCATTCAATCATTTGGAAATTAGATGTTCAGGGTCTTTATGTATTCAGAGACTGACCCAGTCAGGCAGAGCTGGAAATAAAATTGAGCACATTTTGGGGACCTGCGGTTTGACTGAAAAATTCGATTGCAATTTATAGGCCAGGAGCATCTCCCGAAATAATCACCCCATTTTACCCATAATATTTGACCCCGTAAAGTTACTTAGACCATCTAAGTCATTGTCAAAAAGGTTGTCAGCCTGACTGTAGCTGTCGGGTTTAGCCCCCAGAGCCCCCCAAAGAGACTCCAAAGTCGGGTCGATTTCACCCCCACCTTCCCCATGCACTAAACTTTGTCAGTAGAAAGTAGTATGATTGGACATCACAAAACGCACAAAAAAAAAAAAAAAAAAAACTGACCAAAATTTCCGTCGGGATGGGATGTCAGACGGACCATAAAAATTGGGGTAAATTTTTCCCAGAGACCAAATTTTGTCAGAAGGAAGAGCTATGGATGTACATTCCAAAAATTAAAAAAAAAAACTGACAAAATTGTCCATCGGGAAGGGGGTGTCAGACCCCATGAAATGAAAACCCCAAAGTGCCCTTTTACAATGTTTTGCCCCCCCCAAAAAACCCCCAAAAAAGAAGAAGAAAATGCTCTGTATGGAAAGAAAAAAATCATTTTCTTATACCTTCTGACTATGATAATTCAAGTGTTTAATTCAATTCACTTAAAATTTTCATAACATAATTTTGAATTTTTCAAAATTGGTAATTTTTTTAACTCTTCGTCAAAGTTCTTAATCATGTTTGTTGTTCTCAAAGTTATTGCATTTTATTAGAAACATATAGCATAAAAGAAAAATAATATTGTTGCCAATTTGAAGAACAAAAATGTCATCAATTTAGCCCTTAAATAATTCCTGTCATAAAGGGTTAAAAACACTGATCTCTACGGAAAAAATCTCATTTTTCCCGTAGAGATCAGTGGTTAAAAAGTACAGCACTAGGATTAGGACTACAGGCCTACTGCCTCAATTTCTTTATATTTCGTTGCTAAGAAATCAGATATAATTTTCTTCCAGAATCGGTCTTGGCGCATTCAGTGTAAATTCTCTTTGATTTGGGGTGCATTTATTATTTGCTGTTAATAGCAGAAGTAGAGATTTAAGTTTCTAATTGCAACTCGATTGGAAAGACATTGAAGTAATCAACCGACGCATATCCTTGTGCGTCACTTGTTTAAAGGGGAAGTCCACGCTGATATCGTCCGTTGGGAGCCAGAAGGGCGTTATTGCTTTGTTAAAATATACCGGTTAACGCCCTTCTTGTTCCAAACAGACGAAATCAAGTTGGTTTTAAAAGAAGCAGAAAAATTAGCGATCAATGAAAGTTTGAGCAAAACCCACCAACAAGAAAAAAAGTAATTAATTTTTGAAGTTGTAAAAAAATCAAACACAAATTGGCAACGCGGTGACGTATCTTGCGAGGTCTTCTCCCATTTTAACTACACTAAAATTATGCATTTCTAACTTCTATTTTAAAAATTTTTAATCATACGTGCACCCTAGATATAATCATATTGCACACACGTTTTTGAACAAATGACCAGAGTGTATGAAACAATTCTATTCCTTCATCAACGACTAAGAAAATGAAAATTTATGAAATTTTCTGTACAAACTTTCACTCATCTGTTCCTCTCATTTCTCTGCTTTTATTCATATCAACTAAATAGCAGGGAGGACTTCCCCTTTAACCCTTTCGAGACAACTGACATTTTGTGGTTTGGCTCAATAACTTTTGATTCAGAGCTCTTAAAATTATACAGATGCCTGAGTAGAAAGAGCAGGGGTCGGGCTAACTCGGGACTAGGGCGAACTCGGCACTGCGCGGTGACTATGTTTCAAGAGTTGAAGTCCACGCTACGCACCGTACCCATTTTTAGCCTTAAATTTCATGTTTTGCATAATTTTACTTCTTGAAATTGTCAACATTACTTCTTTGCTAATCATTTTACACATTGATATCAAATAATTTGAATTTAAGTGTTTTGAAATGTGTAATTAAATGCGAAATTCAACACAAGTGTTTGCAATCACTTTAACTCTCTGGGCTCACTCCGCGGCGATTTTCCGCCAAGGCCGAGTTCGCCCTAGTGCCGACTTAGCCCGCATCCAAAGAGCAAAAGTTTCTACACACACTATGTCAATATATTGTTGTTGCATAACCATATTGCATTTGATGCCAGGAATCTAACAAAATAATGAGAATGGGCTTTAAAGTCCTTAAATAGGCAACACATTGAGAGGTTCAAAATCATTGTTTTTTAACAAAATTTGCAATTTTTTCAACTTTTCAACAAATTTTCTAACCATGTATATTGTTTTCAAAGACATTACATCATTTGAGAACCATGTAGCACTAAAAGGAAAATATTATTGTTGCCAATTTGAAGAACAAAATGTGATCATTTCAGCTCTTAAATAATTCCTGTCCTGAAAGGGTTAAAAATGTGCGAACATGAAGATAGCGTCATATAATCCGTACCCGATTTCTATAGGTAATTCAATATGGTATAGAAATCTTAATTTAACCTAGATAAATTTTTCACTGTCTTCTTTTCAACTGTCAGATAACAACCCTTTAAAATAATTACTAGTCTTGTCATGTTTTTATCGATCCCCAAGTAGCCTTTGAAACTAACCATTAAATTTCAAAGGGCTTGAAACAATATGGTATAGAAATCTTAATTTAACCTAGATAAATTTTTCACTGTCTTCTTTTCAACTGTCGGGTAACAACCCTTTAAAATAATTACTAGTCTTGTCATGTTTTTATCGATCCCCAGGTAGCCTTTGAAACTAACCATTAAATTTCAAAGGGCTTGAAACTTTCGAAGCACTAAAAACTACTCTTTCAAGCCCATAAAAATACTCTTTCAAGCCCATAAAACCTACCTAAAAGCTCATAAAGTAAACATTTCACAAATAATAAAGAAACCTAGCAAACGATTAAAAAAAATACAGCAACACTTTTGCTTTATTCGGTCTTCTTTCAGTCATAAATAGCATATGCATACATATATATTCAACTATTTTATATATCTCTGTTTTACATGTAGATGAGCGTTTGGAGCGTATAGCAACGAGGATTACAAAGAACGTATTAAGGCGTTTTGCCACCAAATAGCATCATATCGAGTGATATATGAGAGCCTGAAGGGTGTTAACTGTTGGTTAAATACCCTTTTACCTCTCATTGGATGTGTTTACAGTGTTATGGAAATGATCATCTTAAAACTAAATAAAATGAACTCGATGATGAAGAGTATCCCCGATTTGAATGCACGCCATACATTCATATAGGCAGTGACAAAGCTACAAGGGGTTGTGACCCCCCCCCCCCCCCAAGTTAATGGCAAAAAGAAAAATAAGAGGGGGGAAAGGGAAGGTAAGAAAAGATAGTTACAAATACAATCCCTCCGGCTTCACCCTTCCCCTACGTTACGCCCCCCCCCCCCCCCATTTACTGAGTAGGACCAGTGCCTCCCCCCCCCCCCCCCCCCATGGCTGGACCCATGCTATGCCACTGTCCATTAGGCACATGCACAGGACCAACTCAAAATTGGCTAGTTAGTAGTTTACTTCCGAAAAATACAATATCGTACATCATATAAAGTAAAAGCAACCTACTGCATAATTCAAAAAACAAAATTTATTCGCCGATTTTACTAGTTGACTGTTATTTGTAAAGGTGTAACATGCTACGCAAAATCCCACATTCCTATCTTGTATGACAAATCTTTTCTCATAATCATTATTTGTTACAGGATAATGCCTTTCCATCCAGTAAGATTAAGAAAGGATACAATGACATCCCACATAACTATTTCAAGACTTGGTACAGGGGAAACTCAATATAACGAGACTTTCCATCGGGATTGAAGGGTTTTCCTCATAATAGTCATTATCTCGTTATATCAGAAGTTCAGAACATACATAAAAATGCATATATGGGACTGGATTCTACGTGTACACTGAAAATGACTGTACATGTACCGAGTTCTGCTGCCGCCGCTTATACATGTATATACAAATAATAGGAAGGAATTAAACTGATCAAAAGTAAAACATAATGCAAAAGCATTGAATCATAAATATTATTACTATGATTATTATTATCATCATCATTCTTATCATTATCAACATTTTAACATTCATTATTAAGGTTATGTTGTTCCTAAAAAGAAGTGTTCAACATTATAACATAATTCGACTTTACTTGAACAACAAGTGAATGAGTAAATTACGCAATGCGTAATAAATGTCCCCGCCGGAAGTGCAGATCTGTGGAAATTTACTAGCCTGAACCTTAAAACTTCAGTGAAAAACTTTAGTGAATAAAATAATAATGTTACTGCATGCAAAAGAAGAGAATACCAACAATGCATTTATACAACTGAAATATAAAACATGAAAACATTATGAACCTTCAGCCATTTTGAATAAATTTGCATAAATTTGCATGAATAATGAATTTCAAAATTCTGTGTAGAAGTTTGGAAGCCCCCACCCAGCCCTATCAGATAAAACAATCGGAATCAAAATCCGATGTGAAATAGAGGAGAAGTAGCATTTTTCGTCAATTTTGAATAAATTTGTATAAATTTGCATAATTAATGAATTTCAAAATTCTGTGTAGAAGTTTGGAAGCCCCCACCCAGCCCTATCAGATAAAACAATCGGAATCAAAATCCGATGTGAAATAGAGGAGAAGTAGCATTTTTCGTCAATTTTGAATAAATTTGCATAAATTTGCATAATTAATGAATTTCAAAATTCTGTGTAGAAGTTTGGAAGCCCCCACCCAGCCCTATCAGATAAAACAATCGGAATCAAAATCGGCCAAGAAATGACGGAGAAGTAGCATTTTCTAACATTTGAGCACACACGGACAGACGGACGGACGGACGGACGGACGGACGGACACACACACACACACACACACACACACACGCACGCACGCACACACGTACGGAGCCCGTTTCATAGTCCCCTCGCGAACTTCGTTCGGCGGGGACAACTATAATCTAGCACATGTCAAGTAAAGAAATACCTTCAAAGAAAATATTTGTGAACAAGCCATAACTGTCACTCCTATAAGACAAGAAAAATAGGTTTGTTTTTACATCAATTTTACAAGAATATTTCAATCACATAATGTAAACAGCATGTTATACATAGTAATTATCCATCTTTGTTGTTTAGAACTTTTCTAATTATTCTTTATCATATTATATCACATTATACATGTAATATGATTGCAGGGCCCTCAGGTAGAACAGTATATCATAATGTTAAGGCTACCAAGGGTAAACATATCATTATTATTATTATCATCATTATTATTATTATTATCATTAGTATTATTATCATTAATATCAGTAGTAGTAGTATTTTCATTATCATACTATTTTTACTATATTATTATTATCATCATTACTATTATATTTTCATTATTATTTATTATCATTATTACCATTACCATGTATGTCCAAACCAGAATTTACAAATACATCTTGATGTGTTACTCCAACCTTTAAACTGAGATTACATTTATAAAATAAAATATCAAGCACCAATGGAAGAGGGGTGATACACTCTACAAGAGATTTAAATAATACAGATAGCCTATTCATTCATTCTTGTATAATACACTTTTTACAATACTAGATATACATCGATATTGAACAAAGCAAGGTACACATTTTTAACATATACCTCTCATAGTCTACTTGGCAAAAGCACATTTATTTCTTTCAGTCTCTAAGTTTTAAAATTCACAGAGCATTCCAAAATGCACATGGTAGCTTCAAGCATAAGTTTGAAACATGTACATTATCTTGGTATACAGTGTGTTTCTTTAAAAGTTTTCCCATCAGTTACTAGAAAAAAAAAATTTCTGGGTTGATTCTTATTATTCATATCAGAGTGGAATTCATCTTCTTTCAGATGATCCCAAATATGTAATGATATGGTCATGCAAGAATAAATTTGAAACATTTGAAAAGAGTGATGTCAAAAGTAGTTTGCACACAGAAGTAATGCACAGTGTAATTCCATTAGGTAGAATGCAAAGACACAAAACAAGTGATAAAGAAGCATAGCAAAATAAAGTGATATACAATGATGTTTTGCTATTCATATTCCAATATGTATGCAACCTTGAACGACATTTGAGTAAAAAATAGCCCCAATGCCATCCAAATTACCGCCTTGTCTGTCCAAGCATGTGTGTGCTCGAGAAAGCAGAGTGAGATTCAATGAATATCTATTCATTGTGTAGATGAATAGATCCCACTCTTGTGTGCAAATCATTTTTCATATTGCTGGTTTAAAATTGTTTTAGTTCAATGATCCCAGGCTCTATCATCACAAATGTGGTAGCATATGAAAGGGGAAAATTCCTCTTTTTATGATGTCTTACAATAAATCAAGTGATGTTTATTTGACGAAATGTTGCTGGAGAAAGTTGGGTTTCATCTTTTAAGAAACACACCGTATATTTACAGGGAGGCACCAAGGATCAGACAGTACATATTAACCATTTTTCACAATGGAGACAGAACACATAGTGCAGTACCTGGTAGATACAATTTTCATGCACAGTTATACATCCTTGCAAAGCAGTACCTGCACTTACTTTTGAGTGAATAAATGCTAATTTCAAATTTGCAATAGTGAAATACCCGCATGCGGAATGTTTTCTGAGCCCAGTCACACAACACTCCATGCACTAGACAACATACACACACATTCTAATACACTAGTGCTTATACCGGTACATGTATATACCAATGTGAGTCTCTTCAAAGCATACCAGTACATGAATTTGAATGGACTAGAACAAAAATTTGGATCAGACTAAGACTAGAGTCATTTACTGGAAATCTTAATTTGTTTTGAGGCCAACCATATATGCTTCAACTGGGAAGTTCTTTCACATACACATACATCCAAAATTTGAAATAATGCTTGTAATGAAATTATTCTCCCTGACCAGTACTCAAACTTTCCTTCATAATGGATTTCACGATAGAAAACTAACCGGTTTATGAAATCATCTGTACATGTACCTGTATTTCACCATATGCTACATACTGCACAAGGTTGGACTAACCTAATACAACATCCCCAGATCCAGGGGCTAAAATCCCCTAGAGAAAACTATGAATAAAACTCCTATGATTACAAACACTTCATGCCACCCACCCCCACATATTAGGGTCTTAGGAGGAATCCAGGAGCGCAATTATTCACAGGAATTTATATTTTGCTCCTACCCTCCCTCTCCTCTCCAGAGAGCAAGCCTATAGAGAGCTAGCTGGCTTCTCAAAACCATGATCCTAGGAAACTGAATGTCAGGAAATAATGTCCCCTCCATCCCTATCAGACAATCCTGGATTCATCCCTGTAAGACATCCCTGTAAGACTATCAAGATGATCCTTAGCAGTGTCTCTTTACTGGATGGATAAAGCCGAAGTGACAGTAGTCTGGACACTGTCTACCGGTGAGTTGTTCCGTTGGATGGGGACCTGCTCATGCTGCCTGTACTGGTTATCCTCTATGGCACGGCGGATCTGATAACAAAAATAAAGAGACAGGTACCCATGATACTGAAGGTGACCAGTTTTAACTTACTGAGGGTGCCCTGTACTTTTTAGATTGTCACGAGACGAACTGTAGTGTTGGTCTAAAACCCTGATTAAACCCTCATCCATCCCTACAGTCCTGTCTACACAATGATGGTGAGTGCACAAGTTCGAAACCAAGTTGATGCAGTAGTGCTTTTTGGGGTATGGCATTTACATGTATCTATGATTAAGAAGTCCCTCAGACAGATCTAACACTGTTCTCTCTTGTCTATACACCAACCACGATTTTCTCACACACAACTAAAACAACCCATCCACCTGCCAAGCATGAAGAGATCCACAGCCATAGTTAACACAAACAAATCATTGAAAAGACAACAAAGATACAACCACTTCAAATAAGCTTGATCAATTAAAAGAAGCATGTTCAGACTGACTTCCTTACCTCCTTCAGGGCCACCACACCCATCAGCCTACCCAGGGTGGTCACATAGGCGTGGTTCAGACCAAGAAGAGAGAACAGAGAGTGCACCTGTGGAGAGGGTTAACAGGACAGTTCAAGTTTATACAAGGTGTGTCCATGCATCATTGCATATTGTGTGCTGAGAGCCAGAATGGTGTTGACTCATAGGTCATTCCACGAGGTTGGGGCAAAAATTGTGACAATGTCCATGTAATGCTGGTATGAGATCTTCTATTACACATTATGGAAGATTAAATCATTTGCTGAAGATTTTTAAGCAATGAACATGTACAGTAGTGCCCAGCCAGAATCATTCCTGTTTCAGTTGGATCTCTTTCAAAGCTTTGCTTAAAATGCATTTCTTTGTTTACCACCGTTACATGAACATCACATTTACATGTTTACATTATATACAATTTTGGTCTGCCATATTGATCCACCATGAAGCTAGAGTACTTCTCAACGTAAGGGGCTATGCTCTTTACGCTGAACTCAATTTTAGCAAACACCGTTATGGTTGATAGGAGACATAGTTTCTTATTTCTGGTATGTCACAAATATTGCCCCAAACCTGTGGAATGACCCTCATATATTACAGAGTCAATGCACTTCCAGCTCTCGGCAGAACTGAACTCATCATATTGAATGTATCTTTTGTTATGAGGATGTTAATAATAATTCATTAGTAATAATATTCTGGATTTACATACTAGCGACTAATACATCTACGGTGTCTCCTTATGGTCTACAGACATTACAGGAAAGGTTTGTTTACAACACCTTTTTTCGAAGTACAGTACCATGTGATCATACAAGTTTAAACATTTTGAATGTATGATGATGATGCATGGAAAGAAATAAACATCAAAGGAAAGAAATATACATCCAAGCGAATCCAATCTTAAAATCATGGAAATGTAAAGATGTCTATACCTTATGCAGGGATGTCCTTTCTACCAGATGGAATGGGGCTGGGTCTATCTGACAATCCTTGAAATCCAGTTCGTCTCTCAGCTCCTGGTCCTCCCATTCATCTTTCTACATTGACAGAGAAGAAAAAAAGTGGAAAATTGGGTTACTACCACTAGCGAAACTTGTGACATATAGCCCTGGGAAAATTTTTTTTTATCAGACCAAGGGGGTGTTTCACAAAGAGTTAAGTTTGACTTAAAAGTCACACTTAAATTCCTAGTTGTGTGCGGTATATGGCACATCAGCGCATTGGTCAGATCAAGCTCAGGGGAATCGCGCTATTGAGTAATCTACCAATGAGATTATGCGTTTACTACCGTATGCACATTGGCACTTACACATGACTTAAAGGAGAATTAACCCATGAATATAAATGTACTTATGTTCAAAGGTGTAATATATTCTTAATCACTGGCCTGTATCACTTTAGAAATAAAATATCAGAAAAGGGTTTAAATCAAGACATTCTAGCACACGGTATCATCTGCTAACAGTTTACATGGGGGCTGCCATTTTCTTGATGATATAGAGTTGTACATGAACCATTGGGAACCGTTCCGGTCAGGAAGATATTTGTAATCCTAGAGCTAAATTGCTTCTCTTCATTACAAAAAATCCCCATATATGATGGAAAATACATAACAGGTGTATACATATATTCTAAAATTTGAAATTTATAGATTTCTTTTTAAATTCTCTGGTTTTGCTAAATAGAAATCGATTTCTTGGGCTTGCCTGGCAGAGCAGCACATAATTTATACAACGCGCATTCTGACTATTGAAATCCATTATCTCAAAGCAGGTGAATGCATAGTTTGTCACTACTGATGCTCGGTAAAGTTATCATCCATAAATTTGAATTAATTTGCTCCGTCGCGTACGTCATAGTATCCAGAAAATAGATTTATATTTAGTAAAATAGTAATTTTCAAAGAAATATAAAATACATTTTCGTTTTTAGAATATATGTATATTCTCTTAAATATTCCAAATTTCAAATGGGATTTTGTATCAGGAAGAAAGACAATTTTGCATTCGGATTAAAAATATCTTTATGTACACATCAAGAAAATGGCAGCCCCCAGGTATTGCTAGCAGACGATAAATTTTGCTGAGAAAATCTTGATTTATACCCATCTCGTATATCTTAATGCAAAACTACGTAGGACAACAAGAAGGAATTGATTACATCTTTGAATATAAGCACATTAATATTTTATGGTTAATTCCCCTTTAAAGTCAAACTAAACTCTTTGTGAAACAACCCCCAGCTCCATTTGTGGGGCATATAAACAGTGTTTAGGCCATTATTTATGAAACTAGGAAAGTGATTATCAAGAACTAATTCATGATTAATGAACTACTACTCCCCTGTAAAATTCCCCCTAAGATAATCAGCCCAGGACAATTTCCACTAGGACAACAAAAGCCAGGATAAATTGCCCCAGACAAATTCTCCCAGACACCTAGCCCCTCCAACACTTTCCTATGAAAAATAATGTTGGACCATCTAATAGACTACCAATGTCAATGATTGTCAAATTTTACTTGTCTTGGTCTCTGCACTATGGAATACTCATTATCCTACGGAGAACTTCTTGAATGACATAAAGATGAAAGAGAATAGAAAATTAAAGTCATGAAACCAGAGAAGATTCTTGTAACATGAATGGGATGCTGCCGGGATTTAAAAAAAAATCAACTTGCTGAGAGCTTGACAAGAGGCATGGCTGCTAACAATAGCATATATTTTGATGCCATATACATATACCAAACTTTCTGTTATTAGAGTACCAAACTGCAAAGCCATACAGGCCAAGTTGCCAAGTTTGCTGGTTCCAAACAGTTTTGTGCTAAATAATGGCATGGTAATCATACCAGTGCCAGGTAATGACTTTGCCCTGTTCCAGCGCGTTGTTTGAATGATTGCGCTGTGAGCTCCATTCACGGGCTCTGTACTTTAGAACCAGTATCCCAGACAAAAAGCACTTTGATACTCTATACCATCTGCCCAAAGCCAAAAAGAACATTAAAGGGTACCAATCAACAAAAAATATTTCACTCTGTATGTTAGAGGTTCCATGTCATTATACTATATTCAAAATATGGGCTTCAAATGTTAATTCTATACAGAGATATTGCAATTTTAATGACAATCTCTATAAGCATAAAAGCAACTCGTGAGTAAACTACTCGACGCACCCGTACGCGCACGCCAAGATAAGGCCTCACGCAGAACCAAACTTGGAGTTCGGTTCCGCATGAGCATTTTCCTGTTAACATTTATTTCCTTCATTCTCCTTAACTGTTGACCTATAGAATGCCAGATAAAGTTCTTTGAGGTTGATTTTATACTTTCTAGCTGTAGAGTAGATGCTCCGAAGTGCGGCTGGTAGCCGGTGTGCAGCCGTTCTATCGTTTGCATTGCAAAATCACTTTAAAATACATAATATACATAAATTCATAATATATCACATATCACACACAAAGGGTACATTGCCAAAGTCAAAGAAAAACAGCAGTGGCCATGAAAAAAAGTATCCATAAATACCAAATTTTTAGCGATACAACGGGTGTTCCCACTATGAAAAATTGAAAATTTTGAAAATATGCCTTTCTTAAGCATGTTGTTAAGGAAATAGGGTTTTGAAAAATAAGCTGAATTTCAAGAAATTTTCAATTTTAGATCGGGATTTTTCACGTGTCGCAAGCTCAAAAGTGTCTGATCGCTAGTTGCAGTCGTCGATATTCAGTGTGTGTGACACACCGGCGTGCCGCGGCGAAAGCTCAGTGCGAATGGCGATGTCAGTGTCAGATATCGCTCCACCGGTGTGCGGCCGGATCGCACACCGGTAGCTCTGGCGTGGGACTCTGGCTCGGGCCGATGGGATTTTGCTCAGCGCGCGCAGACATGATGCGCGCCGTGAACTCTCCACTGAGTTTGTACATGGGGCCGCAAACTGGTGCAGGTATGCCGCAAACTGGCTCCAAAACAGGGAAAATTCAAAATTAATATTCCCATGGCAACTCTTTAATTTTTTCGGGATTATATTTTTGCTCAAATAGTAACATTATGAACTTCCATTATTTGGGTAAAAAGTGAAAAAAATTCTGGAATAAAGAGTTCTAAAATTGGATTTTGTCTTAAGTGTCTGCAGACCACAGCACCTACTCTATACAAATTATTTTTTTCAGGTGAGTGGTACACTTTATAGACTAATAGTAATGACATTACATAGAGTAGACTTCTTTCTCAGCACACAATATGAAGGCATTTTTTTTTTTTCATTTTAGAAAAGAAAACTGCCATTCTTATGCCCGATTTAGCAACAATAACAAAAATACCTCACACTAGGGCAGACTTTGTCCCCGTTATAGTACATTGTATAAGGGTTGGGTTCATAATAGTCACCCAAAACAGGGACTTTTTGTAAGATGATTTAGCAAACAAATGAACAGAGTGCATTTGCAAAAAGGCCCCCAACTCCCTCTCCATTTAATAAATGTTTTCCTGAGACAAGCTTCGAGCCTGTTTCGGACATATTCTTGGCATATTTTCCAAACATGGCTCTAACAGCAAAGATCTAAAGGGTAGTTTTGGCAAATGTGAATTCATGTCAAGATGGTGACACATTAATAGCACTGGACTAACTTGGCAACAAAAAAAATGTCTGTAAATATGTAACAGGAAAACTACCCCCCCCCCCCTACCCAACACACACACACACACACACACACACACACATACCCACAACAGTTGCCCTACAAACAAGTACATGCCTTAAAACAATTACCCAGTAACGAAAACTGCCCAAAAAGTGATTAAATAAATACATTGGATGTCTGTTTTCAGCAAATTTTTCAGTTTTGTGATACTAACTTAAAAGGTAACAGCATCAGTTGGAAGTTCAAAATATTCAAGGTGAAAATTATATGAACATGCTACAACCCAACACAAACTGAGACTCTCTTCTTTCACTAGGAACATGACAAAGAGAGTAGACAAAATAAAAACAACCCCTCATTCTCCCCTCTACAATGGTTATGGTACTGGACAAAAGAACATCCATTCACTGCTATTCTGTAAAAATAATAATGTAGAACAGGTGGGTGTCACATTCATCTGTTCTATATATTTTACAGAATAGCAGTGAAGGGATGTTCTTTTGTCTACCAGAATCATTGTGAAGGGTAGAATGAGGGGTTGTTTCTTTTCTCCACTCTCTTTGTCCATCATGTTCATGGGTTTCCCCCTGTTCAGACACAAAACTTTTATAATGAAACTCAATAAAGAAACGTATAAAATTTTCATTGTATACCCTACGGACCGTTCAGACACATATCTCGACCAATTAGAAAAAACATTGTATAGATGCACAGTTTTCCACTGCGCATGTTGTTATGGTCGCCGCTAGCCCCCTCATCCATGGAAATGAGAGGTAAGGTCACCTTTCGTGCACGCTCACGTTAAGCCCCGCCCAGTTATACCGTTCTATGGTCGCCATATGTTCAGACACACACGGAAAGGTGATTCGTTATCGAGTTCTAGATTTAGAGACGTTGACATTTGAATGTTTACGATGCGCAGTTAAAATCATAAATCGACAAACACAGAAAGTGAACGTGCAGTTTTAATGTAAATAATTTCGATTTCATTCTGAAATTCCCCTGCCTCAGGATTAACAATTTTTTGAGATATAGCCTTAAAAGTGTCACAAATGTATGCCTCTTTAAGGGCAATTTTAACACCTTTCCGCTTAATTCCGATTATTAAATTTTATATATTACCATCGTGAAAGATGGCTCTAGGAAATATAGCCAACCAAAGTAGTGGGCACACACGGCCAGTTGAGTTGTCATCGCAGTTCTGGTATTTATGGCACTATATATGTTCGCTTGAACATTGTTACATGTATATCATCATTCATGTACGAAATGATCTCGTACAAACATCTTTTGATACATGGAAAACAACATGAGACTATATGAAACACATTTCTTTCCAATTTCCAATTTCCTTTTGGCTACCAAAACTGTACATGAGCTTTAAAGATAAAGTTGAGTTCTGGTCATTATATAGCACATAAGAACTGATGTATGCTGTAAGGTTTAGAAATCACCAAATTGATAAGAAATTGACTTAATCCTGCCGAGAGTCACTGCACACAGAAATGTGCATATGGAACTACAACACAAATGTTTGGCCCAAACATTTCAGCTGTTTTTTGTCACGTTTTGAATGTGACGGCATATGAAGAGCAATCCTTTTCAGCTAGGGACATTTCTACTATGATAATCTTCCAAACTAACATAAAAAAGAATGAGAAAGCTCACAAATTATTTTCTACCTCTCCCAGAACTCAACCTTCTTTTTAACAAAGGCCCCAAAAGGATAGCTTGCTTAGCACTGTGTTACAAAAGACAGAACTGCAAAGTGCACTATGTGTATTTCATTTTATTTTGCAGCAGCGGTTTACTGCAGCATATATATGTGAATGTGGCTTTCATGTTATGGATTGAGGGGAGAGGGTAATTGAGGCTGATTGGAATTTGGTACCTACCTCTTCCTCTGTCATATCCTCAAACGTCCCAATAGACTGCAGAGAGATAGAAAGGTAGAAAGATAGAGAGAGAGGGAGAAAAAGATAGAAAGAGAAAAAAGGAGTGATAGAGGGAGATGGAGAGAGGGAGAGAGAGAAAGATAGAGAGAAAAGAGAGCAGCAGAGGGAGAGATGCAGAAAGAGTGAGAGAGAGACGAGTGATGGAGGGAGAGATGGAGAGAGAGAAAGAGAGAGAGAAGAGAGAGTAATAGATGGAGAGATGGAGTAAGAGAGAGAGAGAGGGGGGGGAGAGAGGTGAAAAGGACAGCCATACAGAAGCAAATATCGTCCATAGGGTTTTTGGAAGGGAGAGGAAAAGAGAGATTGAGAGCAAAGGAGAAATGGAGAGAGGTGGCGTTAGAATGAGAATGAGACAGAAACAGATAAATGAAAGAAAATAAAAACATTATTCATCACATATAAAAATTGTTATCATTATGTTTGAATTTTGTTTTCTTTCACAACATTGTAGTCATCTCCAGAATATTTTAGTCAAGATAACATATTCTGAAATCACTAAGGAAACTAAGACGACAAAACAGGAAACTCTAATAAATGTCATCCACCAGTGACACATTCCAATAAAAACACAATCTCATGCAACTACAACTGTTCTTCTTGCCTTTTACAAATGTTTGGTAACACATGCCTATGAAGACACAACATCTTTTATATAGAACCTATATAAATGCAATTATATATCTATCCCTCAAAAATATTTCATTCCATTTCAATATACCATTTGATCAATTTAAAAGCCTCAGGTTTGCATTCTATAATTTTTGTATTCAACAATTGGAAATTATTTAGTTGTGTAACTTTGATTCCACATACATTGTAGAATGGTGAACATATATGTACAGTCTGCTGAGAGCTAGAAGGATGTTAACAAGCAGCATTTAACATTGAGTTAAAGCCCTTCTGAATCTCAGCAGACGACATACATAAAGAAGCATGCATCACAACAAAAAATTGTTTTGGTCCCATATATACATGTACATGTCAGCACAAATATCACACAAAACCACACATACAACAATGCATGCATTTTATTGCAGTCATTCATTTCAACACAACTTATTCATGAACGGTTAAAGGGGAATTAACCTCAAAATATAAAGGTGCTTATATTCAAAGATGTAATCTATTCCTTCTTGTTGTCCTACGTAGTTCTGCATCAAAATATACGAGATTGGTATAAATCAAGATTTTCTCAGCAAAATTTATTGTCTGCTCGTGATACCTGGGGGCTGCCATTTTCTTGATGTGTACATAAAGATATTTTTAATCCGAATGCAAAATTGTCTTTCTTCCTGATACAAAATCCCATTTGATTTTCAAAATATTTAAACAGATATATACATATATTCTAAAAACGAAAATATGTTTTATATTTCTTTGAAAATTACTATTTTACTAAATAGAAATCTATTTTCTTGATACTATGACGTACGCGACGGAGCAAATTAATTCAAATTTATGGATGATAACTTTCCCTAGTGTCAATAGTGACAAAGTATGCATTCACCTGCTTTGAGATAATGGACTTCAATAGTCTGAATGCGCATTGTATAAATTATGTTCTGCTCTGCCAGGCAAGCCCATGAAATCGATTTCTATTTAGCAAAACCAGAGAATTTAAAAAGTAATCTATAAATTTCAAATTTTAGAATATATTTATACACCTGTTATGTATTTTCCATCATATATGGGGATTTATTGTAATGAAGAGAAGCAATTTAGCTATAGGATTAAAAATATCTTCCTGACCGGAACGGTTTCCAATGATTCATGTACAACTCCATATCATCAAGAAAATGGCATCCCCCATGTAAAGTGTTAGCACATGACACCGCGTGCTAGATTGTCTTGATTTAAACCCTTTTCTGATATTTTATTTCTAAAGTGATACAGGCCAATGATTAATAATATATTACACCTTTGAACATAAATACATTCATATTCTGGGGTTAATTCTCCTGTAATTGACTTCAGGGGTTGCACATCAAATATCAAACAAAAATTAGGATCATTAACAAGGTTGTTAAACCTTTTTAAAATGTAGAACAATTTTGACCGTAGTAAGTACACGATATACAACACAAACCATTAACAAGAAGAATATATGCTTTGTTAGTGATATGGCTGAATGGTTGAAAAAAATCTTCGTTTCTCACTTTTTAATAATTGTGGGAAGTTTGGATGAATGAAATATATTTAGATTTTTTTTTCTTTTCACAAATTGCCTTTTAAGAGACAGAACAGCATAATTAACTCACATCCTTTTTAAAAGAGTAACATGGTAATGCCCTTCCGGCTATTATTCTTAGCTCTTGCACTCTCTCTCTGTCTCTCTGTCTTTCCTATATTATAACCATGCATGATGTACATTCGATGTCCAAATCTTCTATTCATTCTCGATAGCTACGACTTCCAATACTTCCTCACATGCCACGCCTCCCCCCCCCCCCCCACTGCTACTGCTACTTGCTACTACTACTTGCTACTACTACTTGCTACTGCTACTTACTACTGCTAATACCTACTACTACTTCTACATCTATTGCTGCTCCTGCTACTACTACTACTACTAACTACTACTACTGATAATTCTTCTACTACTACTACTACTACTACTACTACTACTACTACTACTACTACTACTAATGTCGTGGTATAGTGGTTCATTCACTTGACTCTCAATCAGAGGGTTGAGAGTTCGAATCACAGCCCTGCGCTAACATCCTTTGGCAAGACATTAATCCACTTTTGCCACTCTCCACCCAGGTGTAAATGGGTACCGGCTACATATTTGGCCGCTCGACTATGATTGGCGTAATATTGTTGGAGCGCCAGGAGAGTCACAGCACGACAGACCTGAGCACTATACAAGAAGCCACCATTATTATTATTACTACTACTACTACTACTACTACTACTACTACTACTACTACTACTACTACTTCTTCTACTACTACTACTACAACTACGACTACTATTACCACTAATAGTAGTAGTAGTAGTAGTACTACTACTACTACTGCTACTTCAACTACTACTTCTAGTACTAGTACTACTACTATTACAACTACTACTAAGTACTATTACAACTACTACTAAGTACTATTACTACTACTACTCCTACTACTACTATTAATTACTACATGTACTATCTACTAATACTAATACTACATGTACTACAGTCAAACCTGCTTTAGCGACCACCTGCATAGAAAGACTACCTGTCCCGTCTATAAAGACCACATTTTTCCCTTGAAAAGTGTTTCTTATTGAAATGTGTAATAACGGAACCTGTAGAAAGACCACCAGCTAATAAAGACCGCTTTTCTTGTCTCCCTTGAGTGGTCTTAACCCTTTCAGAACAGGATTTATTCAAGGGCTAAATTGATCACATTTTGTTCCTCAAATTGGCAACAATAGTATTTTCCTTTTAGTGCTACATGGTTCCAATAAAATGTAGTCTTTGAAAACAATATACATGGTTAGAAAATTTGTCGAAAAGTTGAAAAATAGCCAATTTTGATAAAAAACAATGATTTGGAATCTCTCAATTTAAGTATTTAAAGCTTAATCTCCTTTTTAAAATTCCTGGCATCAAACACAATATGGTCAAGTAACAAAAAAGGATGCAGTGAGTGCAAATTTTTTTTGCTCTTTCTACTCATGCATGTGGTATAATTTTTAGAGCTCTTACAAGCTACATTGTATTAAGGCAAACCACAAAATGTGGCCAATTGTCTCAAAATGGTTAATAGACAGGCTTCACTGTACTACCACTAGATCCACTACTACTACTTCTACTATTATCACTACTACTATAACCACTATCCAAATATCATATTCCTCGATCCATAACTAACTTTTATATCCCCCCCCCCCCCCCCCCCAGACACACATGGATTCCCCCCTCCTTCTATGAAATAAGGCTGACAGTGTACATGTACATGTATGTTCACATACTGTAAACATACCACACACATGCAGTGAATCAGCACACCTGTCAGAGCAGTCATCACAAGTGTCATACTACTAAGCAAATACTATGGAGCACTGTTAATCCTCTGGATATATAGAAAAGCTGTGAACTTGAGATCAACTGGCAGGGTTGTCATCAGGGACTTTTTAGTGGTGGAAATTTTATCGCCCAACACCTTGCCACGGGGATTCAGGGGGGCAAAAACTAGTCGGTTTTCAGGGCTTGTAAGTTATAGTTAAACAGTAAAAATATCATGTATCTACACAGTACACACTGTATTGTAGCTGCAGCATATAAGCATTGTAACTACTGTACTAGTACATGTATTTGGTTTACTTTGTACATATACCTGCTGTGAGTGCTGTCAGATTACTGGCTTAAACCACAATTGCATGTTCGTAGGTCAAAATCGTAGTATTTTTTTCTTTGTCAGTGGGGAAATTAGTGCTGGGCGGGCGGGTGTGATATTGCATTGAGTGTCAGTCGGAAATTTCGAGTGGTGGAAGGTTCCGACCGGTGCTGACCACCGTAGTGACAACGCTGTCAACTGGGTACATTTCACGGGGTTACAGAAAGATGAAATAAATCAGTGTATAACTCTTGCTTGCTTCTTATGCACAACCCAAGAAGAAAATAACTTTAGAAGTAATCTTGCATTCTCGTTATGATGGAAAGTATAATTTTGCATAATCAAAACAAAACTACCTCTTCTTTTATATCAATAAACTGAATGCTAAGACAACATAAATGTACATCTGACAATTGAATTTCATAGAAAATGTATTAAAGCTGAGAAGTTCGCAAAAAAAGACGGGGAAATCAGGCTGTCCGATCGAACAGGCTCACACTCCCTTATTAGCTCTGCATGTATAATCATACATCAGGCCCTAATTCAATAAGTGACACATGCAATTAGAGCCCCTTAAAGGGATAGTCCACCCTGATTACATGTTGGCTTTAAAAGAAGCAGAAAAATTAAAGAAACAGATTAGTGAAGGTTTGAGCAAAATCCGATAAGAAATAAGAAAGTCATGAATTTTTGAAGTTGTAATCAGTCAGACACAAATTGGCAACTCCGTAACGTATCTTGCGAGCTCCTCTCCCATTTGCTCAGTACAGAAAATTTCATAAATTTTCATTTTCTTGGTTTTTGATGATGGAATAGATTTATTTCATACAGGTTTTGTGTAAAAGCATATGAGCAATGATTATATCAAAGGTGCATGTACAATTGAATATTTCCTTTAGAGAAAATGGAAATTAATGATATTTAGGGTACAGGGCAAATGGGAGAGGAGCTCGCAAGATACGTCACGGAGTTGCCAATTTGTGTCTGACTGATTACCACTTCAAAAATTCATAACTTTCTTATTTCTTATCAGATTTTGCTCAAACCTTCACTGATCTGTATCTTTAATTTTTCTGCTTCTTTTAAAACCAACTTGTTATCAGGGTGGATTATCCCTTTAACACATGCAGGGTCAAATTAATCGAAGGGTCTAAACCACATACAGATTATAGAAGATGCATACGTACTAGTAAGTCATTTGTTTCAGTTTCTACCTACACGTAATATATCTAATACATCGTTTCTGTATATATATTTCCTCACACTCCAAGTACTTTTTGAGCATTTTCAAATTTTTTAATTCGAGTGCTGTCACAAATGCGGTTCCATGACATTTGCTCCTGCGACAATTGCTCCGGTCTAACTTTGCCATGTTAGACCTAAACCTAACCCTAACCCTAACCCTAACCCTAATCCTAATCTTCACATTGTCCTTAACAAAAAACTAAATCATGACCTTGACCTTAACCTTTGACCTTTCGAGATATGGACGGAGGAGCAAATGTCGCAGGAGCAAATGTCGTGTCACCCACAAATGCACACACACACACATACACACATACACACACATGAAGTGGAGAATAAAAATATTTGAAGCCTGCCAACATCTGCAGTGATATTCCCTTCACAGGATTTTATGAGTCATTAATGTTCTAGTAATAACATGTTAAATCATGTTAAATGCAAGGGCCTCTAGCACTATAGATATAGGACGAAGATCATGAAAGGTCACAAATAATGCACAAACAGATGTATCTAGTCTGTAATTGAGCTGTACATACATAGGCAGTTATATGGATAACTTGCAAGTAACTTCCCTTTTTTTTTCTGACAAGACAAGCATGCAACATATAGGGGGGTCTACTGTACATGCACTTCCATGTAACAGACTGTTCCATTTAAAAGCCTTCTCTCATCACTTTTTTTTCCCTTCTCTCTCTCTCTGCGCTTTTTCTTCCCTTTTATTTCAAGCTCATGCAATCATGCATCGAAAATGAATACAGTATATTAGAATTGTGCTCAATTACATTTTTCACACTAAGAGCCAGATGAAACTCCTACTGGCTCTTTAAGTATGATACTCATTCACATCTTTTTCATGCAAAAATAAGTTTGTATTATGTAAATCAAAATCAAATAGTTTCCAACGCATATATTTACTAACGAAAAATCACGTCTAAATCAATTTCTAATGATTCCTCTTGAAACAGTATTTTCACTGACCAAATGGTTTATCTTTTTAACAACCCTGTACCAGGGAAACTTTCTCGATAACAAGAAACATTTTTGACAAAAATTGTTATCTTCAACAGCATTTGAGCACAACCAACAAGATGAGTTTGCCAGGAATAGAACATAAAATAGGAGAGAGATCTTTCAAAAACTGAAAAACCAAATACCAACTTTCTAACAACACAAACCCAAAACCCATTCCCAATTCTCCTTGTGCACGGTTTCGAAAGGTTTCATTCTTACCTCGTACTACAAACGGATTGTATGGAATGCATTAAGGGGAAGAAAATGATGAAATGGGTAATATGATTATGATGATAATACAAGCATAAACATATACTTCATGATCAGACATCTAGAAAAAAGAAAAAAAATCTGTATATTAAATCTAAATGCGTCATTATTAAACACATTAAGGAAGACATTAGGGAATAACATATGTTACATGACAACTGAGTATCATAACGGTGATCCAACATTATGTACATACATGTATGCTTGGGACTTTATTTGGTGCAAAGTATAAAATTATGGATGGGTTGTGATTGGGTTTTAGGTTTATATATAGGAATAGGATTAAGATTAGGCTTTTGGTTAAGATTAAGCACAGGAATGAACATCTTTATATAGTTTCATTTTACTTGTGTTAGTAATAGTCACAAGACTATGTGTTGTCACAATAGCCACAACGGTGTGCCATGCAACCGTCAAAGTACACAAGCTCTGGCCACAGGGCATTCCCAAATGGAAGCACATGCATTCATGCATAATATGCACATGTGAGTTACTGTACATGTACATATGGGTGTATATTAGGGTGTCAGGTTCGTTTTTATCTTGTAGGCGGAAAGAAGAGACACCAAAAGGGGACCTGCTTCTATTTCTAGCAAAAATATAGCGATGAAATAAGATATTTTGCACTAAACATTAGCTATGACAAATATTCAGGTTCAGAGGAAGCAACATCCCCACCTACTAGTTTGCAGGCACAACCCCGGTCAGTTGCAAAAGAGTGTCTGCACAGTAAGAATACCATAGGCCCTGTACTATAGCTACTCCTGACCAGTAGGTAGCTGGGTTAGGCTTTTCTCAAGACACAATGATTTTCTGATAAAGTCTCAAATTAGGGTCTGCACTTGCAGACCACCCACCTATTCCCTAGTATCATTTTTTCTTTAATATTCTTTTGTTCATTTAAATGAAATACACATACAAAATTTGGTAAGCCAGAGTCCCGCACTCTCCATTATTTCAAAATCCCGGATATGCCACAGGTGGAAAGGACATTTTTGTTGGCCTTCGGAAGGACAAAAGATTGATTGGGGAGGGCACCTGCCTCCAAGCAGGTTTGTTAACCGATTGTCTACTGTAACCAGATGGTTCCCTTATTAAGCCTTAGGAAATTGAGAGAATTCAAGCGTCAACCAGTTAATTCGGTCTAGAACCCATGTTTACCTCATCCCATGGTTACAATATACATGTAAAGATCAATACCTAACAAGTTTATTAATAATAATAATAATTTGTCTTTTTTACCAAGGGTAGCCTCATCAGTATTATATATTGTTTTCCCTGAAGGCCCTGCAATCATGGTTAGTAGTGGCTAAGGCTGGACTAAAAGGCATCATGCTCGAACGTAACAAATACAACAATATGTACAATGGAGCTGTTAAACCTTTGATGATTTGATCACTGCTGTTATACATGTATGTCATGTAATAGAGACCCATAGAGATGTGTGTCGTAAGAGACATACATGTACATGTATTGTCATACTGAATATTTGAACAGGTACATGAGTTTTATGGTATCATAGGGTGGATTCATGAAAATAGCACTTGTTAGTCTCCAGTGGCACAAATCCATTTTGAATTTCGGGGGGGGGGGGGGGGGGGGGGGGTGTCACCACATGACTTAACTTTTGTACCTGTTTGAAATGTCTGAAAATTTTTCTGACACCCCCCCCCCCCCCCCCCAAAAAAAAAGTTATCACGTTTTTGGGGTCTGGTTTTCCTCCAAAATTCTTTGACAAGCAAAAAAAGAAAGAAAAGAAAAAAAAGGCTATTCAAAAAGGGAGGGGGGGGGGGCCATGTCCCCCTGTCCCCCTGGATTTGCGCCCATCCTAGTCTCGTGAAATAAATAACATGCTAATATATATGTATTCAGGTTTAAATTGTGAAAATAAATATGTCTTCTATCAAGAAGTATATATAGTGAAAACATGCATGCAATTAATTATCTACAAAATGAATGTTTGCATTTTAAAACAGTGATTATATTTCTGTAAGCTTTAGTACAATATGAGCATCTCAAGGTAAATAAAACTGTTACTATAAAACCAGAAATGTTCGTGACATGAAACTTTCGCAAATTGTAAACGACAGCCATTTCCACAGTACAGAACTTTTGCAATTTACAAAAATTTAGTGTTATGTCAATTATGATTCAGTGATTTTGCGGCATGAAACTTTCGCCCTCGAAATATGCAAACATAAAATACATTTCTGGTTATAAAGTAGATCAGTTACATTCCACACACAATATGTTATAAATACCGCTACATATAAACATGATGAGGCCAAATGTTATTTTTAATACAACATACGGTTACACATACTTCTTTCATGTGTTATTGAAAACTTTCAGATGAAAAGGGAGGGAATCTATCTATTTACATTTAGATGTATATATTTGCTATCAAAAGCAGGCAGATATCTACATGTATATGTCTACATGTATAAGTTAATGCATACAAATACCAGGTATTACATGCAACTCTGATGTTTGATACTTTGATTATAGTTTTGATTATACTTTTGATTATATACATTTGCTTATACTTTTGCATATACTTTATATACTTTTGCTTAAACATGTACTTTTGATTATACTTATTGATATATACTTTTGATTTATAATAAAGTACAATGCAAATATTTTTACAAGATTATATATGATTATTTTGTTAGCTAGCAGTAAAATAAAACCTACATGAAGTGGTAAAGCAATCAACCACAAGAATTAGGTATGCATACATGTACATGTAAATTTATGTTTATTAAAGCATATGGGGGGGGGGGGGGGAAGGGGACAGCACATTTTGGGGGTTGTTTTTTTGAAGGAGGTTCATTTCACTTCTCCTACGTACACTATATACGTTATAAATATAATACATTATACTACTGCACAATTCAACAAAAAAATTTTTTGGTCCCCAGTTATTGATATTATATAAATTTGGATTTAGAAATGTGTGAGCATGGAAAAAAAACAGGTCAATGCCGAATCCAAGCATAATTTGTTCCCCAAATCAACCCCCCCCCCCCCCCCCCCCAAATCACACCCCCACCAAGACTCTATGCTCTGGCATTGAGGGTTTTGTGCTATATGTATATTCATTACATCAAAGTGAAATTTGCAGATTTAAATTAAAATTTAAAAATCCATACAAGCCGTGACATGAATGAGGTAAAAGACAAGACAAAGTTGGTGTTTCTTTTTGAGGGGTTAATACATGCATAACAATATATTTACACAGTGAAGATTAATGATCTGTTCATGCATTCTTATATCACATGGAGTTGGGTTTTTGGTTGTTTTTTTAAATGAGTCAGAGACTGTGAATGAAAGCTACTTACTTTTCGTGAATTCTAGTAGAGTAGAAGATAGAAATATACAAATTTATAAACCCACATAGAAAGATAGAGGAAAACAGAAGTGCTACAGTAGTCTACACATGTACATATGTACAGAAAGAATTATTGGACTTTTTGCATGGTAAAGTTACTATTAAAGTGTACCAATCACCTGAAAAAATAATTTGTGTACAGCTAGAAAATATAAAATCAACCTCAAAGAAAACTTTGTCTGGTATTCTTTAGGTCAACAGTTAATGAGTATGAAGGAAATAGAGGATAACATGAAAATGCTCACGTGGAACCGAACTCCGAGTTTGGTTCTGCGCGAGCCTTTATCTTGGCAAACGGTAAGGGTGTAAGGGTGCGTCGAGTAGTCTACTCACGAGTCGCTTTTACGTTTATAGAGAGTGTAATCAAAATTGCAATATCTCTTTATAGAATTGATATTTGAAGCCCATATTTTGAATATAATATAACGACATGAAACCTCTAACATACAGAGCAAAATTACTTTTGGTGATTGGTACCCTTTAAGTAAAGAGATACATACATGTCCATGTACCAACTAAAATATAGTAGAATGGACCTTTTTTTCAACAAATTTGAAAGAAACTGATCAGTCTCAGGAAACTCTGATTTCAATATATGGCAAGTCTCACACACGTTTTCTAGAAAGAAAGCCTCCGTCTGTACACAGAATAATTCTACGCTGCAGAGAATATAGTTCTTTTGAGGTACATGTACATGTACACACACAAAAAAAGCTTCTCAAGATAAGAATTATACTGATGTTATACATGCTCATAGTATACATTATATTAAAGAGTGTTAATAATCTGTCATAAAACAAATAGTAAATTATTAATAGTAGTACATGTGCACGGTACATACCCATTATCAAAAAACAAGAGTTAATGTAATAAAAATTGCTTTAAATAGTCATGTAGTGGATGATAAAAAGTGATTCTGAGCCTGATCAGCTAGTTACGGATGGACATTTGACAAATTTTGAAATTTTGAAGGCCTGTAGAAAATAAGAATTTAAATGAAGAGAGCTATTCAACGTTTCACTGTACAGGGTATGACTGAAGGAGCTGAAATTTGATAAAATTTGGATGCCATAGTTGCCAGCTAAAATTACAATCCATGAAGTATTCATTGTCACAGATGGACAAAATGCCAACTCTTAACCGATCAGGCTCTTCTGCATGGTCATGATATCAACCCCAGATCAAATTATGAAAGTGACTTTAAACAATCATCGTAAATTTGGCTAAAATTAGCAACTGATGAAAAGTGATTCTGCATGTACAATGGACCATAAACCAAATACCGGTAATGAAAGTATATTAGATATAGATCAAGGAAATTTATCTGCGTTAAATGATGCTTACTAGTACTAGTAATATTTTTTGCATAAATAAATGCACAGTTCAAATATATGTACATACTGAGTACAAAATCAGATACATGCATTAACCCTTTCGAGACAATTGACCACATTATGTGGTTTGGCTCAATAACTTTTGATTCAGAGCTCTAAAAAATATACCAGATGTATGGGTAGAAAGAGCAAAAATTTCTACACACATTGTTTCCATTTTTGTTGGATGACCATGTTTCCTTTGATGCCAGGAATTGTAAAAAGGAGAATAAGCTTCAAAATCCTCAAATTGGCAACACATTAAGAGTTTCAAAATCACTGTTTTTTATCAAAATTGGCAATTTTTTCAACTTTCGACTAAGTTTCTAATGATGTATATTGTTTTCAAAGACATTACATTTTGTTAGAACCATGTACATGTAGCACTAAATGAAAAATATTAATGTTGCCAATTTGAAGAACAAAATATGATCAATTTACCCCTTAAATAATTCCTGTCCTGAAAGGGTTAAATAAGTTATCTTCTATGTGTGAAACAAAAGGGTGTTAACTCTATGTGAAATGATTTAACGTCCTTCTAACTCTTAAGGGAATATACATGTATGAAGAATATGAAGGATATATGACGGAGTCTTGTATTAAAAAAGGAAAAAAAAAAACACATAAAAGATAGAAAAGTTCTGGAATTCCTAATTTACATGTATATCACTGTATTCCTTACATAAATTTACAAAGTCTATGATTTCTTTAAACTTCAGATACATGTTGTACATGACAGTATCATCATTTCAATAGTCATGATTTCAAATTAACAGGTAAAAAATATTTATAACCAGCATCAGAGAAATAAGCAACAA
Organism: Heliocidaris tuberculata; assembly: GCA_025618425.1. NCBI lineage: Eukaryota > Metazoa > Echinodermata > Echinoidea > Camarodonta > Echinometridae > Heliocidaris > Heliocidaris tuberculata. The sequence goes on along the minus strand of CM046844.1, from coordinate 23,345,854 downwards.
TTACTGTTTCTGCTGAGGGTTTACTTCATGAAGATTGTGCAATGCATCTTGCATCTTCCAAAATATCTGTTAAGCTATGTCTAAATGCAGTGGCTCTTTAATATTTTTTTCAAAAGTAGCTTTGTAAATGTATAATGACAATTTCAGTGTCATTGAATGCAATGAAAAAAATACATCATTGTATTCAGAATATAATTAATATACTATGAATAATATATTTATATTTTATTTTTATTATTGATATACTTAAAGTATATACATGTAGTTTGCTACAGTATATTCATACATACCATATGTATATTTTCCGCTAGGTTTAATCTTGTTTATGAACATGAACATGAACATGAACATAGTCTGTACTGATAATTCCAAGTATTTGTCATTGTGATTAGAATACATACATGAAGTCATTGGCGGAATTATGCAGGAAATTCTTTTCATGGGGGGGGGGGGGGGGGAGGGGGGACATAAGAGGTCGTCCTCCCCCCCCCCCCCCCATGAACAGAATTGCGTAACACAACTACGCCACTACATGAAGTAAACATGAAGTAAGCATGCAATTATTCAATGAGCTTGGAGAGATGAGATACTCATAATGATGGTGATAATGATGAGAGGGGTGATGTGAAGCATATGGGAAAGGTACATGTACATGCAGCGAACGTAACTCACCAATCTAATCTGTCTGCCAAACACTGATGCACGTTTAAAGTCTAGGGATGTGGTGGGGGAGTTATTGGAGGACACTCCCTACACAGGAGAAAGCAAGATCCACCAATATGCATGCAATAAAATACAGAGATTTACTACAACAAAAGATTCACTATCAAAGACTCAAACATTTAAGAACATTGATCATGCATAACAAATTTGATAAAAGCACTTGATGTACATTCATTGATGCATTCTATAATAACAACATAGACAGGTATCTACATGTGAAGGACAAGGAGGGGCAGGAGTACATCCATAATATTTGCTTGACTTTCAAACTATAGCTACTTCTAGACTTCCAAGACAATGAAAAGATTGTTAGTATAGGTACAAAAAATTTACATTTAGCATCCATCATGGAATGAAAAGATCATACACTTTTCAAAGGAAGATACATGTACCTCAAAGTCTGAAAACTATCAGTTTTACATTATGAAAGCTTTATCTGTTCAATTTCTTGCCAAGACAACTACATGTAGAACCAAAACTGTTCAAAGTCTTCTGCACTGACTTGTAGAAAGTCAGAAAAAGAAGACCCCAAAAATAAAAAAAATAAAAAAATTAACTGATCATACTCACCATCCCAAATAATAGAAAAAAATGTTGATAAATCAATTTCTAACTACAACATCCATGAACATTCATAAACACTAGAAATATGAAATCATTTTTTAAAATGAATGCAATGCAAATCTACCTCATCTCAACAAATGAATACATGTACATGTATGTTATCTAGTTTTACAAAATTATGTGGGTAAGGTAGCACAGAATCTTGGAACACAACAATGTGCATGGCAATTGGGCATTATCATGTGGGTCATGAAGACAAGCACATACAATGTACATGTACATATCCTCTGCTGCAGGCACAAAGGTAGTAACTCCATGCACATGTTACAAACATATATAATAAACTCCCTTCTGGCTCTAAAAATGCCTCTAAAGAGCAGGTTTCAGACACACACTGCAGAAATGACGACCAGGCACAAGAACCAGAGAACAGGCTAAATACACAAATCTACAGGATGCATTCGAACTATATACAGGGAATGGAAAGGATGGGAAAGCTCAACCCTTTTTTCAACATTCTGGTCATATTGCATTCTATCCCTTCAAGTCACTAAACAGAAATGCAGTGAGATGCATGAAAGGGATCAGCAAATTCTGCACGATACCCAACAATGGCAACTGAAGATCAAACTTAGGGCAAACTTTAATACAATTCAGTTGTGGGGACACTAGTGGTCTGTGTGAGAACATGGTAGCGTTGAACACTGTGCTCATATTAGGTACTATAAAACCAGAAATTTTCGCGAGCCTGAAACTTTCGCAAATTTCGCGAGTGGTCGAGATTCACGGAAGTTTTATGCTGCGAAATTATAAAATCACAATTGAAACAACATAAAATTATTGCAATTCGCGAAAGTTTCCTGCTGCAAAATTGGCTGTCATTAACAATTCGCGGGAGTTTTATGTCGCGAAAGTGTCTGGTTTTATAGTAATACATTTGTGCATGTGCATCAAATAATATAACTCTATGGATGTACTAGTACAAACAAAATATAATTTCTGTCTCGGTTTCATTTATAACATTAACTTCACACAGTGTAATTAGAATGAGGGTAGGTGAAAGGTTAAGATAGGTTTGCAGAAAAAGATAACTTCTTTTTGCAGATTCAAAACGGACAGCATTAGCTCGACTCTGAAATTATACCTGCACCTATCAAACATCTGCAAATAATTAACATTTCCAACTTACAAACTCTCTCAACCCTTTCAAAACTAAGTATAGTATGATACATGTACATGGCCTTTATTACTCAGTAATCAAGAAAAAAGCTTAAAGATAAAGTTGAGTTCTGGTCATGAGATTGAATTGTGAAAGAAATTGTCTCAAAGCAATTGGGAAAGGTTGATTATACATGCATAGCACATTGTTGAATGTTGTAAGGTTCTGGAATCACCAAAATGATATGAAATTGACTCAATCCTGCCGAGAGTTACACAGACATGTGTATATGGGACTACACACAAATGTTTAGCCCAAACATTTCAGCTGTTTCTTGTCATATTTTGAATGTGAAGGCATTTGAAGAGCAATCCTCTTCAGGGGACATTTCTACTATGATAATCTTCCAAGCTAACACAAAAAGAACGAGAAAGCTCACAAATTATTTTTTACCTTTTCCTGAACTCAACCTTCTCTTTAAACCGCCATTAATTTTGTTTCAGTTTGCAGCATTGATAATCTTCGAGCTCCTCTTGATTAAAAAAAAAAAAAGGACCTTTTTCTTAAAACAATATCTAAATCCAGCATCAAAGCATATTTTCCAGTTCTTAAAAATATATCTCTGTTCAAGTACAATTCTCAAAATGCAATCTCAGCATACGTTCTAAACTGAGGACTACTGTTTTTCTTTGTTTTCTGTTAACATCACTTAAAGGTACTTCATCCCTACTGCAGCCCTAAATTTTTAAGTTGTGTGACTATGCCATCAATGACAAAATAATAATTGGAAAACTTGTGCGGATGTAAATAGGATTATCATTTGCTTTAAGGAAAGTAATAACATCAATTTGGTAACACTTTTTTCGACTCGATAAATTTTTAATATCATTTTTTGACCATTACTAGTACATGTACTTGCGTTAATTTCTAAATAGCTCCCTCTGCAACAAAAGTAAGATTTTCATTTCTTACAAAGGAGGTATAGAACTTGTAACCTTCAAAATTTCATAGGCAGTATCTACAGGATGTCTACTAAACCTGTGCAAAGTTTCGCGGAAATTTGTCTACAGTAAGTTTGCAAAAGGGATGAAGTACCTTTACAGTGACAAGATGGAAATCAAAATGCTACTTAATATACATACATGTAGTTATGTGCATGTATTGTAAATTGTAAATTACCATGCAAATCTAAAGACAGAGCTGACTAGCTGTTAGATACAGGTTCTAATTAAAATTTTGCACTTCCAGTGATATCCCAACAAACAATTCCACTCTAAGAGAATCATATTATTCTTAACAACTCCACTTCATCTTTCCACTAGATTGGTATGTCCGCTACTTAGTACAAAACATGTCACTATGACAACAAGAGGAAAACAAAAAAAGTAAACAGAAGTGCAGTAGAACCATTAAATCAGTGAAAAACAACACTTTTCATTCAGCCTATACCTTTCTTGAACTGTTTGAAAGCGAGCGAACAAGTTCCTGTGAAAAATCAGCAAGGAACAATCTTCCTTACAGCATATAACTTCAAGAAAATAACTCTCAGATAATCTCATGAAAAAAAAAATTACTCAAGGTAAATTTATCTAAACACAACAAAAAAGTAACTCCCCCATTAATCGAAATGGCGTAATTTTTTAACGAAAAGGTTTTGAGCAAAATCACTTGGCTGGAGTGTTCCTACACTTATTGCCTAACTCTTCTGTGAAAATGAGATTGATCCATCGAGTCATGCATGAGTGAGCAAACATTAAAGGCAAAATTGTCACTTTTCAAAAGTCATAAGGGTCATTTTGGAGATTCTGTGAAACGAGATTTTAGTAAATTCGGTTTCTGGTGCATATTTATGTGTTGTTGTTTATCATCCATCGCTTGACCCCCTCACACCTATCCTGACACTTTTGTCATTATTATGGTTGGGTGAGCAAAATTATTTTTTTTAATTCAACCCTCCTGAAATTGAAATTGCAAAATCCATTCAGCTTACTGAAAAAAAATAACTCCAGATATTTTTACCAAAATGTATCATCACATATCATGTGAACATAAGAGGTTGTCATCGTGTCATGGTTGAGTGAGCACACTTTAAAAATCGCGCAAGAAATGCTAAAATGTACTGTTACTACAACATAAAAAATTACCCTTGTGACTTTTGATAAGTGATATTTTTTCCTTTAATGTTTGCCCACTTATGCATGACTCAATGGATCAATCTCATTTTTACAGGGAAGATAGTCAATAAGTGTAAGAACACACTTGCCAATTTATTTTGCTCACAACCTTTTCGCCAATTTGATTAGGGGGGGGGGTTACTTTTTTGTTATTACCAAATTCTTCTTCTTCACAGTCAAGTGAAACTTAACCCTGGGAACAGTGAGATCATTTCATTTCTCTTAAGCCATTGTCTACAGGAACCAGGTGATCCCTGTATTAAGCCAATGCGATGGAAGAAGTCAGATGTCAGTGAGTTAACCCTTTCGAGAGAATTGACCACATTTTGTGGTTTGGCTCAATAACTTTTGATTCAGAGCCCTAAAAATATACCAGATGCAAGAGTAGAAAGCCAAAATTTCTGCACACACTGAGTCCATTTGTGTTGCAGACCATACTGTGTTTGACGCGAGGAATTTTAAAAAGGAGAATTAGCGTTAAAATCCTTAAATTGGCAACACATTGCGAGGTTCAAAATCACTGTTTTGGGGGTTAAAATTGGCAATTTTTTCAACTTTTCAACAAAGTTTTTAACAATGTATGTTGTTATCGAAGAAACTACATTTTATTAGAACCATGCAGCATCGAAAGAAAATTATTTTTGTTGCCGATTTGAAGAACAAAATATGATCAATTTAGCCCTTAAATAATTCCTGTCCTGAAAGGGTTAACTTACTGAAGAGATTGCTCAAAGCTAGAAAGAATAATTCATCACAACAAAATCACTGGAATGATACAATGACACTCGCAACATGATAGAACCAAGTACTCGACTATTATAATCTGAAATTAATGTGATCGTTTCAACGGTATTCACAAAAGTATATATTTCAATACATGTATGAAACATGATGCAGATCATGAATAGGGAAAGAAATAAGAAAATATTAAACTCACCTCAAATCCTTTGGAAGTTTCAGGTTTATCTATATCAAATATAAAAAAAACAAGTATAAAACAAGGATTAATCACAGTAAAAGATTCCTACAGCAGGAATTATTCATAATTATTGAATATGACAAAAAAGGATGATATCTAGTGACAATAGCTGTGATCACAACATGGCTCTATTCTTTCATGAACTGTCAGTTGTAACATTTTTTGGTTTGCCCCTGTACAAAGTTAAAGCTCACAGACAGTCTCGGTAGCAAAAATCATACTGGCAAGAAACTTAACATAGTCACATACTATTCTCCTTTTATCGTAAGACACATTTACGAGATTATTGAACATTCCATTTACGATTTCGAACAAATTTTAGTGTAAATATCTGTAAGAAACGCTTGGTAACGGCTTTTCACTGCCTCACGCTAAGACCATATCCACCCGAAGGTTCCCCACACAATAAACCCAGCGCTTCGCACTATGTGTAGCGTATTCTACAACACACAACAATCGTCACGTGAGCAGCGTGTGTGGCCGTTGTTTGAATTTACATCCCCTCTTTTTGGGGCCAGGGATTTTTTATTACTTTTCACCTCTCATTCGATAAATATTTCACTTGAGGAGGAAAAAACTTCACAGCATCTTAGTTATGTTAGGACCCTGCTATTTATTAAGTAAAATCAAAGAAATCTCACGAAAAGTTTTTGAGGGCTTCCCAAAACTATCTTTTACCTTTAAAACTAGAGTTTGATGTTGAATACTGATTTACCTATGCATTTCACAATAATAAAAACATTTCATTTAAAATTAGAAAATGAATAATAAAACTGATCATTAGGTTAACTAGTGCATAAACCAATGTCAATGAGCTAATGGAAAGATCAGTTGGTGCAACCTACGTACATGTAATAGTACTCATGAATGACAGTGTTCTGACTGACTAACTCCTACATCAGAATATCTTATCAAACATCATAATATTTACCTTCAGTGACAGGTGACAAGTTAATACTGACTGCTCTCTCATTTGATGATGGCTGCAGAAGAGAAAAACAGGAAACAATACACTTTGATTACAATTTTTTCATCCATAACAAAAAGGATTTTGAATGTTTAGCATTTGAATCTTTGAACACTATACGAAGATAAAAAAGGGTCAAGCATATAATTTTATCTGTATTAGTCTCTACCCCCGGGGGGGGGGGGTACTTCCATATATACGCTATACGGGGATGTGCCGCCCAAATGGGTCGCTTTTTCATAAGAAATCCTGAAACACTGGTCCTGTTTTCTATTTAAAAAAATCCCTAAAGATGAGTTCACATTTGAATAAATAAAAATGTAAAGAAAAGTTTTTAAGTGTGTTAAGGAGCACAATTAGAACCAAGATTATTTTAATCTGCAATAGAAATGTTGTTCGTGTTCATTTGTATTGTAAATATACTCATAAAAAATGGTCCAGTTTTTACGACAAACCCCTAAACATATATCTACTTTTTGCGAGAAATCCCTAAACATCGGTACCCTTTTTCTTAATTTGCCCCTAAAGATGGGTTATGGGTTCAAGGTCCGGAACTCACACCCCCCTCAAAAAAAATCTGAGTACCCCCCCCCCCCCCCGGGGGTCTTTACCTCAGGTGCAAATGTCATTAGGATTTGAATCTGAATATGGGAGGTGTAAAATGGTCACTAGGTGGAATGCTCAAAGGGAGTTCAAAGCATATACTGTCAATGCAAAATTATGATTGATCAAACGATTGTGGTAACAAAATCTGTAAAGTGCTTGAAGTAGTATCCTGTAACTACAACTATGCACATACATGAGTAAAACAGTGATCACTGTTATCATTATTCTTATTGAAAGATTTCACACTACGGCCATTGTACAGAAGATTGAAACATAAAGGTATTTTTTGTCTCTGCCGCTATGGTACCTTTTTGTGAAACTCCACCACAGGTACATTTTCTTCCCCTGAAGCTTCCGCGTTCCCATCTAGCCCTTGCTCCCTCCGTCTCCTGCTGGTAGCTACCAGGATCCTCCTCGCTCTACCGATCTTCTTCTCCAGCATGAAGGCCAGTTCTGTTCTCTGGACGGAGCCGATGAGGACCATAGACTCTGTGTGGTGTGAACAGAGGATGATAAGTGCAGGATCTTGTCAATATCTTTGGCAATTGCTATGCCATAAATTTCCCATGCTAACAAAATTCCTAACTTTAACCTAGCCCTAACCCTAATATCCACCCTAACCTTAAGGTGGGTTTTCACAGGGCACGTGAACGATTCGCAAAGGATGCGAACGTCTAAAATATGGCAAAGTGCAATATACGGAAAAGTTTTTTTCTCCAAAGGTGTCGCGACCCAGGTGTAGTTGGTACACCTGCACTTCCCAATCAGTTTATATCAGGAGGAGAGACGCTAGGGTTACAGTGATTCAGTTTGCTTTTCCCCTCCCAGGCGCAGGTGATGCCAAATACTTAATAATAATAATATTACCTGGGGCATCCACCAGAGGAAAGGATGTGAGTGATGAGTTGTTGAGTAGATCTTGAAGCTCTTTGTAGGTGGATAGCCAAGAGATGAATTTCAGGTTGCGCACCATGATATCTTCAACAAAAATATTGTATGTCCTGGAGAGCAAGACAAAAAATACAAAGTACAGGATATTTGGTCATGGGCCCTTTACCATAAGTAGCTTATCATTTCCAACTTTTCAAATTCAAATTCAACCTGTAATCGTACAAGGGACTACCATAATCATTATAGTCCTTGTAAATGTATTATAGTGGAGTGATTTTACGAAAATTACCTCACACAAATTGCAAGAGAAAATATTTCAACTGCCCTAATCTCATGAATATACTCTGTAACATATAAAAAGTCCTAAGGAATCCGAGTGGTGGAAGGTATTGAAAAATACCGAAATCTGTGATAATCATTTTCCATTTTCGGCCACCAAAGCACAAACAGTGCCAACCTTACACATAGATTGTTCAACTTGGTTTCAGCTAGACACACCTTGATGCACATTCTTTAGTTGGGTGTTTCCCAACAAAGCAAAATGTGCTGTATTGTGCTCAACTTGAACCGCATTGGCCGGACTATTATGTTTATACATCTCCATGATTCTGAGCAACAGCTTTCAAGGACACCCTCTGATTACAGCAAATAATTATATTTCAAAATGTATGATGATTGTCATGTAAGATGGAAATAAGGCATTGCATAATTATGAGCAGAGAAGAGAGAGAGAGAGAGAGAGAGAGAGAGAGAGAGATGATGATGAAAGGGAGAGAGAGAAGAGATAGAGATGAAGAAAGAGACAGAGATAAGGGAGACAGGAGGGGAAGAGTTAGTACATTTAAGATAGAACATTAATTAGTAGTACATGTACATGTACATACATGTACAAGGCTCCATGCATGGTGACCAAGCAGTAACCTAATTTTTTTTTTAATGTGCACTTTTATAATTATGAGTAAAGGGTATAAATGTACTATTTATCGAAAAGTAGCCTTTTTTTAAACTCAATTTTCTTTAGGTAATTTCATTGTCATGCAACCATGAATTATTTATATAAATTTTCGGAGGGTGGATTGGATGAGATATGGCGTATTTCGAGGGATCGTTATTAATAATAACTTCTTGTTTATTCTTCAAAAGGGCATTTTCCTAATGAACAAAAACAAACATTTAAAAAAAAAGATATATGCCGCAGTGGAACACAAAATGGAAATATTTCTTGGAGGTATGGAAATATTTCTTGGAGGTTTGGAAATTTAAAAAAATGGGCACTTGCTGTCTTACACTCTAAAATTTAAATTGTGAAAATCAACATTTAGAAGGGCTGAGAACTGACAATGTTTTAATTTTAATTTGATTTTAATTGATTTGCTAATGACAGTGAATAATACTTATGGATCATTATACATAACATAGTCAATTAATTTAGGGATCTTATCTCAAGGCATAGGTCATCTCAAAATAGTGTTATAAAGACAGACGACATATGTGGTCAAGTTGTCACTGAATATCCCATTATAGGTCCAGCACTAGGGGAATTTTAATGGGGGGGGGGGTGCAGACATTACATGAGGTGGACCTTATTGAGGGAGCGAGGGTGCGGAGTGTCCAAGAGGGGGGAGTATCTGTCCCCCCTCCGAGGGTAGGGGAAATTTTCACATTTTTCTATCTGAAAATCAAGTTTTAGTTGCATTTTAGATACAATTTTGAAGACCAAAAAGAGGGGGTGTTTTTTGTCAGGCAGACCTCTAGTCACAGGTTGGCGAGGGTGGGGGGGGGGGGGGGTGGGAATTGTGAGCACATAACCCCCCCCCCTAATCACAGGCCTGACCATTCATATGGAGTGGAAGATGCATGGTCCTTACTCATCGAACAGCAAAAAGAAAAGAGAATCAAGAGACAGAAAGAAAGAAAAGAGAATCAAGAGACAGAAAGAAAGAAAGGGGAGAGGGGGCCAAAGAAATATAAAAAGAAAACCCTCCTCTGCTCAGTCTCTTTGCCCCACACTTCATCATCCACCTGGTAAGACCCATGCCTTCCCCTAATGACAGCCAGTGCCCCCTCAATGACTGGACCCAAACACCACTGCTTAGGCCTATCCGAGGATATCTCAAGGTCGAAAAGGCGGTTACAAACGCGTTCTACAAATCGCGTGTACGCTATTCATCTTCCTCTGTTCGGAATATGAAAATATGGGAAGTCTGTGACGATCATGAAGGATACACGGTGCACGCAAAGTTTTACATGGATAGCTGAGTAAAAACTGGTTTAAAAAATAATTTGCACCCCTTGGATTTCTTAGGACTTTTTATATTTTATAGAGGAGACTTTTATTGGTAATAAACACGTGTCAGATTTTCTGTTGCAATTTGTGTGAGGTTCAAGCCTAATTTTTCATAAAATGACTCCACTATTAAGACATGTATCACATTAGGATTCAGTTGTTGTTTTTTAAGTTCTCACAAGCATTAAACATGGATGGCATTTTCATTGATATCTGGCAAATTCAAGATGCTACATGTACATGTATGAGCTAAAATTTCATATTCTAGTTTCTGACTATTGTTGATCTCTGATACACTGAAACATGATCGCAATATATAAGAGATATTAAGATCCTGGTCCCCATCTTATAAACAGTTACAGTTGATCCCAAGTGGTTGCAAGACCACCAATTAATTCTTACATGTAAGTTACAAATGCATACATGTTATATCTGGAGATTGATTCAGATCATTGCAACTCTTTATGGGGCAGGGGTCTTCCAAGACGCTACATTTTAAAGACAATATATGCATCAAGGTTGTGCTTACTTTGATCCAGCATGACTGATATCTGGCAAATATGGCAGTTTCTTGATGCGTATGATGCTATCATAGATGGACGGTTGAAGCAGCTGAGCTATGGCGTTGGCAATTAACACAGCAATCTGGAAAAGACAACAATGTTTCTTATTTCATGTTTATTATCAAAAAACATTTAACACGTAAATATTAAAAGAATGAGCATATATAACCCCAGTACAGAGATTTGCAGATAAAAGGTATAATTTCTTCAGGCACTTGTCATAATGTCATAAAAATATGTGAGTCACAGGAAATATATTTTTTAATGTGGCAAATATTGATGAAGAAATATTGATCCAGGAGAGCATAGTCTGAGGATGCATGAATTACACATACATGTATTGCCTTATGTTTAGATTTTCAGTGTTGATGTTTAATTTTCCTAGATGCTAAGAAAGAAAGTGTATGTTTATACTACAGTAAAATATACAGCAAAATATACATGTAAATGTACATGTAAGTTTCATGATTTTTTTTTTCAAATTTATTTTCTCTTACCATTTCCCTTCATCTCTACCCATCTTCTTCTTATAAACACTCAACTTCTCCTTCTACTTAATTGCCTTTCTCTTCCTCCAGATTCTACATTTAATTCTTGTGGTATTTCTATTGTCTTTTCTTACAGCAGTTACAGGAACCTCTTCCACAAAAAGATATCCAACATCATATAAAGTTGGTAAAACAGATTTAGAGATCTTACCATGACAGGTAGAATATGTGTGATTTGTCCTGTCAGTTCAAACACTATAACAGATGTTGAGATGGTATGAGTTACACTACCAGACAATGCTGCAGCACCTGTAAAGAGAAACAAAATTATCACTTTATATCTCTCTCAGTACTTTTTAACCAGTTGTTTGGAAATAATACTGCTTAACTATGATTTCTATTATCCTGTTCAAAACTGGTTTTAACCCTCACGATGATAATGAGCTTACAAACATGTATCAAAGATAAGACAAAGAGAGACAAATTTCTAATTATATTTAAAGACTGGTATAATTGATACAAACATTATTACATGGTATCTAATCTCAGAATTCATGAACCCATCTTGAAACAATTATAATATAAAATTTACAGTTAAACCACCTGCAACACTGAGATATACATGTATAAGCATTGTTGCCATTTTCAGTCAGAGCTACTCTAGGGTAAGAATTTCATAGCTTGAAAAGAAATAATAGTTAACACGTGCTGGATGAAAGAGGGGGCAAGTCAAGGGTATGTTGTCCTGTGCTTTACTGATATCATAAATGTCAGTATACCGGATGAATCTATCTTGTAGGAAGCCTTACTAGAGCTTGAATCAGAACAAACAACATAGTCGGCTTGACATTTCATGAACCTAGAAAAGTTGTGTACACTGAAGTTTTTTTGTTGATTTATGATCTTATGTGGTCCCAGAACAATTTCAGCTTTGTTGCCCAAAGGGCAACCTTGAGCAATTTTCATAATTTGCATAAATCCAAAATGGCGCCTGGTAGCCATATTGAAATCCAACTTTTGAACTACATGTCACATACTGGTGTATGATATATGTACATTATATAGGGGTTTCGAGGGACGTAGAATTCATTTCTAACGCACTTTTTAAAATTTAAGGTCACGTTTAGGTCATAAAGGTCAAATAAAGGTCAAATTTGTTACCTGTTTACATGTACATGACCGTTCCATACGTTAGATTTTTAAACTGTTATAGATGTCTTATGTTTAAATGAAGGGGTTTTGGGTGTGTAGAACTAATCTCTGAGATCATATATTCGTTCATTGTCAGAAGGGGTCGATTCAAGGTCAAAATTGACCTTGATATAATGGATAGTACTTTGTTTAGATATTATTTGTCTGACGGGTATGTGGTGCCGAGTGCCTTGATGATGTTATAATTATTTTCAATTTAAGTTGAGTTCACGAACAGAAGGTCAGGTCAAAGTTCAATCTTATCCCTGGGTCACAAAGCTCAAATTCAAATATCTGTCATTTTTTAGTTCATTGTCAGGACTCAGAGAATAGTATATTTTTGCCGCTTCAAATCATCTCAGTTTAGTTTCTTTACGTTTTTGTATACTGAAGACCATTGAATGTTGAATTGCTACAAATATATTAGGTCGTATGACTGGAGGTGCTACAGTTCAGGGTGTCTATAGCACCTATGCATAGCACTGACGTCCAGTGGCGTAATGAGCCAAAAAATTGAAGGGGCTGCGCCAGTAAGAATAAATTGAAGCATTTTCTAAAGCGCCAGGAACGCAATAATACTATACTCGTATATAAATTCTTTGAATGGTACATACATTCCGCCCCTCCCACAAATAATAAGACTTTGCGTTTTTTGCTGTACCATGAAAATGTCGCACTTATCCAACGTCCTTGCTAATTAAATATTCTATTTTGCATGGTCGCGATGCGACGGAGCCAGAAGATTTTACGTTTTGTAGTTTGAATCTTTGTATTTTAGACCACTTTTCTGCACACAAGTAATGATCAAAGTCTGAGCTTGATATCTACCCTTTTCTTTTTTCTCTTATGGGGATATAGGCAGCTTAAATCATGTTTTTGCGACTTTCAATTTCGGGGGACAATTACTCTCTGCCTATTCAATATCTGTTTATAGATTTTCTTAAATTTAAAGTTGAAGGGATTAAGAGGATTTTTCTATTGTGAATAGTGAAAGTTTGCATTCTAGAGACCTTCTGAGTCTGAGTAGTGATGTATTATTATCATTATTTACTTCCCTAAGTTTCGAAAGAAATTTCACGATAGTGTGAGAGCAAATTGTAAAGGGGCTGGTTTGGGTATAAGAGGAAAGTTCCCCTCCTATATAATAAGAAAACTGTGATAAAAAAACCTTGCAAGCAAAAGATGCATTTATATGGAAGGGGAGATACTAGTACTAAGAAAATTTACACGTTCTAAATGACGTACTACTGCAATCAGAGAATTTTTTTTTTTTTTTTTTTCTAGCCTGGGGTATATAAAATGAATGTCTTTTCTTTTATTTCTTGATTGAAATTTGTCAGTATGATTACTAAGTGTGAGATAGTCTGTCTGATCTATATTGTTGCAATTATAGTGCAAACTTTCAGTTCTAGCATGTAGATTATATTAGGCCTATGCAGTTTCTATGCAGGAAGGTCCATGTGTTCATCACGGGTGTAGTGTTGGGAAGGTAGGGCCTATAGTTTAAAACAATATAAAGGACGTTCCCTTGCCGAATTTGATGATTTGGGCCCTGTAACACAAAGATTTGCAATCAATCGCAACATTTGATACCCCAATCTACATCATTGTCTCGTGAACATCTCGTTCAAAATGATGACCTCCCTACAGACTAATCAAAACGGTTGTTTCAAATCTGCGATTGATTGCAAATCTTTGTGTTAAGGGCACCGATCTCCACGTAAATGTTACGTGGAGATCAGTGGTTAAAGGAACCTTGCCTTCTAACCATACCAGATAAGTCGGAACATCCTCTCACTATCCACCATGCTGCCTGAATTTGATGGTGTGTCATAACCAAAGTACGTGTAGGTGTTTTGTTTCCGTCAAATATAACTCCTGGTATTATGAATAATGTAGAACGGAACAGCCACTTATACTAATATAACACTTTGTAAGAACATTCTCCTGCCTAAACTAAGACTTGAATCCAGTAAACCCTTCGGGTTTTTTGCAGACAAACCAGATGAAGCAAGATTCTATTACAAACGTTGCTCGCGGAAAGTATCATGTAATAAACATGAAGAATACCACCAAACCTGTGCTAGATACCACCACCATGCTTCTGGGTTTTCAGCTAGACAAATATTGGACGACACTAACAAAATCCATACTTTACATCCCGTCTTTGCAGATAATCCCTACAATTGAAAGTTTAGGGTACAACTGAGGGTGTAAATGGTGATATAGTATAAATGGTGATATCCATTACTTATACCAGATCATCATCACCACTGTGAATAATTGTGGACTAAAACCGACTACAACATTGTTTCAAGTATATTATTTACAATATACGTGTGACAAAAACTGACCGTGATAGTCCCGTTTGTTCCATTGGTCGACTAAAACTTGGAGTCACACTTTTTGTTTTTGGCCAGTAGAAAAGCAAAACAAATTGGGTCGAAGACAAATCATTCCTATTTATTTGTGCCACCTACAAAACATACTTGACCTGTCACCCTGTGATCAAGATGCATCAGAGTTTGACTTAACTTTAATTGGCTTAAGATGAGTTATAAAGCTAAAAACACCACCGCGAGATTCGGACCCGAAACCTTCATAGGCATATTACACTAAATCAGTACCCAATGTCAAGCTCAACTTTGACCTTGAACTGATCCCTTTGTGACTGATATTAACTGGAATTTTGAATGAAGTATATCATCATAGATTGATTCTGCATTATTATCCACAATTTGATCAGAACTAATTCTGAATACAAATATTATCCTCTAAAACTTGACAATGAACTAAAAATGACAGATACGCTGTATTTGAATTTGACCTTTGTGACCCAGGGGTAAGATTGAACTTTGACCTGACCTTCAGTTTGTGAACTCGACTTAAACTGAAAACGTAACATCATCAAGGCACGCTGCACCACATACCCGTCAAAGACAAATCATATCTAAACAAAGTACTATCCATAATATCAAGTTCAACTTTGACCTTGAATTGACCCATTCTGACCAATAAATGAATGAATGATCTCAGATATTAGTTCTACACACCCAAAGCCCCTTCATTTAAACATTGGATACCTATAACAATTTTAAAATCTAACGTATGCACAGTCATGTATACATGTAACAAATTTGACCTTTATTTGATCTTCATGACCTAAACGTGACCTTAAATTGCAAAAATTGCATTAGAAATGAATTCTACGTCCCTCGACACCCCTATATGCATGTATCATACACTAGTATATATGTAGATCAAAACTTGGGTTTCAATATGGCTACCAGGCGCCATTTTGGATTTATGCAAATTATGAAAATTGCTCAAGGTTGCCCTTTGGGCAACAAAGCTGAAATTGTTCTAGGACCACATAAGATCACAAATCAACGAAAAAACTTCAGTGTACGCAACTTTTCTAGGTTCACTATTGACTACATAGGAGTGTCAAATGGACTAACAAGGAAAATGACACTTGCAATAGACCTGTTCAAAAAGTTATTCAAATTTATGGATGTTTCTTTCCCGGGGACCTACATGTACATTGTAGTAACGAGGTATTCCATTAACCTGTTATTAATGAATGAACTACAATACTTGCAATCCAGTTTGAATACATTACTTGTTGCTATGTCTGACAAGCCTCTGACAAGCTTTCAGGTTGTCAAGAACAACCCTTGTTTTAAAAGTATGCATAAAATTTGAATACATTTGTGAACAGGTCTATTAAAGGAAAATGAAACTCAATAAAAATTAGCTGATAATAATGTGGAAAGTTGTCAGCCTGTTCAAGATATCTTGAAAATACTCCTATTTGATTACTCAGTAGAGGAGAACAATCTCTCTAAAGTTCGCAGATTCCTTGATAGTTATTCTTCCATGGGGGCTGCCATTTTGAAAAACTGTGATGTCATAGTCGTACATATCCATTTACCTGTGCACAATGCATATGTCTTGAATAATAAATAACTATTGTAGAGCTAAATCCACCAATGCAAAATGGCAGGCATCTTGGTATCCCAACTCTAGCACATGTGATGTTGTATGGAGCAGTTGTATGTAGGTCTTTGTCACTTCTTTGAATAATAGACAAACCTTTGTCTGAACGAGCAACAACTTGTGTATGCCAAATCCTGCTTAACAAAAGAAACTGCCTCACTTATGAAACAGCTGAACCAAATATCTTGACACAATTAGGTTATATGACTGGAATAAAAATCCCTTCATTTGAATGTACATGACTACAAAAATGGTCTATTATGATGAAACCCACTGTCATGCACTCCACAGGTGATCATGAGTGTCATCGTAGCTAGTATACAGGTCAGTGGGAATCTCACAAATAGCGCTGCTCTAACATTACTATGTAAAGAAAATGGCAGCCCCCATGGGATAATGTATAGCAAGGAAACTGCAAATTTTTGAGACATTGTTCTCCTTCTTAAATAATCAAATAGGAGTAGTTTCAAGATATTTTTAACAGGCTGACAATTATCTACATGATTATTGGCTAATGTCTGTTGCCTTTCATTCCCCTTAATCTTTTATACATTTTTTCATATTCTTGCTTTCAATAAATTCCTCAAGGACTCACCCACTACAGCATATCCTCCCGGAACAACTTTGTTGAGGGTGTCACCATTAGGGATGCCTTCGGGGAACCAGACAGCCATGGCCTCACCCACGAGACGTCCAAACGCTGCTCCTATAGTGAACACTGGTATGAACACTCCACTGGGTACAGGGAGCGTCACGGCTATCGCTGACATCCAAAACTGTATAAGGGCAAGGGCAAGGGCAAGGGCAAGGGCAAGAGGAAAGGTGATTGAGTGAGGATAAAGACCAATTTTGAGCACTCGCAGTGAAGCTTCTTTTTGAGAAAATGTCTCCTAAAAATCTTTGCGAATTGTTACTGTGCAATCATAAGTTGTGGGATATGTCAAATGTCAAAACGGCGAAAAACTTGCTGAAAATGATTATTGGAGGTAAACAATGTATATGGCCTGAAAAAGTGCTGACAATGCATGGTGTGCCTGGTTTATCTTGCTTATCTCAGCAATTACACATTTTCTTTCAGAGACATGTGGCAGATGCTGTTAGATTTTTTTTAATCGTTACCACCAGAATTCATGATTATCTTTAACAAATATGCCAAACAAGCACATTTACATGTATGTCAACTGGTTCTACTAGAATTTACAATGCACTGCATTTCTTTTTTCAGTTGCTTCCACAGGCCTTTGATCATTACATACCTCCATGATGATAAAAACTACCAAGGTGACAAAGACATTTGGCCGATGCCAGGGTTTATAAATGTTTTCCTCCTCAATGTCTTCAGGATCGTTGCCAAGAGTTGTGTTGCTGAAGAGCTCATTGATCTGCTGCTTCTGAGTCAGCTGAGGAATGGAAGAAAGAAGCAAGAACCTCATAAATATGATTATCAAGCACAAGTGATTTTATAGCTTGATAGCTGATGATAAACATAAGTGGATGTACAACCCTAAAATTCAGTGAAATATGAAAAATCCTTGCCCTCAATTCTTGCAATATAACAGGAAGATAATGTCATCACTACCATCACAACCACAACAACCACCCATAAATCTTTTTTAATCATCGTGTTCGTTGTCGTCATCATCATCATCACCATCATCACCATCACCATCATCACCATCATCACCATCACCATCACCATCATCACCATCATCACCATCATCACCATCATCACCATCATCATCACCATCATCACCATCATCACCATCATCACCATCATCACCATCATCACCACCATCATCATTACCATCATCACCATCACCATCACCACCATCACCACCATCATCACCATCATCACCATCATCATCATCATCATCACCATCATCATCAACCGTAGGACTCACCTCACCAGCCATGAACTGCCCAAGTCCAAGGGGGAAGGTGATAGATGAGATCACAAATGCTACCAAGGTGGGATAAATCAAACGACTGCAAGGAGAACAGGAAGAAAATCAACCAATTATTCACAAAGTCTTGAGTAGTGGTCAAATCAAGAAATCTAAGCACTGAAATTAAAATAATTGGATGTATGAATGAATGCAATGCTACACAAACTACTGATTTCAAATGTGCTACTGAACTTGAGAAAACACCTGTTGCAAAATGTCGGTCCAAACGGTGATTGGAACAAGATTGTAAAGATAGTGATAACAGCATGGAATCTATTTGTGATAACAAATAGATGCTGTTTGAAATAACCACTCTGGTAATATGAAGATATCAATGGCTTACACCACATATATGGATAGAATTTTTCTTATATTGTAAATGATCATTTATTTATCAAAAAATAAAGCATTGTTTAAATACGATGCTATTCACTAAAAAAAAAATACTGCAGCGAATAAGATGACAACATAGTGTACATTAAAAATCCGTAAGTAACAAGCAGATCACAGATTACCCAACTCACAATGAAAGCAGAAGATGTAAGCTGTCTGACTTACTTTTTCTGTAAAAAGTGATTCACAGTTTTTTGGCTTCTGACAAAGTCCACTATCTTTCTATGCAAATATACAAAGAGGGCTCCTCCAAATCCACTCACAACTCTGCAGGAAATTGACAAGGAAGAAATAACAATTACACAAATACCTAGAAATAGTTTTTTGGAGATAAACATATTTACATTCCATTTCATCTAATGAGAGCCAGAAGGGTGTTAACTCTGGCTCTAAACCGACGAGAGGAGTGGAGGGGAAGAGAGAGGAACAGAGGGGAAGAAGGGGAAGAGAGAGAGAGCGAGAGAGACAGGGAGAGGGAAGGTAACATAAGGAAGAAAGATACTTTTACAAAAGTATTACATAAAATGAAATGTACCTTCAAGCACATACATGGTTTAATCTTAAAATTATTTTTTTTAATTCTGCTTCTTGTAAATCGTAATATTTTACCAATTCTTCTTCTAAATGTACATCTTAACATTTTATGTTAAACAGTGTGTACAATGTGATTATCCCTCTTTCAATTCCAGCTACACAAAGTACTATACATGTCTCTCTCTTCAGTAACAATGAACTTTTTCTTGGTGACACACATTCACCTGGAAAGTTCATGACTGGAAAAGAATGTAATGAACCACCCTTCCTGTAATCAACAACATGCTCCCCCAACAAAAATTCCAAATCAACAAGATTGTAGATTACAGGATCACACCTGTCAATCATATTGTGAATTTCACTCAAATAATTTCAATTAAAATGCCAACAGCAGATTCCTTGTTAGTATCTGTCAATCATTGTAGATATCAAAATCAAACATTTCTCAAACTGCAAGTTGCAGTCACATTTCAAATCACATTGTACTTTAAATGAAAGCAAGAAACTATCTAAATTGAAAGATTCTAGAGAAGATTTACAAAATCAGACCAAAAAAGAAACATCAATAAGAGTTTTGAAGTGAGGTAGCAAAAAGATATGGGAAACATAATTAGGTAAATTTGAATCGGTTATTACAGCAAATAGTTTGATTCTACTGACAATTCAATAATTATGCAATCCACTGATTTAATCATAATATCTATCACTTTAACAAGTGAAGATCTCCTTTGAATAAAAAGGACACAAGACAAAAGAGCTCAAACTCACCCTATGAAGGCAAATGCCACTAATTCCTGCACATCAAATGGGAAATCCAAACGGAAGTTGGTTTTGAACAAAGCAGTGATGGTTTCTGAAAGAGTATCAATGGTCAAAGTTTAATCCAGAACAGTGATATCAAAATAACAGAAGATATTATGACCAATATCCAAAAAAGCCATTTAATCCAAATTACATGTATAAAATTTTAAAATGTGTTACACAAAATGAAGAAAGTAATGGCTAGTTTATAATTTGGCAAAGGCGAGGTAATCATTTTCCAGCTTTCATTTGCTAATATTCTATTTTCCCACATTTTTTTTTTTTGCTCAACAGATTGGAATTATTAATAACTTGCTATTCATCAACAAATTATGCTGTAAAACCAGAAATGTTTGGGACAGGAAACTTTCGCGAATTGTAAATGACAGCCATTTTCAAAGAAAGAAACTTTCGCAATTTGCAAAAATTATGATTCAATGATTTCGCGGTATGAAGCTTCGCGAATCTGAACCACTTGCAAATACGCGAACATAAAATGCGCGCAAAAACTTCCTGGTTTTACAGTAAACAAATCTGACACACCTAGTAAGCGAATCATTTTATCAGAAATTACAGCTCTAACAGCTAACGTATTCAGAGCACTTAGTTATATCAGAATGATTGATTATGAATACAATTATAAAGGTATGTACAGCCTTTCTACATAAATAGTCAGAACAGCAGTCCTACCTTCATCTTTGTTCCAGACTGCCAGCAGCCTGAAAACAAATGCTCCGCACACAGCCCCAAAGAAACCTCGCCAGTAGTTCCGAACAGCAAAGTAGACGGATGTTACCTCTATGCTGAAGAGAACGCCCCCTATAGGAGCCGCAAAATTGCACGAAACACCCACGGCACAAGCTGCAGCAAGCATCTCGCAATTTCTGGACTCGTTCTGAAAAATAAGTACGTAATAGGTTGGGTTTCAATAGAATTCAGGAAAAAGTACACACAAACATATTAAAGGGACTAAAGATCCCAAAACATTTAGAACCAGATGGAGTAAAATTATACAGAGTTTTAATTGTTATTGATTTGTTTATTTAGTTCTCTTTCTGATTTTTCCCCTGCAATACACATGTATTTCTGTGGGTGGACAGGATTATCGGTAAATAGATTACTCATTCACTGCCACACTATTAAATGTATCATTTCAGAATCAACTTGTTGAATCAGTAAATTATGGTATGGATTCCCATAATTCAAAGTTTCTTCTGTATCTATGTTGAAAGACTAAATACACTTAAATAAACATGTAAATAAAAAGGAATTGAAACACCCTCTATCTTATCACTTAAACATATAAGAAAACTATGGAAAAACACACTCTTGCCTAGAATCAACAGATTTGCATTTCAATATTCCATAATCAGTTAATTGTTTCATATTTCACAAACTGATTAACAGTTAGGCTGTGTACATACAAAGGAAGACCAAAGGAAAGAGTACATCAATTATATTTGATTACAAACAGCAGGAATAAAGAATAAGCTTAAAATAAAAGTGAAATATGACAAGTCTAAAGTGAAAACTGTGCTAGTGTTATAGGCTCCAAAGGGCAATGCAGTATCATTATGTCCATACAACTTACCTCATATATTCCTTTGAATGAGACAATAAGCTTGCTCAGCATTGTGGAGACAATACTTGCAATATGAACAAAGGGACCCTGAAAGTTGTGTAAAAGGATAAAAAGAATATTTCTTTCTTTGTTAGTACATCAAAGTAATACAAACCAGCAACTTCTGATCATCTATTGAAGTAATAGACATGAAAATTCACAGAAAAAATTTGCATTCATGAACCAAATTAAGCCCTGTACTATGTCTTGATCTACATGTACAGAGCATGCAGCAGTTATGATCATTTAAAATTTTAGATTCATTTCCCCGGACCCCTAACAGAAATATCTAGAAACTGAGATTCCATTATTTTCACTATACAATTCTTGTAGAATTCTTTGCAGTTTAGTTTAGTTAGAGTGTTTTAAATTGGCTAGCTTTCAAACTGAAATTAAGGGTAAACAACTGTACATTATGAAAATGACTGAAAAAACTAAATGAAGTGTGGGTATTTAAAAAAACTTAAAGTCATCATCGCTTTTTATTTTAAAATATCTCCATACCTCTTTTCCCAGGGGCATACCACTGCCAACTGCCGTGGCAAGACCAACCACTTTGGATAGGAATGCTCGGAAGGAGAGGTACTCTTCAAGGACCACACCCCTTAAAATAGTCTTCATCTCAGGAATGCCAGAACCTAATAACAAAAAGTATTCATGAACAAAAATGATAATAACAAAAACTTGTCTTTCTTCTAGAAATTCAAAATGGGTTCATATATTGTGATGTTATGTTTCAGAGTGCACCATTTGTATCACAATGAATATTGACAAAAAATATAAAAAATTGTTGAAAACTTGTCTCACATAAGTTTTTTTTCTACCTCCACTTCGCTTGTAGTCCATTGAAGCCGAACCACTCACAACTGTGATCTGATATTTGGAGATGTTGCACCAGCCATGAGGAACAGACAAGCCAGGGACATTAGCTTTATTACCATCTTAGAACATTCCACACCCAAATCAAGCAACTCCTTTTTCACCCAGAGCTGATAGTGACATTATTATACAAGTGATTTTTTTTTCCTATTAATAAAGGCCCGTATTCTCGAAAGTGGCCTTAAAAGTTAAGCCAGGCTTAACTTAGGCCACAGATTTATGGAAGGCAATTCATCAACACCTAAGTCTGGTATAAATTACTATATATATGTAACAAAATAAAGAAACTAAATTATTTTCTGGCATGAAATGAGCATCAGAAATCAATTCTATTGTGTTGGTTTTTGTATTTGCATTTAGTCCCAGAACTATTGTGATTTTGTAAGATTGAAAGAAGATAACATTTGGCTCTTCACACTTCACACTTCGGCAGGGGCTTAAGTTAGGCGCTTTTTGAGAATACGGGCCATTATCTTTCTTAAGTGTTATTAACATCATATTGCAGTTTCATATTTAGTATCAAAAAGTGAGCTGTTGAAATACATCATTAGTATAAATTGAGATACTCGGTTTGTAGATTTGGTGGCATCTTGGGCGTTAAAGAGCCAATGACAAACACAGCGATCCTTACCTATAGCATGCGGGGAAACAAGGTGGACAAACCCAGCTGAGAAGACGATGAGCACAACTGGAAAACCAACCCATGCTAGGTACTGTAAGAAAGCTTTTCCTTCTATCATGTAGAACAGATGGACTTGAGCTGTTAGGAAAATTTATCATGGATGAAAAAAAGTGTCAAGTGACTACGAAAGAAAATATAACGTATTAAACTTGATTCAAGAAATAAAATTACATTCACAGTTTGCTAGGTAATTCAAAGAAGAGGTTATTGGCAAGATTCACTGTTGGGTAAAAAAAAAAGACAATGGGGAAAAAAGGCCTCC
The DNA here is from genome assembly GCA_025618425.1 of Heliocidaris tuberculata. Lineage (NCBI taxonomy): Eukaryota > Metazoa > Echinodermata > Echinoidea > Camarodonta > Echinometridae > Heliocidaris > Heliocidaris tuberculata. The sequence continues at coordinate 23,322,145 of CM046844.1, read as the reverse complement.
AATATTAACTACTGAAAGTTATCAACTTAATTTGTCATTTACATATGGCCCAGGTCTACTCTGAAAACAGTATGTACTAAAGGGGAAGTCCACCCTGGTATTTTGTTGATTCTAATAAAAGCAGAAATTTGAAAGTTTGAGCAAAATCTGATAAGAAATAAGAAAGTTATGAATTTTTAAAGTTGTAATCATTGAAACCCAAATTGGCAACTCTGTGACATATCTTGCAAGTTGCAAGCTCCTCTCCCATTTGCTCAGTACAGAAAATTTTAAAAATTTATATTTTCTTAGTTTTTGATGAAGGAATGGATTTGTTTCATACATGTTTTGTGTAAAACGTATGTGCAATGATTATATCTTGGGTGCATTGTATGATTAAATATTTCCTTTTGACAAAATTGAAATTTATGGGATTTTTTAGTACAGGGAAAATGGGAGAGGAAATTTGATAAAGTGACGAGAAGGGTGAAAAAAAAAAACTAAACACATCACACCTCCTAGTCTTTCTCTCTGTTTGGTTGTCCAATTCTTTTAAGCTATCTATCCCTATCTTAATTTTTTCATATATCTTTCAATTTATCATTTCAGCAGAACCTCCAAAACTTCATTGAATAATGACATTTTTACAGTCAGCCATCTAAAAAACAGTGCTTTCCACCTTGAAAATAAATACTTCACAAAAGATTAAAGACAGCATGGCATGTATGCTTTATTTACTATGTTACTGCATCATTTCAGTAAAATTACCAACACTGTACTGAGGTATATAAAAGCACTACTTTTTATTATTTATTTTTTTATTTTTTCTATTTATTCATTTTCTGCATGGTTCATGGCATTAATAGTATGATCATATATGACAGAAATATGAATAAGTAAGTAAACAATAACAGAATTAAAAGGCACATACATGTATGACCATAATACAAGTACAATATATGGATAATGTAATAAATAACATGCAGAGGTAAGGCACTATAAGCTTAAAAGGCCCCTGCGACCCAAACGCAACCCAAATGAAAGTTTATTGTTGTTGATATGCAGGGATGCATACAACTACAATGTAATATTCTGTTATTCAAACATCTAGATGTTTCATAGATTTTTAAATGTTTTTTGAAATATTTTTCCTAACCTCCTAAGCTCCACCCTAAAAAAAAGTTCTAGATCTCATTCCTGCAATGACATCCTCTGTCAATTATCAGTCAGCTACACTAAGTCACTAACACTAACATTCTACAATAGACAGTGGAATCAACTTCCCCCAGCTCAGCACATGCTCACAATAGAATTGCATGCTTTCAAACAATACATCCTCATTACCATTCTTTTCCTGGTGATGCTACGGAATGTCTGACATAGCAACTCCTATGTAGGCATTGTATAGTCTATTAGAACAGATGGTCATCTCTGGCAAAGCTACATACCACTGTCTCTCTAAACTCACTAAGGATTGACAGATGATGTCACTGCAAGAATGAGATCTGGAGCATTATTTTAGGGTGGAGCTTAGCATGTTTAAGCAAATGATTTTAAAAATATTCAAAAAATTTATGAAACATATTTAGATGTTTGAGTAACAAAATATAAGTTGTATGCATCTCTGCATATCAACAGGAATCATCTTGCACTTTGGTTGCAGGGGACCTTTAAAGCTTGAAGCGTTGCCACACCTTTTTTCATTTTTTAAATACCCCCCAAAAAGAGAAAAATTAACAAATGACTGGTCATGACATTAACAACGAACATGTTGAAACATAACGCTATTTACAAAAGAACATGAAAACAAAAGGTATATAAATAGAAGGGGAAAAAATGAAATGAAGATGGTAGCAAAAGAAAAAGTAACCCTGAAAAAGTATCTGAAGATTAAACTGTTTGCTGATTACCTGTTTGAAATTTTTGAATCGTGTAGTCCAGAGCAAAGGAAAGCAATGCCATGATCACTCCAAGCAATGCCAGAAATATCCAGTCTTCTCCAATTTTGGAGAAAACCCATTTTCTGAACTGTATTAGGGATGCTAAAAGAAACGACATAGACGATAAAATGAATCTATTTCAGAAACATGCTCATCAATTCAGCAAATCTTCTATGATTAATCAGAAGAACAAGAAGACTTTTACAGCCTCTAGCTACATTTGTCGGTCACACAGATACATGCATATGTTGTCAAAAATAGTGGGTTATTACTTGGTGTGGTTGCTTAGGTAGATCTGTAAGTGGGTTCACAAATTAGTCCAAATATTTTTGATTGAGGTTTAGCAGAAGTTTATTCAGGAATCCTTAGAGGCTAAAACATCTGCCTCCATGCTGAGCTGGTGGTCATGTGCAACATACCACATAGGCCTACACATGAAGATTACATGTACATATAGCAATGTGTGTGTGCTAAATAAAAAGTGTAGAGTAGGGAGTGCTTTACACAAGCATAATTTTGTTCTGGCTATACCTCATCTCATAACATTACACATGTATGTGCATCAGACCCTAAATTCATGGATTTAGCTACTAGCTACATGTAAACCTACAACACATATGTATGCAGCTTATGTAATACAATGTACATGTATTAGCATTAACATTTTCTGAATAAAAGCCTCTTTGGGGGAAGGAATGCTCTTCTTTGCTGTGAAGTCTGTACAATAATTTGTCATTTCTTGTAAACTGTGAAGAACTTGATAGATCAAAAGAAGGTAGTGAATATTTGTTTGCTATGAATTACTGACCTAAATTATCTGCTTTAAACCCTTCGATTTGTTTACAAGTACAAAATTGTAATATCGCTCTGATGTGAGCAATAATTTCTATGTTTCAATTAAAAACAGAAGACATTTCAGGTAGATACACATTTTAAAAGGCATATGTTTGCATGTACACTGTACACACTATTATTTATCATAAAATTATCAAATATTGCTAATTATCAACAAGGTGGTAAAAACACCAATGTTTATCACCAAAATAACACTCCTTTTTTATGTTCAGACCTACATTTGCTTTTAGAAATGATCAAATTAAAGAAATATGTCACCTTTACATCTGAGGCATCTGCTCTCATGGCTATAGCGCAGGAAATCATCTTCAACCTGCCTCTGCCTCTCTTTCTCCTCCCGTAACTTTGCTGCTTTGGCCTTCGCGAACTGACCTAGGTCACGCGAATATTGGCCATGCATCTAGAATATCAACATGAAACGAATGGCAAATGAAATATATCATTTGTTGAATAGACAACCTACAAGTACATGTATTAATTGACTTGCTGAAAAATAAGATGAATAGAGACAATAAGTGGAGAAGTGTGTGGACAAACCCCCCCCCCCCCCCCCCGAGACAGGAGTGATGTAGAGAGCGAGAGAGAAAAATTATTGGCCCACACAGTATTCAAAATTCCCTGTATTTCAGACTACCTGCCTCTTTTTCCCTTTTTTTTTACCCATTTGAAAATTTGTAAGAAAGAATGTAAATAGGTTTATTATGATTTAACAAAGAACAAAAATAACAAGATGGTAAAACCACTGATTAAGATACACTGTAGTTAATTTTGAGCCTCTGTAGCAGCACACTGTAGCACTTTTGAGCAATGACAAATCTAATATTTAGAAAACTTGAATTGGAAATTTGGAACTGACCACTTGACATTCGTATTTTGGGGAAAATACTAATAGTAGATCTAGATCTAAATATCAAATAACACACAAACCCTTTTAATTTCTCTAAGTCCAAACAAGAAGCTAGAACTATGTTTCTTCTTCTCTTACTTTTTTCTTCCTTATCCTTTTTTTACACAAAAGAAAAAGAAATGTTACTGAAAAAATCTAGATCTGTTACTGTTGGACCTAGATCCAGATCTACATTTATAATATCAGGCTTTAGAGATGTTAGTTCCTAAAACTTCTTGAAAATTGTGTCTTCAATATTCTAACATTTAAAGTTCAGTCATGAAACCAGGAATTCTTTTCATTTTCATTCAATAACAATAGACTTCAATTTGGAATTTAAAAAATAGATCCAACTTAAATGAAAAATCATGAAAATTATGACCAAAACTATTCATATTAGATCTAATTATTATCACACAAAATGCACTGAGCAATCAAATCATCAGTCATAATAACAGGCCTAATTATTTTCCATCAACTTAATTGCAGTTACTGTTAATCAATGAAAAATCATGAAAATTGTGACCAAAACTGTTCATACTAATTAATACCAGTATCATGAGTATTATCACACAAAATGCATTGAGCAATCAAATCATCATTCATAATAACAGGCCTTATCATTTTCCATCAACTTAATTGCAGTTATTGTTAATCAATGAATGAGAAAGAGCTTCTGCCTTTATTTCCCCCGACTCCCTTTTAAATTTGATGTCGGCTTGTTCATAAATTGCTTAATACATTTGCCCACATATTCAGATATTTGTATGGTTGTGAATATTTACTCAAATCAGCGGCAAGAAGCGCACGCATTACCTCTTTAAATACCTTTATAACAAATACAAAGTTTTTTAATCAACAAATTTTCTAATTCTTGTAATCACGAGGATTATAGTTTATCATAATATTTAACAATGATTTGCAGAATTCGTGAAATAACGCTTACCAAAGTTTGCTCGTATTCCATCTGCCGCTTATCCGGTTGGAGCGCCATCTTGAATTTTAAAAGATCTTGTTGATCTTTTGCTTTCTCGGCGCAAATAGACTGACGTGCTAGTCGACTCGCTGCCATCCTACAGCTGTTTTCGGACGCATCCACTGCAAGAAAATGGGTAGGTGAGTTGAGAGAAAAACAGATACTGATTATTAGATCATTTAGATGGATTCATTGTGTTGATCTTCATTTAAATATGAATTAATGCATTACATTAATTCAATGAAATATTAAATTACAGGTAATACAGAAATCAGTATTTTATCAATTATACATTTGATTTAATAATCACTAGCTTGAAACCCTGCCACGAGTGGACAAATCGTAAAACAATTGCTGTACTTTTTAAGTTCATCATGAGGGGGAGATGCCCAAACTTTCTCTGTAAAATAATGCACAAGGTTGTTCGCAATTTTAAAGAGGTGTGGCATCAAAAAGATGAACATTGGAACCCGACCGCTATGAACCCGACTACTAGTATTGGGAACACGCAAGATTAAGATCTGGCAGGACAGAAATATCGTGCCATGACAGGAGAATATATATATATATATATATATATAGGCCTATTAGGCTATTCAGTTAAGAAAAAAAAGAAAAACAATTAAACGAGGATTTAAGTCAGAATAATGTTTTAAGAATATTGCTGAAAGTGTAATAATAGTCACAATAAATAAGAAGTAACAGATGATAACGATGATCATGGTGATAATGATAGACTTAATATTGATTATGACGATGATGCCTCATTATAGAATGCTGTCTGATAGGATTCTGTGACGGCGACGATGGTGATGATGACGATGATGATTATGATAATCTAATTTGAATTTTTCAATCAGTAATACGAATCTGGGGAAACAATCGATTTCATATTCAGGACCTGTTATGGAATAATTTGCCAATATAACCAGTCGCAGAAGTTTTGGACGGGCATTACAGGAATACTTAATAGGAGAATACCAACTTGAAAATCAATTTTAGAATGTTCATGAAGGTCATTATCATTCATTTTATTTATTTTAAGCTCACTTGATATTCGTTATTATTGTTATTATTATTTTTATACTGTTATTACTACGTTTATTGATTGTAAATAATGTATATGTGTGTTTTTTTTTAAAGATATATTAGATGTACATTTCAATTGATTTGCTAACTATTGATTTATGTAATCAATTTTACGGGGCTAACCTCGATTAGCACATGTTATGTGCTAGCATATGCTATTTGCTAGCTCCCTCTACCAAGACGTTATTGTGATTTTTACCAAGATGTATGTATCATTGTGATTTGGTAATAAACTCATTCATTCATTCATTCATTCATAATAATGACGATGAAGTTGATGATAATGATGATGGTGGTGGTGGTGGTGGTGGTGGTGGTGGTGGTGATGAAGATGACGATGAATATGATTCCGGTGATGAAGACGATAATGATAAAGATGACAGTGACATTGATGATGGTAATACCCGTTTTGACGATGATGATGATGATGATGATGATGATGATGATGATGATGCTAATAATAATAATGATTAAATTGGCGGATCCAGAGGCACGGGGGCACATGCTCCCCTCACGCAAAACCAATTTGCCATAACGCACACTTCAAGATTTATTTTTTTTGTCTCTAGCACCAAGTGTAGACCAAGAAAATCACCAGAAAATGTAACCCTTTTTTTCTTCTTCTTCATCTTCTTTTTTTTGTTTTTTTTTTTTTGTTCTCGGTTTTTTTTTTGTTTTTTTTTTTTGTAATCCCCAAAAAGCCTATTTCATTTTCTCTTATAACTGCGCCCCCGGGATGTGTCGATATCATATACCGACTATGCTATAGCATTGAAGTTCATTTGACATGCTTAAGGAAGATGTCTATATCGATGCATTTATGCTTTGAGTCAGTGGCGTACTACATGGGGCACCTTCCCCCCCCCCCCCCCACGGAATGGCGAAGGGGGGGGGGACATGAATAGAAAATTATACGACTCCTTCCACGCCCTCTCCCTAATTCGCAAACCCCCCCCCCCCGTAAGAGCGGTGCACCCCCTTGATAACTAGTATCACCATACGCCACTGCTTTGAGTGATATACTGACATATATTTTTTAAAGCGATTATACAACTATACACTGAGCGATGGCTCAGTGGTAGAGCAGTGGTCTTGTAACTAGGGGGACCCGGGTTCGAAACCATGTGGATGCGCTATTACCCTTTGATAAGGAATTAATCCTCATTACAAGTCCCTATAGGAGAGAACTTAAAGCCGTCGGTCTCCTGGTTGCTTACTTACAAGCATACACATGCTTTCCTAGCAGTCAGGCAGTCAGGTAAAATAAACCATCAAACTGAACCTCAATAACATAACAAACGCTTGGCAGATATAGTAAGTATTTAAAGCAATTATCATAAACGTACTTTACATCTAAAAAGAGAAAAGTATTCAACTTACCTGTATTATAAAAATATGGTGCAAATAGTTATCCTTTGTGATTTCTTCCTTTTAGAGACTCGTTATCATCCAGACTGATGCAGCAAAATATATATTTCCCATTGTTACCAACGCCGTTCACGTAAAGGCAATCCAAACAAATATATTATTTTCGCCAGAATCGCAATTGAAATGTCAGAAATAATTGCGCCGACATAACATCAAAATCAAATCAGGATCGCATTATATATAATCATCGCATCACATCGAACTATCATATTATTTCCTCCTAATTAAGGTGAAAATTAATGTTAATGCAAGAAGTAGCATATCACTCTATTGATCGCACATTATTTTGTTCACAATTAAATTATGTCTACATCGCAAAAAATGATGATCTGTAGACTTGCGGCCTGTTGCCTATTATGACACGCGCTGTCAATATTCAGTGGTGTCATGTTAGGTGTTCAATCGGACAATTCCTGTAATTTCTCGATGTGTTTAGACAGTGAGAGAGAGCGGCGTTAACTTGAGGTGTATTGGCATAATAAGATGGGATGGATGGGGCCATGGGGCAAGTCTTACCTGGTTAATGAAATGGAACAAGGCCACGGAATATTGAGAGGGTGCATGTGGGAGGCGCCATATCGCCTTTTGTCTTAAAGTTCATTTCCCTTTCTCAGATTTTTTTTTTTTTGGGGGGGGGGGCAGACACCACCATCCCCGTGTGCCGTCCGTTAGCTACGCCATTAAAAGAGGAAGGTCACATCCTCTGAACAAACACTGCACTCGGAATAAAGAACCAAGATAACATGAAAGGGGGACAGGTGCATGGGGGAGGGGCTCGTATATAGTCTCAGAAGTCAAGACAAGTGATTTGCGTGCATGCACAAAAAGAAAAGAAAGAAACATTACCGGAATCCTGAGGCGTTTATGCCGTGTGTTCTATCGTAGCCAAATGTGTTCACAAACAATTCCTTGGGTTAAACATAGGTATTGGTGTATTGTAATTTTATGAGTGCTAGAGATTTGATATTGCAGACCATTGGTATGATCAGATGATCGAACTTATCCAAATCATGATTGCATGCAAAGGAACGACATCACACTGATGAATTCGTGGACACCGCCCCCCCCCCCCCATTATTAATGAGTATAAGGCAAAAACTCAAAGTTATCAAAGAGTTTTTCGTATTTATGACTGAAAATATGATGAGTACTGCCTTTAATACAGTATGATATAATTATGTTCCGCGTGAAATGCTGAGAAAAAAATATTGAAATTTACAATTCAAGTGTTGAAGTGTTCTTCTAAACACGATCCATTGAGTCATAACCATCATGTACTGGGAATCGGGTTTAGACCGGACATTAACGAGTTGGTTTGCTTAGCAATTTCTCTCGTATGACATCAGCTGTTTCCTCACGAGTTTCCCGTGGCAAAAACATGCCCAATTACATGCCAGAAAAATAAGAAAATGTCATTTTTGTGACCGGTGGCGTATCCACCATACGATTTAGCCAGGGTATGCCCCATACACCACTCCCGACTGAACGCCCGGAAAGATTCTATTTAACTTGCTCTTCCGGTGCTTTAATCAGTTTCTGGATACGCTACTGGTGATCCTATATTCAAGATATAAAAAGGGTTGACGAATGTCCATGTAATTCTCTATAACATATCTCAGCTTTTGAATTGTCTTGGCGTATATAGGCTCTATCTTTATCAATGCCCTTGAAGAAAAAACAAATATCCAACGGCAATAAAGAAGAAGATGCATGGTCCAGGGGACTCGAGCGAGTGCCCCCTTCTCCCCCGTCCCCCTCGCTTATTTCGACTACCCCTCGGACAATGGAAGTGGGGGGGGGGCACCTTTTGTCCGCCAAAAAAAAGGTGCACCCCCCCCCCCTACGTTCATTATCCGAGCTCGACGTTCCACCGCCTCTGCCACTTTTACTCTCATAGTTCCTCAGTGCTTGGTTTGGTTTAATGCTTTATTTTACCTCACTGCTAAGAAAGCATGTGTATGCTTGTAAGTAAGCAACCAGGGGACCGACGGCTCTAAGTCCTCTCCGAGCGACTTGGTAATGAGGATTAATGCCTTACCAAAGGGCAATAGCGCGTCCACTTGGTTTCGAACCCGGGTCCTCTCAGTTACGAGACCACTGCTCTATACCGCTGAGCCATCGCACCTCCTTGCTTGAAAGCAAACTATAATATTATTGTCTCTCATTTGCCAACATTTCAAAAATATAAAAAAATTACATCCAACTTAAATTAGGCCTAACAAATACAGGAAAAACTTACGTTAAAGAAAAGGTATATAAAAGCGAGTTCAACTTCCACAAACGTCTGTCGCGATATCAGATGTTCACGCTCGACTCCTGTGTACCTCCAGCTAAGATTCAATGAGAAGTCTCTCTGTCCCTATGATACGTTGTAAAATTGAAGTCCCCTGCTGGTAAAAGAACCAAACTCACTGCTCTATATAGCTAAAGTTCGTCTCGTGTTGTAGTAGAATATACACTCGATACTCACATCGGTACAACCCCCCCCCCCCCCCCCCCCCCCCCCCCCCGACTTCAGTGGAGCTGAACTGAATGATAAGAGCTTTAACTCCCGTTGACTGACATGACAAGTGATTTATAATGATTGATGCATTTCATTGTAAAGAATATGTTTTCTTTCCTATTAGGTTATATTATAGGAAATGCTGATTTGTCATTTTCATTCATATACTTCGATACACACGAAATGGAACAGAAAGCAGGTTATTTGCCATGTGTGTGGGAAGCTCACATTAAGATCTAATTTTAGTTCTGTTTCCTGTATTTAAATACATACATTCTTTCGATTGAATTCATACACTGTTCGGTTTTAAACTATTATTTTCACCATCCATCTATCCGAAAAGCTATTACACAAATCGCCGTTTGAGAAAACTTCAGCGGGTTTTGAAAAATATCAGGAGTGCGAAACACACTGGCCAGTATTCTGAACTCCGGTTTAACTTGGACTCATGGAGTTTAAGTTAAACCAGACTTTAATTAAAAGTGACTTTAGACCGATAAAAATCTATTCTAAATTTCTGTACAAAGTTAAACCACACTTAATGTGATTTTCTAAAACTCCGGTTTAAAATGCAGGTTTAGACTGGGTTTAAACCACACTTAGACTGCGGTTTAAGTTGAACCGGGGCTCGTAATATAAGGGCCATCAAAAATATAATTTATAATACTAAGGAGTGTCTGTTGCTATTTTGGGCAGCTATTGCAATACATAATATCCAGGACATGAAAAAGACCTATAGTTATAATTTATATTCGATCTCGATTATATTTGGAAATGATTTATAGAATTTGAATGATATGAAATGGCTGGGGTTTTTTTTAATAGTGTATAACAGTATACAATGATATTGACATCATTCTGAACTGAATTAAATAAGCGTTTTATCATTTTTTGAAAAATTTGTAATACGATTTTAAAGATGATTTTAATAAAATTGTAAATATTACATGATTAAGAAATCAGTTGACAAAATGAACGAGCTATAGCATGTATAAAGTCCTGTAAAAGCTGCATATAGGCATGATAATTCATTTATTTGAAATCGGTTTAAATTTTTTGAATTGCCAAATGGGTTTTTGTCAGATATCATTAGATGGCATCTTAATTTTCGTGACCTAAAAACGAAAACTAGATCATTCTATCTCATGAAGATTTAAGACAACTTGATGACAAGCAATGTTTGCCTAACTGTCTTATTGGTCAAATTAAAGTAATTGAAAATTGCTGTAAAAAAACAATCCAGCCAAAACATTCTAAATTATTGAAAACGCGACATAACCATTGTAATAATCATTATCATTTGCGAAAAGAAGATTTAAGTTTATACCGAGGATGACACAGACAGAGGTATAATATTACTTATAACTTTTACCACTGTAGATATCACTTGCTCTCGTTTGTCAAACTATATCAACTTCTGAACTTTGAACCTCTGAGAACATAGACAGATAACATTTCCGGAGCATCAACTTGACAATACCTCTGCTGGAACAGACATGATCCTAGGACAGGGGAGGGGCAACTCCAAAAATCAGAGAGAGAGAGAGAGAGGGGGGGGGGGGTTGGAGGTAACCCTCCCCTCCAACTACGGTTATTTTTAAATTTGTCAGCGCATCTAATAATAATAATGATAATATACCATACTTATATAGCGCATATATCACAATATGTCCCTATGCGATGTAAGAAAGAGGAAGAATGAAAAGTGGATAGAGAAGCATGAGAAGAGTGGGGTATGCTCAACATACATGTGCTTCCTCTATAGTTTCTAGTTAACACTGGAAGTTATTTATAAAAAGAATGTCCGCGAATCCCACATTCAGTCGGTATGATGAACTAATATTACAATTATAGACCAAAAGGTTAGGGTTATGATAATTATGACTGAAAAGGGGGGCATTATTGTAGTATATCTGATGAAATGATTCAGGATCCAGAATAATATTCTTTGAATAGAGGCGTAGCGTGTGTGTAGAGCAATCGAGAGGGCGCTGGCATTATGGGGGACGGGGACACCAGATTTACATGTAGTTGAATAAAATGTGAAAATAAAATAATGTAAATTAACAATGTCATTGAGGACTGGAGGACGGTGGGGGGGTCACGTTCATGGGGTAACCTCGCTAGTCATAAGGACCGCTATTCATAAGGACCACTTATTCATAAGGACCGCTATCCATAACGCGTGACTAAAAGAATAGCGGTTTTGTATGAATAGTGGTCCTTTTAAATAGCGAGCAAACCATAGACAAATTAACGCGCTATTCATAAGGACTTCCATTCATAAGGACCACTATTCATAAATATTTATAAGGACCGCTATTCATAACGCGTGTGAATAGCGGTTTTCTATGAATAGCGGTCCTTACGAATAGCGAGCGGACCCCATGTTCATTTCCACTCTCCCTTTTATCTTTTTCGCTCGCTCCCCCCCCCCCCCCCCCCCCTCTCTCTCTCTCTCTCTCTCTCTCTCTCTTCTCTTTCCCCCTGTATAGCTACGCCATTGAGGTATTTAATGATGTGATGTCGCTGGCGGACCCAGGATTTTTCTTTAAATGATAATGGACCGAAGTGCTGGGGAACCACGAAAATAAATTATCACACAGCGACTGAATAAAGAGAGTGGATGATTTCGACCCTCGTATATTACAAAGTGTCCATGTGAGATAAGAAGCCGTGGAAGGATATCGAAAGTCGTTATGACTGAAATTGCCAAAATTTGACCTAAAAAATAATTGTGTCCGAGGACAATGAACACAATGGTAGCAGTCTTATCACGATAACTACCCCCCCCCCCCCCCCCACACACACACCTACACCACGGACAACTATATTCCTTGGACAAATACCGACAAAAATAATTACCCCATATATAAGCTTAGGAGGCACGGGCTGCAGCCCCTGAGGATTTTTTTAAAGTTCCGATATTCAGGCATGCAAGCGAGGTGCCAGAATATTCAGGCAGCGAGGTACCGGGATATGAAATTTCTGTACATTTTTACTTCAAAAGTGTCAAACTTTAGAAATCGGTAAGTTGATATTCAGGCAGAAGAACGGTCACCCTACCCCCCCCCCCCCCCCCCACACACACACACACACCCCTCGCGAATATGTGTCCGTGACCAGATCAGGCAAACACCCAGTCAGAGGAAAGTTACCCTTAAAAGATTTCCTGTACCCGTCCCTCCCTCGTATAGGGTGGTGGGGTATTATTATGGGGGCAGTTGACAGGATGATCCGGGTGGTACACTGTAGGTATAATCGGATGGTGTAATCCCTCGGGCCTTGAAGATGGCGCACACCTCATTGCCGGGCTCACACTCATCCAATATTTATTTATTTCAAGCTTTCAAGATCTTTAATTGACCTGATTGATCATGTAAAATATTACACACCATATGGTTATACTTATACGTATCTTCATGTTTGACCTGCACTACTGAACAGTTACTCAACAAACAGTTATTCAGCTGTAAGAATATCACTGGTCAGAAGCAAAAAGCAAAAATCAATAAGCAAAACGAAATAAAACAAAATAAATTAAATAAAAAACAAAACAATATAATTTAAAAAAAAAACTTACAAGCTAAAATATTTTGTCAAACATGATGCCCTTATGGGGCGCCGACATTTGCTCCTGCGACAATTGCTCCATAGTCCATATCTCGAAAGGTCAAAGGTTAAGGTCATAGTCATGATTTGTTTTTGTTTTTTGTTTTTTTGTTCAGAACAATGTGAAGATTAGGATTAGGGTTAGGGTTAGGGTTAGGTTTAGGTTTAGGATTAGCATGGCAAAGTTAGACCGGAGCAATAATGTCGCAGGAGCAAATGTCAAACATCCGCGCTTATACCTCGAGCCAAACTGATTCCAAACCCACCATTTCCTTTCCTTTGGCGGCGTCATTGAACTTTCTTGCTCGGTCTCTTGTCGGTCTGGTGCATGGGCGCAAATCCAGGGGGGGGGGGGGAAGGAGGACAGATAGGCGAATGTCCCCCCACCTTTTTGAAAAACTTTTTTTTTTCTTTCTTTTTTTTTTTTACTTGTCAGAGAATTTTGGAGGCGAATGTTCCCCCCTCCCCCACCTTGTTGACTAACCTTTTTTTTTTTTTTTTTTTTTTTTGCTTGTCTGAGAATTTTGGAGGCGAATGTCCCCCTCCCACCTTTTTAAATAACCTTTTTTTTTTTTTGCTTGACAGAGAATTTTGGAGGCGAATGTCCCCCCACCTTGTTGACTACCCCCCTTTTTTTTTTGCTTGTCAGAGAATTTTGGAGGCGAATGTTCCCCCCCCCCCACCTTTTTGAATAACCTTTTCTTTTTTTTTTTCTTTCTTTTTTTTTTTTTTTTTTTGCTTGACAGAAAATTTTGGAGGCGAATGTCCCCCCCCCCCCACCTTTTTGAATAACCTTTTTTTTTTTTTTTGCTTGACAGAGAATTTTGAAGGCGAATGTCCCCCACCTTGTTGACTACCCTCCCCCCCCCCCCCTTTTTTTTTTTTTGTTGTTGCTTGTCAGAGAATTTTGGAGGCGAATGTCCTCCCCGAATTTCAAAAAGGATTTGCGCCACTGGTTTGTTACGGGTCAACTTTTATCAACACATGCACATTAGCCTTAATATGCGTTACATTATGAGAACAGTTTCAAGATCTTCATTCATCATGCATTCGATATCATTACTCGATGAATTTGTGTGTAAATCCTTTTTTCGATTAATCACCATTTGGTCCATTCTCCGCCCCAAAACGAAAATCAGTACGGGTGTCCGACTTTTGCGCCCGTTTCCGATGTTTTGTTTTTCTTTGTCAAACCGTTGCTTGTCATCAGAGGCTTTTTAAATTTTTTTTTTATTTAAGACTATTCAATCTATGGCACTCATATAGGTTGATCACTCCTATAGCAGGCCAATAATAAATTGATTCCCAGTTTTTCGTCTGGATTTTTTTTAAATTGAGGAGGAGGGGTTGCATGTTATTTAATATTTGATATTTTTCTTTTACAAATGCTATTTGGTAAAATTCCACACTATTTTTTTTTTCATTCAATTTTATCTGTACAATATTGTGCATGCACTTCAGAGCTTCAAAACAAGGTAAAATTGCAATTTTGTTTCCTTCTTGTCCAGATGTCCGCATATTCTTATTCATGTACTTTTAGAATAAAAATAGCAACAAAAATTATCCATGTTTTTATAATGTTTGTCCAAACTGTAATGTCAGAACAATTTCATTTACCACGCAGCACTCACAAAACTATCATTAATCAGCAGTCAGTAGAGGAAAGATAAATTGAGATAATAAAATGATTGCTGCTCTCTCTTCCTTCTGTACTTTTCAGTGTATGAGGTCGCACGCCATCTTGTGCCAAAATGCACGACAGGCGCAATAAGCACAGTGTATACAATTACAATGCATGATCTGAATGAATGGAAGGGATTATCGTAACGGTTTACTGCTGCGACCGGAGTTGAAGCCACGAATCATGGCAGATGTTTTCAGGACAGATGGCGGCGAAATGGCCAACAATGATTCATTGACCAGTGGTATGTATTCCGAGAGAT
Organism: Heliocidaris tuberculata; assembly: GCA_025618425.1. Classification (NCBI taxonomy): domain Eukaryota; kingdom Metazoa; phylum Echinodermata; class Echinoidea; order Camarodonta; family Echinometridae; genus Heliocidaris; species Heliocidaris tuberculata. The sequence continues at coordinate 23,306,934 of CM046844.1, read as the reverse complement.
ATTTGCAAGGTATTAGAGGGTGAAATGAGATATTTACGAGTGAATTTAGCATGATATTTTGAGGTTCTGGTTGTGTCCTGTGGATTGTGAGTCGGCGGTCATCCCATAGAAGTCCCCCGGTAAAGTCTGGCATGGATTACGACCACTTCGCGTTGCCCGTCGGCTGCTTTTCATTTTGACTGCTTGGCCTGGGGGGGGGGGGGGGGGGGGGGGGGGGGGGGGGGGGGGGGAATAGTTATCTTATAGTTTGAATTGTGTTAATAGGTTGCAGGGATATTAAGTAGCACGTCATTTCGTTACATAGGGATTCATTCCCCTTCCATTGCCGCAGCCAGCCATAGTCAATATCATGCATATAAACTCCATACATGCCATAAGAATAAAAATAACTCCAATAACCTTGCATAAACTTGTGTGAGTAATCCTGGACCTGGCATATGTGTGAGTGACATACATGTATGATGTAGACTGGCCTCTGCCTCTGCACGAAAGTGTGTGCATGCAAATGAACAAGTGGTTTCTAAACCATGATATACTCATATAGCCTTATATATAATTAGGCATTATTTGTTCACCTCTATGCACCTGTAAGCTGTAAACATTATAATGGTTAAACACAAATCTTGCAAAATGTAATACCTACAAAGGTACAAAGTGTAAGTTAGATCTACCATGGTAGCACCCACACTTATGTGAGGTTGTTGGAGATAACCTCGCACTCTGTACCTTCATACCATAAGCAATTGCCTCCCATAGCAAGTGTGTGATATCTTGCACATGTGTGCTCCAGAGGAGCAAGATCACCGACCAAAACAGCCTGAAAATTTCACTTGATCAAGATGATAAAGATTCTATCAAAGGATCTGGCATGAAATTAGATATTCTATCATTCTAAAATGTAGAAGGAAGTATTTTATCAAAATTTTGCCCATTATATTGGTGTTTTTACCTCTTCAACTTAGAGGTCGTGACAAGCCAAAAATAAAAAAATTGACACAGCTTCATATATAGTGATGGTCCTGTGAGTGCCATGGTAGTGGACCCTATTTCTGAACACTTTTCACAAAATCAACCATAGCAAATAAAATATTACATGAATATCTGTCAAACTTACATAATGAATGCTCAAAGTCCTACAGAAAAAGAAGTTGATGGAATTTGAAAAAGACAACGTAGATTAAATACGATATTCAGGGTTCTCCACTAGCGGTTTTACCCGGGGGCTCCGCCCGGGTAAAATTTGAAAAACCAGTTTAGCGCCCGGACAAAATTTCCCCGCCCGGACAAAAACTTGACGCGCCCGGATATGAAAATTGACATATTTTCACGCACAGACAAGACAGCATCAAGACCGCGCGGCATTGCGCAATCAAGCATCGAATTAAAATAAAAACTTTACTCGCATGATCATGTCGGAAATCCGCACGAACGCATTATCTCTTTGCATGAACCACGTCGAATTCTCATTGCGATCACGGCCACCTTCTCTGGATCGATCGCAACGAGTTCTGTCTATAATACGTATGCCGTCACGAAACCGCAAATTTGACGCCGTCGCGAAACCGCAAATTTGACTTCGGAGGCCGACGAACACAAGAGCCCCCGGACAAAATACAGACCAGTGGAGAACCCTGGATATTCCCTTCCGAGCGAACCCCTTCCCAACGACGCAGCGTTTTTGTCCCTTGAAAAGGGTATTGTATTACCAAACGTGTGCCACCTATGGGAAAAAGACACAACCTACCCCGATTTGGGACCAATGTGATGAAGACTGAGGGTGACAAGAGAGCAGGTTATCAGATATTACTGATGTTTTTTGCCTCATTTTATGATCTTCTGCCCTGTGTTCTGTGTGTCAACTAGTGTGGAGAACATACATGTACGCGTAGTCCCATGCGTATGAAAGCCATTTTAGGCGCTTAACCGTACGCGTTCGGTAATACAATGCTGTTTGGAAAAACAATCCATGACTACACATTTTTCTGACTTTGGTATTTTGAAGTGTGACGTTAAAATGTGAGATAGAGGTTAAACATTTTAGGCTTAGATTAGAATTAACATGTTGATTCTTATTCTTACTTTTTACCTTATTACCGGATCTAAGGGAAAATGCAGTCATTTCTGCAGTCAGGTTTCCAGGTCTAACTTCTGCTTGTTTCTACACTCTTTATTTTTCTAGCTGGTTGTTTTCAATATCATGCATATCATACAAAATAATGTCATACTGACATTATTTTTATATATATACAAAAGCAATTGGTCAAGGATTTGTACAAAACTACAAATTATGTACAATTTGATCTTTTCCAAGGCAGATAAAATAAATGGAGCTTAGTGACACGAAAAGCCATGGCTGGGATGTATTCAAGCCAGGGTTGAACTTGAAGGGGTTAATTGTTGAAAAAGCATCAGTCATTTTATTGTTTTAGAGGCAGAGCCATTCTACATAAACAACATGTACCTTGATGAAGATAAATACAGAAACTATGAAATCAGATATAAGTCAATGGGATTACAAATTTGGATGCCCGATGTCATAACAACTAATGCCCATGTACGTTCCTTTCCGTAGGTGGATAGTCAGACCACTAGGTACAGCTGTAAATGCTATTCTTAGAATGAATTGCAATATCCTTTACCAATTTGGATGCACCATATCATTAACCCTTTCATGACAGGAATTATTTAAGGGCTAAATTGATCACATTTTGTTCTTCAAATTGGCAACAATATTTTTCTTTTAGTGCTACATGGTTCTGATAAAATGTTATGTTTTTGAAAACAATAAACATGGTTAGAAACTATGTTGAAAAGTTGAAAAAATGGCAAATTTTGATAAAAAACAATGATTTTGAACCTCTAAACATGTTGCCAATTTAGGCATTTTAAAGCTTATTCTCCTATTTAAAATTCCTGGCATCAAATGCAAAATTGTCATGCAACTAAAATGGACACAGTGTGTGCAGAAATTTTTGCCCTTTCTACTCGTGCATCTGGTATATTTTTTTTAGGGCTCTGAATCAAAAGTTATTGAGCCAAACCACAAATTGTGGAGTGATGTCGTGAAAGACTTAACAACTAACGCCCATAAATTCCTTTCCGTAGGTGGATTGTCATGCTGCTAGGTTCTGCTGTAATTGTCATTATTAGAATGAATTGTACAAATATTGTACCCAGGCTTCTCTCAGAAAGTCGTTTCCCCTTGGTCCAATCCCTGGAGGTGAATTAGGAGGACCAAAGCAATTTTGCACATTGGAATCACATACATATTGACATTCATTACCCTTGTTGGTATCCTTATCAGGGAAAATTTTCCCTTTGTATTTTTTATGTAAAGTCCCTGTTACTGGGTATAATTAGCACCAAGGGTGTTATACAGTGATGAGAACTCTGTCTGTACATGTAAGTAGTACTCTGTGCATAATGTATTACTGTACATGTACACGTTACATCGCTCATTTGCTAGTTAATTTCTGTCGAGTCTAGCTAGCTGGCATTTCAGACCTAGCGTCACACCTGCCTGTCTCAGCCCACCATAGAAGGCTTCTGCATCAGCCGTCTGCCCACGAGTTGAATGTCGTCGTCGTCGACTGCAAGGAAATTGTTAATTTGAAAGAGATTGGCATGCTCACTCACCCGCTTTTCCTAAAAAAAGAGAGGGAGAGAGGGAGAGAGAGAGAGAGAGAGAGAGAAGGGGGAAAAAAAGCAACCTGAAAGCAGATCCAAACTGGGTTCATGTTAAAGGCCTGCACCAACCCTTGTCGTTCAAAATACACATGTAGAGTTGAGACTTTAAATGTTGGACCCTGGTTGGACTATACATTTAGACTGTACATGTACATGTATACCTAATGTAAATGCATCTGGCCTGTACTATACTAAGTATTGGAGCTTGATTTATGTGTCCTCACTCTCTCCTTGAATAGTCTCAGAACTTTGAAAAAAAAAAAAAATCATTTTTCTTTTCAGAGATTTTGTTGCCATAATTATGGTTCTATGGATTGTATTCACTTTTTTGTGTCTGTCCCCCCCCCCCCCCCCCCCCCCCACATGGGAATCCTGGATTACCCGCTTGCTGTAGCTACGTTACACTTATGGATTGTAGGCCTGTTCTGTAACATGATTTTCTTCAATCAGTGTTTGAGTACGGGTGTAGTCTATACGTTTACATTTACAATGAAGGCCTACATGTACATGTACATTTACATGTTGTATAATCATTTGACGATGGAGGAAACTTTTATTTGACCTTAACATTTTAGTTTTTGGAAGGAGTGCCGCTCACTTTTGCAGCTGCTTTGCCTTTCTCAGCTTGAAAACAGGAAGCTTTTGGTCAGCAATGTCAATCACTTTTCAGTCCTCTGTATTTCTCTGAGAAGTTTATTAAGCTTTATGATCAAACAAGGTACGAGATGAGAATACTGGAGGTCAAATCAGACCTTTAATAGGTACCAATTGCAGCATAATTCCTGAAACTGCACATCTGAAGGAAGGCAAGATTACCTTGCACAAAGCCGATGTTTCAATTTATATCAGTCATGATAAGAAGTTGATCTCCATGGATTATATCAAAATCCTGATGAAAAGACAAGGAAAATGTCCTTTCAGGTTCAAAGTTTTACTGACATTACTATTTGGGCTATGCACAGTATAGTTTTTGGTACAATTAGCATGACTGACTCACAAAGTCTCCCAGAAATATTTGTATACAATTATATTGTAGTAAATTTTGTATATTAGAAAAAAAGAATACATTTATAACACAAATTACACTAAGAACTGATTTCACGCTCGTATAATGTGGACAGCATGCAGCAGTGGATTTTCATTAGGCATCCAATACCAGCTGGGACATAGCTTAAACTTCACCTTCAATGAGATTTCAGTGAAACAATTAATTTTCTCAGGCATGAATTCTAATTAGAATTGCAACATTTAATAAACCTCCAGGAGCTATGATACCCTGTGGAAGATAAATGACATCGCCACATGTTGACCACAGCAGAGCTGTTTATGTTTAAAGGTAACTTGTAGTTCAGGCAATGACGTGAAAATAAATTCTTACAGAATCAAACAAAATTTACTTTAAAAATAATTGACATTGACCAAATAGTTTTGTAGAATATACATATAGGCCTGTGTAATAACTGATGTAAGCTACCAAAGATAGGAAAATCGAGCTAGTCATCTCCACACACTTTTATAACAAGAATTTCTCAACATAGTCCATGCCATGGGCTGCAACTTCCTCCCAAGAATTTGAATCTTTTTCCAATATGTTTGGAGTTTCAGAATGTCAAGTTTGTTTTTCCTGGAAGAGAGACATACATGTACTGCTTTGTAAAATTTATTCCTAGGGCAATTATTTTATGCCAAATTGAAAAATGATACCAAAGATTAAAACTCAAATTATGAAAGTTCGTTTGTAATACTGTATTGATAACTGTTTGTAAACTTGATGAAATGGTGACACAGAAAATTTTTTTTAATTTGAATCACAAGACAGTGCCTTTAACTGAAAGTGGTTCCCCAGATGGCTACATGTGTCCTTATGGATTTGATTAGGTGGCCTGTTGTCCAGGCTTGTAGGTCATGTTCTAGGGTTTACAAGATGAACTTGAAACCCCATGCTGGGGGAGGAAATTACATGTACATGTAGTTCAACAAACAATTGAGAATGGCAAGTGCCTTGCTTGGTGCTGCTCAACAGAGAAATTATATGGCCTACATGGGAGCGATTTCATGTACAGCAACATACATGTACATGTACATGAGCTCTCTGCCCCCCCCCCCCTCCCCCTCTCTCTCTCTCTTTCTTTCAAAGAGAGAAGTGGGTAATATGATGAATTAAGAAATCACACTTTAGTAATTTAAGCAAAATACAGAAAGAGCTGTGAACAAACTATTTCGGAAGGGGATGAATGGGGGGGGGGGGGGGGGGGCTCTAGGGTTTGTTCTGAGGAATCTGAGCTTCTAATTTTCACCTGTACATGTACATGTACATACATGTAGGCACTTCCAGTGCAAGGGCAGCCATTTTTGTGCTAGTTATTCATTATTTTGATCAGGCTAGCGCATCAAACATTCTAAAATCCGAAAGCAAAATCTCAAGAATCAGAAGTAACCCATAGCATTTCAGAGCTTTCTTATGGTCTAAATTGATCAGTTTTCTCTCCTCAAATTGGCAAAAATTATTGTTCCCCCCCCCCACTCCTTCATAGTTTGCAAAAAAATAAAAATGTTTATTAAATGAACTAATGTGTACCAATGTGAATGAACAATTTTACAGAGAAAATGCCAACTTGTAAATAATAGTGATTATATATTTTACACCGCGTTGCCAATTTAGAGACTTTAATGATTAGTTACAATTAAACCGCTCTTCTTCCTGAATGGCACAACGAATTAGACTCAAAATTTTATGGGATTTTTGTTCTTTCTGCTCATGTATAATGTGTAATTCCTAGCATTCTGGATCAAAATGTAAAACAAAAGTGTCACTAAAAGGAGACACTGCACTGCTATGGCTTAAAGCAATTATTTTGTTTTGATCAACATAGTGCTATATGTATACAAACATTGTTTATAAATTTCTATAAAAATGCCATCTCTTGCCCACACACTACCCTGTATTGAGGCACAGTGTGTATCATCTTAATAACAGTTATATTTTTCATTATTCATAAAAAATAATCAAGACTTAGTTTGTGCTGGCATAAGTGAAGTGGTTTTATTAATAGGGCAATATGATAATGGCAATTTAAAGTGATTTGTGATAAAGCATCAAGGTCAAATTGCAAGGTCAAATTGCAAGGACAACTGTGGGAAACTGATGAAAAGTGCATTTGGTAGCAATTAATCAAATATTGATGGATCGCTCGACCAAAACAGTAAACAAATATTGCTGGTTTTCACATGTACATGTACTGAGGAAAAGAATATGATTCTGTTTGTCGTTTGGATTCAGAAAACTTCACATAAAAAGATAATAAAATGAATATTTAGTGATATTGTTTACATCTTATTAAAATATTGAAACAAGCAGTCAAGGCAAACCACCTGGCATTTGAGGTAATATTTAAATCGTTAAGAATCACCATAAAGATGGGTTGCTGTTTGTCCGTATTATAAGCATCGCTCGATTCCTATCAACTAAAGTGGAAGAATTTTGACATTGAAATTGGAAATTTGGGACTATTTGTTTGCTTTCAGGCAGGGAATATATGTATAATTCAAACAAAATTCAAACGAAACTGCATAATATCTCTCAACTGATATTACGAATACCTTATCACTAGTATGTTGGGATGTTTTAGAAATGATAAATGAAATAAGCTGTCCATAAATTATCATGAAAAAAATTAAAACGAAACTGAAGTTTTTGACAAAGAGGGACAAAATGCGGTTTGTCGCATTTCTTCACCCCAGTCTGATGTGATTTACTCTGCTAGAAAGGCTAGAAAGGTGGGTGACACCCTACCCCCAACAGTGCTACTTGTACTATGGAGCTTGCAAACAAGCAGATCTTTCCTTGCTGTTTTGGAAGTACTAGAGAAGTATGTGAACATTGTTTGACTGTCATTTTATGGGATGATGATATATCATCATGTTGGGTACATGAACTGATGACAATCGAACAGCCGAAAATACGATATCCTACCGCCTTACTTCCCTTTATAGCAGCAAGTCGGCCATGAGAACATGCTCAACCTAGGTTAGTGACCTCGGCAGATGTTCCTATTGTCCACACCCTCCCTACCTAGTACTAGTATTGTATGGATGACACGTACATCCCAGGGATGATCTGGGATGAGACATACAATCCAAATCCTTGCCTGATTAGGAAGGTATTAGTCACATGAGCAAGGCTAATCCATCATGAATGGGAGTGATATACTGAATTATCAATGAGTAAAGCTCTCGGGCATACAGTGTGAAGGTTTCTTTGCTTTCTTAATATGGACTGTTAGCAGGGGGGGGGGGGGGTGAATAAGGCTTATTTTGGTGTAGGAAAAGTGAGATTTTCTTAGAGGTTTAAGCCTTCCACAAAAAAATCTATTTCACTCTCTTTTCTAAAACTCATTTGGAAAGCTTTTCCGAGCTCCATTGCTCTTCTTACTCATCTACAGAGTATATCTTAGCAAAATCTTGCATGAAAATTGCATTTTAGTAGGAACTTTGTACAAATTCTAGTAAAAAGTTATGAATTTGTGCATTGTTTGGGCCAGCAAATTTGTTGCAAAATTGTACTGAAAGTATGTACATGTACACAACTGTACAATGTCAAAAGAATATTGTACATGATAGAGTAATAGAATGAAAAACCTGATCTAACCTGAAAAATAGAAATGTAAAATAAAGAAATGTTTATGTCTGATTGTAATTTTTTCTTGTTTACGGATAGGCCAGCTATACATGTAGGTACTCTGAATTACCCCAAAAGGTTATTTTTCATTCCTTTTTCATCAGTCCGTTATCTATTGATTTTGTAAGCCTCCATAGAATTTTGACTTTCTGTCTTTATTGAGTGTGGGTGTTCCCAAACCAACAGGTCCCTATTCATTATTCAGAAGCTCCTTTCAACAGTTGAAGAATGAATTCTCTCAATGTCTCAGCATGTGCCTTCCAGGACTGAGATCCAATCAATCAATGTCTGTCTTCTCTTCATTTCCTCTCTCTTCACACTTTCTTTATCATGTCTTTCCTTGTAGCTTTTCCCTGCATACAATATACACAGCTTTATTTGCCCCTTCCCCTACACTCCTACCAGAATCAAAGGGTGTGTTTGTACTTCCATTTTTCAGGCCAGATGAGCCTTTTGTTAGGCATTTAGTTGAAAACATGGATGTGTCCAGAGTCATTTTTGTATAATCACTGATCTAAAATTCTGATCAATGTAAAACTCACAAAAAGAAAGTATAAACAGTACTCCTACGTTTTAGATGAACGTTTGAAAACACTCATTCTGCCTTTGCAAAGAAAGTATAAATGCACCCAAATACTAATAAACTGTTCATATACAGTGGCTCCTCTGAATGCACCAATGGTGTAGGATATTAAAGGGAAAGTCCACCCTGGTATTAAGTTGATTTGAATAAAAGAAGAAAAATGAGAGAAACAGATTAGTGAATGTTTGAGCAAAGTGGGATAAGAAATAAGAAAGTTATACATTTCTGAAGTTGTAATCAATCAAACACAAAGTGGCAACTCCGTGACGTATCTTGTGAGCTCTTCTCCCATTTGCTCAGTACAGAAAATCTCATAAATTTTCATTATCTTTGTTTTTGATGAAGGAAATGATTTGTTTCATATTTGTGTAAAAACATATGAGCAATGATTATATATCTAAGGTGCATGTATGATTGAATATTTTCTTTAAGAAAACGAAAATTAATGATTTTTTGGTGTACAGTGCAAATGGTAGAGGAGCTCGCAAGATGCATCACGGAATTGCCAATTTGTGTTTGATTAATTGCAATTTTAAAACTTCATAACTTTCATATGTCTTATCGGATTCTTCTCAAACCTTCACTAATCTATTTCTTTTTTTTTCTGCGTCTTTTAAAACCAACTTGATATCAGGGTGGACACACCCTTGAAATCGTCCATAGTTTCAGGTAACTTTAGAATATAGAGTGAAAGGAAATATTTTAATTGAAAATACTTTTTTTTTTGTTCAAGGTGACAGATATTGTACAATTTTTTACTGTTGGAAGGAGTAGGCCCTATTTTTATCATGTTCCCCCTGGTCCCAGTATGATCAAGGCATTATCACAGAACTATAACTCCTTGGTATGATTGTATCATTTATGACTGCTGCATGCTCTGCTGCTAATTTCTAACCATTAAATCAGGGAAATGTAACTAGATACATTTCCCTGATTAAACCAAATTCCAAACTTCAGCACTGGACCCAACACTGAAATCTATAGGTAACCTTAAAGGCCAAGTCCACACTAATATCAAGTTGATTTGAATAAATAGAGTAAAATTAAACAAGCATAACAGTGAAAATTTCACTGAAATCGGATGTAAATTAGAAAGTTACAGTATTTTTAAGTTTTCCATTATTTCATGAAACAGTGATATGCATAACATGGGCGGAATGCAAATGAGTGAACCGATGATGTCACACACTCACTTTTCCTTATGTATTTTATTATATAAAATTTCAAATATTTCAATTTTTACGGATGTCATAATAAAGAATCTCTCCCTTGTATCAAAATAAGTTACAAGAATGATGATTTTACATGTTCCATAAGGAGTCAAACCATGTTTTACATTATTGAAGCAAAAAATTGAAATATATGATATTTCATATATTAAAATACATAAGGAAAAGTGAGTGTGTGACATCATCGGTTCACTCATTTGCATACCGCACATGTTATGCATATCACTTTTTCAAGAAATAATGCATAACTTCAAAATGCCGTAAGTTTCTTATTTTACATCCGATTTCAGTGAAATTTTCACTGTTATGCTTGTTTAATTTTACTCTGTTTATTCAAATCAACTTGATATTAGTGTGGACTTGGCCTTTACATGTATGTAACCTGAAAAGTCAATTGCGATGCAAACCCTTACTCTACATGTACGCCTTAGAAGAAAGTGAGCTTTGAGCAAGCTTCTATGAAGCAAATGTTTGGATCATTGCTCTCATTTTCCTTTGGCTTTCAGAAATGCCTTTCTTCAATTTGATTTATAAAATGAAGTTTGAGCATGTTTACATGTAGTTGCATTTAGCGCTGTTGTGTTGAAGTTGATTTATACAGTATTAAAGTACATGTATCTGTTATGATCCCCCCCCCCTCCCCCCAGTAAACTTAAGTGGAACATGAATGGGCATATGTATATCAAGGCCAACACTTGACTATGCATGTACATGTATAGGAGCGAAACCAAAATACCCAATACACTGATGACTGCCCAGCCTAAATCCGCCCTGTTCCTTACAGTCTTGGGTGAGTGGGTTGTTGATTGTTTTTCAGTCTCCGATTGTTTCCTTCTGCCAATCAATACACCTATCAAGCATCCCCAATAAATGAATGGACACCCATAATACCCACAGGATGCATGCTTGATTAGAACTACATGGATTTTTTTTTCAAATAGAAAGAGTCTGATTTTTTCCACCATCTTCTGTGCATGTTATTCAATAAAGAGAGATCTACATGTGTGATTAAAGCTCTAGCTTAGTGGATTGTTTTGCGAAAAAGAGAGCCTAAAATCTCAAATTTCCGCATCTGGGGATTACTTTTTATTGGATTTGAGTTCTGTATTGTATCATACAAGCGTAGTTCCTGTGGAGAAGCAGAATTCTTGTGGTTACACAGTGTACATGTAGCTTTGAATCGGTTGTTAATTGACCAGAACGATAATAGCTGTGGGTAAGTTGTAAAGAAACAATCCTGAAATATTTCCCAGCCTAACAATAAATGTACATTACCTGTGTTTACTGTGTAATCTAATGTAAAGTTTGTTTAATATTTGCTAGAAGAAAAATGTTTCAGGTGTGTGCACACATGCATTTCATTTATTTTAGAATATCATCAAATATTGTCCTCCAGCTAACAAAAGAGTGAATGAATTGTAGTAAGTTCTTTGAAGGAGACCGACCCCCCCAAATCTTTATAATTTGTTAAAAGACATCCCCCAGAACAATATGCTACATGTACATTCAAATGGTTAATGACTAGGGAGCATGAAAGGAAGAAGAAGAAGTTTAATTGACTTCCAGGAATTCTGAATTTTATGTGGGGGTGGTGTGTACTCACATTTCTACTTACAATTCACTTTTCTCTTCGTTTAGAATGGAATTTTTGTATTTGAACTTGCAATATCTCTTTGTGGAAGTAATAGCTGAAGCTGATAAGTTGAATGAGGTGGACATAAAACCCCAAACATACAGAAAAATTATCATTAGTTTTGTTTTATTGTAAATCGTACCCTTTAAGATCAGATTGGATATGATAGTATTATCAGGAAGTTCTGAACTTCTTGTGGCTTGCTAGATGAGATGCTTTGGATTGGAGTTGATTCCTTCCTGTTTGTGTTGTGAAGTTTTACCAGGATTACGGAAACATGCTTTGTTTATTGTCAGTCTGAGCTTCTTGGGATATCTTTATGGCTTCTGTCCACTCCATCGCCGAAGTATTACTGTCTGAACTCCTAAGCAGTGACTTCCTGATTTAATGACTTAGCAGACACACTGTTTATATGTTTTATTTTTAGATTGATGAAGATTGATGCAGTGTCATGAACTGTTATCTTTTATTGGGTTGAAAATGATGCAAATGATTGACATACAAGCATGTTAGAAGGTGAAGAAAAAATTTCATAAAAATCTTTTTAAAAAATAAATGAAAATGTAGAAGAGAAAGATAGGATTAACAGTCGTAATTATTCTCTTGTCAATGTAGTTGATTTTCAATTATAGGTGGTTTCTCAGTGACTGGAATTGTGATAAGAAGTACATTTATAGATTCGAAGTTAATCAGGATGAACAAAATATTGCTTTTTGAACTTAGGAAGATGAAGAGTACAAAAAATAAATAGATGCAATCAGTTATGAGCTAGAAGTGCATCCACATTGCCTCATAGTGAATACCATTTCTACATGTACATGTAGATGCACTTCATTAGATGCGATGATTAGAATCGCTTTCCAAAGTTCACCTTTTCCGTGTGTGCAAATGTGAATGGGCCTGTTGATATCTTGCTGTGAATCTGACCATGACTCAACTGTCTTGTTAGGAAAGCCTGTCAAAGGCTCCTAACCTTCAAGCTGGTGCCTGGCTAAGTCCTGGCCTAACGTAGCCCGTCGTCTCGAGGAACATGACACATCATCCTACTTCTTCAGCATAGTCAATTGAAACCGATACAATCCAAACGAGACAATTCAGTCGATTAATTTTTAGTATTGTCTGCTGTCGTCCCATTGTTTGGGCAGATTTGCGCATTAGGTGCCAGGAAATAGCACTTTGATTCCTATTTCCTGAAGTGGTTGGTTTGAATTTTTTATTTTTAAGTGATGGAATTAAAGACTTGTCTAGGAGCCTGTGAGTTATAAGTGCGATGTGATGAGTTGTGGATGCCATCGTCTCGTCAACCAGCGGGTATCTATTTTAGTATTTCTTGGAACCGGGGATACATAAATGGTTGACTAAATCTTTACAACAGTCCTCTAATCATAGCTACATGTACATGTACCGGTAATGATCACACATACATACATGTACATGTACATGTATCATGCAGTGTTGTAGATTGTATGTAAATTTTCTTTATCAGAGATGAGTTCCAAAGCAATATATTGTAAAGCATCTGGTAGGAGTATTAGAAAAGTCATCACATTCACCAATTTCATCTAAATTTTTCCAATTCTGTTAGAGTGTAATGTCTTCTTTAATGACTGTGTACTGCACATATAATCCAGTGTTGTAACCCGTAAGTGAAAACCCGACCCGTACCGTCCCATAAAATCTGATGATTTGCAGGCGGGACCCGCTGACCCGCCGGTTTTAAACCCGCAAGTCAATTTACCTAAAAAAAATATTATTACTGCAATTTAGTGAGATCTGGGTACTTGGTGTGATTGTCTATCCGTACCATTGACAAAGGCTACAAACCATTTGATTTTTATTCGTTTGTTTGTTGGTAATCTGTCGAGTTAAATTGAATTCCAGCAGACAACACATTGCGACAGAGTTCATGCGAGGAGGATCGCTCTGTCAATCGACGAACTGGATCTGGAAGAAACCATACGGCCGACTCGTGATCGTACGCCCGTTGCATGAATGCACACTGGCTCGGGGCATGTCGCCGCGCCGCGCGCGCCCGCCGTATCGCAGCCAGAACGGAAGTGGTGCCGGTGTTGTCCAGATCCAGTTCAGTCACGGCGATTCACAACAATATTGAAAATTCTACCCCGTCTACAAAAGAATCACGACAGAAATAAATACCTGGATCATCATCATGCTACTTTAAAAAATCTTTTGATACTTGTGTATCTCCATATTATTTCCATATATGTTTTAGCTTTTCTTTCCAAACTTCTTAGTTGAGAGTTGACGTTACAAAATCAAAACACGAAGTTGAACTTGAAAAACACACCCGGGCGCGGCCGTACCGTATACCGTACTGTACTCTGCGCGTGGTGCGTAGTACGTACACACACTGTCGACATGTGACAAGCGCTTCACAATGGGATTTCTGTTTTTGGCACATTCGATCGAAATCATCGAACGATCACGAGAGAGGTGTTTCAGAGGGGGATGTTGCAAGAAACTTGCAATCAATCGCAAGCCAATTTTACATCTTCAAATAAATCATAAAGACTTTCAATTTATTGTACATTTGTAAATTGCAATGGATTCCTCGGGTCTGCTTCTAACTTCTAAAAACATAAAGGAAAAAACTTATCTGCAACAGTTAAAATTGATCTACCAGTTGGAAATTTGTGATTGAAATTTGCAATCGATTGCAAATTTAAGTTTCTTGCAACACCCATATAAAGTTGTTCATAAGTACAAATGACTTTTACGAACGACTGGAACATGTTCGTCTGTGCTTTACTAACATTTTCTTGTCAATGTCTTTATTTTAATAAACTTTTATGATATTTCTTTTTTTTAACGAAATACAAACATGATAATTTTCAATCAGACGTTCAGATTATCTCCATCAATTTTATTTTCTGCCGATGATTTAATTATTGATCATAATATGACAAGATTCAAGATGATTGCGATCTGTGATCATCATATTTATAGTTGGATCGTAATTGGGCTAGCCAACTTAGCCAAGTCGGCTCTGAGTGTGTGAGAGAGAGAGACAGCCACTGACCACGTGACTTATCATATAAATCAAGCGCTAGCTGCAAGGGCGAGCTTAATAGGCACTATAGTACTAGCGATGTAGTCGGTCGACCGCTAGTCTAGTTCTGGACGTTTGTAATTATTTTGTCCGTAAAACCCCATGTTCGTGTACCCAGCGTAGAACCAGGGAGGTGGAAGGGAGACGGCGTGAAGTCCTCTGATTGGGAGAGTGAATCAGAGGACTTCGTGCCGTCTCCCTTCCACCTCCCTGGTTCTACGCTGGGTACACGCACATGGGGTTTTACGGACAAAATAATTACAAACGTCCAGAACTAGACTAGTCGAGCGCCGGCGCTGGCCGCTAGCAATTTGCGGATGTATGCAGCAAGTATTTTGCCGAACTGTCTCAGTCTCACTTCGTTGTTCAGAAGACAAAAATACGCTGGTAAATTTTTAGGAAATATCAATATCTCTAAAAGAATCCGTCACGTAAGAAACACAGGGTCCCAACTCCATTTCTTTTACCTTTTTAGTGTGTGTGTTTGGGAATATTTTTGTGTGTGTTTCGTAACTTTCTTCTCCCTTTTCTTTCATACTACGGTCTGCGGGTTGGAGAATGAGCTCGGCTCGGCCCGCAACCCGCGATCGGGGGCATCCCGGCAGGTTAACCCGTACCGCAATGGGTTCGGGTTACAGGACTATGTACTGCACATATAATCCTCAAAATTTAGTATAATGCTTGAATGTGCAAAGATTAGCAATCTTGAGAGTTTACTTTTACAGCTTGCCCTATCTTGAAAAGCTAACATTTTTGTGAAAGGGGAAAGTGGTAATGAAATACAAATGCAGCAAAATCTTATTTCAACTTGTTCAATACAAAGCCCAAGATAAGTTGGGATTAAACACATTAGGGATGCACTTTCAAATAAAATATAATCACCTCTACATGTTGCAATCCATCTACAATGTATGAATGTTAGCATTTTATAATCTGACAAACAAACATACATGTATACATGTATTTGCATACTCATTAATATGTGTTTCTCTTCATTCTTGCTCTAGAGCTGTTTGGTGTCAATGCAGTGTAAAACATTAACCTGTCATTACAAGGGCATTTTGTTGACTGAATCGATGAGGCAATGGGGCAGTTAATCATTAAAAAACCTTTAATTGTATTCTTGGGGTACCTGGAATTCACCTTGAGACACTCATATGGTCAACACATGCAACCCATACAACCCCCAGATTGAAAGATGTGGCATTGCCCCTACGAGACCAATTCAATTCAATCTAATTTTGATGGATTACATTTGTGTACAGTTTAGATTGGCTTATTGAGCTTGTAATTTTATCAACAGCTAGCTCTGGCCAGTGGGGGTGTTTACGGTAGTTACACACAAGTGATTAAAAAGCTACATGTACATGTACAGTAGGTAGTCCACTGCACAGCCAGAAACATTTGCAGCACAAATCTTTAATTTTGCGAATTATGGACGGCAGAAACTTTCGTAGTAAGAAACTTGTGAAATATTCAGTGTTGTGTCAGATGTGATTCAATTATTTTGTGGATGAGTTTGTAGCAAATTTGAACCACTCATCAAATTTGCGAATGTTTCATGTAAGTAAAAGTTCCTGTTTGTACTTTGGGGGGGGGGGGGGGCATTTCATCAAGTGTTTTGTCGGTGATTTTTACCGACAAATTTGCTCTCAGCCAATCAGATGCAAGGATTTCAGTAGCTTATATCAGTTATTGCAACTTGTCATTGATGACAAGTTTTATGAAACAGGCCCGATGTAGATTCCAGTCCCCCCCCCCCCCCCTTCATGGATTTCCCTCTGGTATAGCTTGTACACTGTACCTCTGTACATGTATTCATTGACTGACGATGGCTGGACTTAATTAAGGTGATTTTAGTTTCAAAATGGTGGCGGGAAGACCAGGAAGAACTGGGGAGCCTGAAATGAAGAGGTGGGTGCTCATTTTCACTGGAAAATAAGTAAAATTAGTAAGGCAGATCTTCTGACAAGTATGTGGCATTTCCAAGAAGAACAGATACTTTAATCTATGCACATGTACATGTACCGGTATGTAAAAGCTGCACATGTGTACATGTACATGTACATATATGTTGAAGATAATGAGAACCATTAAATTGCTTGGCAATACAACACCTATTAATTGTTATGGCACTTTATCTGGCCTTGTATTGTCTATAAACGCATACATGTGTTAATGATCCTTGACTGCCAGGTCATTGTTTCAGATAGCTGCTGAATCAGCCATTTATTAATGGCATCTATCAACCTTTAATTGCATTTGTCAGGCTGCTGTATTATCTTATTAGAAAACGATTTGAGCATTTTTTCCCCCTTTCAGTTATGATTTAAGCCTACAGTTTCTAAAAGTACACGTGACACATCTTCAGATGATGCCACATACATTTGTACCCTGTGTATATCGACGAGGCTGGCAAATGAAATTGCCAATTTAAGATCTATAAGCTAGGGGTCTCTATTACTCTCTTGCATAAAATGTTGCAGAAACTGAACTCTGAAAATGGAACACAACTTCTTCATGGAGGTGTGATTGGTTGAAAACCCAGTTGCATTTTATTTTTTGAGTCCTATTTAATCCATCGCTTAATATTACTGTACCATAATTTAATTACAGTTATTTCTAGGTGATCCCCCTGATCTGCAAAATGGAATTACAGTGTATAATTTTCCCAATAACAAGAGCTTTTGAATAATCTAATATGATTTTGATGTGCACTGTCACCTCCACAGTATACATGTACATGTATTTTCTTCCATAGAATTTTTTTTGCTCCAACCATATTTTCTATTTTTTATTTTACTATGTACTTGTGCGTACATGTATTTAGATTATGTTTTAATCATGGTAGAAATAATGTCGGTCTAATTTTGTGTACATTGTACTGTAAGTCATGTATTGAAAATTAGGAAAATAGTAGCAGAGCATGTATGGATAATTTGTGTCGAGCTTTGGCACCCATCTTCAAATTAGTTTAATAGAATGGTATGCGACAAAGCTTATGGCAATACATTTTTCAATGGACTCAATCTCTACCAAATTGTTCAAAGTACTTTACATTTTTCCTGTACTGACAGTCTGACACAGTGGTTTAGCCCTGCCTGCAGCCGGGCGTCTGGGCGTCTTTTGGACGCCCATTTCTTCTGGAAGACGCCCAGCAAAATTTGCAAGACGCCTTGATCAAAATCATTTGATGGACGCCTTTTTAATAGTTAAGTTAAAGATCAATTTGCAAGACGCCTTTTAAAAATCATTTGATGGAAGCCCTTTCAGTTTCTGTAAAGATGTTTTGTATTCACGATAATTTATATCCTCGGCTTCTCAGCAGAAGTCGAAGTCGTAAACGCTCCCGCAAACAAGTACCGTACGTGCGTACGGGTCTAGGCTGTAGCTATTTAGTCTTTGCTCGACACCTTTTGTGAAAATTTTCTTTCCGAAACGCATTATCACTGTTACAATGAGAGGTCTAAAAATTATCATCATCCGTGTAATGAGACTATCGCTAGATCTACGACCGGATACACCACACAGAGAAATTGTTCCTTACCACATTAAGTCCATAGTCACCTCAAAAAATCAATCTGTAAAGCCAAAGCCTGCCTCAAAAATACGGAATTAGTGCCATTTTTTAAAGTCACGCGGCGCTTAAGTCGGGTTGTGAGGAACAGAGTCACCGAAAACGCGCTAAAACTCAAGAAATCGGTGGATTTATGACGGAGTTTTTTACTTATCGCGCGCGAGATTGATGCTCATCAAGTGAAATGGTATCCGCGAAAAACAAATTGGAAAAGAAAAATCGCCCGGAACTGTGCGCATTCAGTGTATTTATGTACGTACGTACATATACGCAGTGGCGGATTTAGGGGGGGGCAATCCCGGCCCGTGCCCCCCCCCTTTTGAGGGAAAACAATGCATTGTCCCCCCCCTATTTGCGATTGTGCCTCCCCCCCCCCCCTTTTCGACCAGGAAACCTTTTTTTTTTTTTTTTTTTTTTTTTGCTTGTCAGAGAATTATGGAGGGGAACTGAACCCCATAAACACCCCCCCCCACTGAGCGACTTTTGGAGGGCTGGCGAAAAAAATTTTTTTGGTCGACATTGGTACAGTGTTAACTTGGTGGTAAAGTAATACTTACATTAATACATGTATAATGAAAACTTACATTCATGTAGGGAAAACAAATCATCAGAATGTGTAACTTCAACATGTTTTTACCTTAAACACTGAGGGGATAATTCCAGCAAGCTAGGAGTAAACAAGCAAGGAAACAGTGTCTTTTTAGATAGAAATAATGAAAAATTTCCAGCAGAAAGGGGGCGCTGCCCCCTTTTACCCCCGCCGGGGGCGCTGCCCCCTGGACCCCCTGAACGGCTCGCTGCGCTCGCCCAATTTTTTGGACACCCTGCTTTTTAATTTGGACACCCAATTTTAAAATCCTGGCTAAAGCCCTGGTCTGACACATATCTGTATTTGAATGTTTTTACTTTTTAGAAGGAAAAAAATTATTGCCATACGTGGTTGTATTAAAGGCAGTACTTGGTTTTTTTCTCCTTTTCCTTTAAATTTAGACATTGCAATATGAATGTTTGTCAGTTTATGGCTTAATGAATTAAATATAAAGTGGAATACATTTGTACATAAAGTGAGGAAGTGGTCCTTTAAAGTGTACCTGTCTGTGACTATGCACCGAATGGAGAGAATATTCTGCTGATCACAAATAATCTCAGAATATATACAGTTTGTATAGTGCATTACACGTACTTGAGCAGGGGGGGGGGGGGGTGTTTCATAAAGCTGTTTGTAAAGTTATGCATGACTTGACGAACGACTGGAATATGAAGTGCCAGATACAATGTACAAATGTACATGTACATGTACATGTACAGATAGGATGCCCAAAGTTTTTCCTGATTTTTCAACAAAGTGTGACTGTATTTCCAATAACCTCAATTAAATTATTGCAAAAAAAATATACTTTGCATTAAAAATGTTTGTCATAATAAGAATGTTAATCCACATCTGCACAGTTCAACTTTAGATGATGCAGTTAAAAATGATTGAGCAACCCATTTGGCTTGTCATATTTAAGTCATTCGTAAAGTCATGCGTAACTTTACGAACAGCTTTATGAAACACCCCCCAGTAATCGTAACTTTCATAATGCAGTTCACTACATACAAGACCACCCGATAGTCCTACCCTTTAAACACAGTACATGTTCATGTGCATGTACATGTAGGCCTTCATGTAAGGAAGCCCAGACCAATTGAATTTGGTGTAATTGCTGTTCGCTATCCTTCCGTTGGACCCTCGCTGAGTCACAAATGGCCCATTAGATGATACCTGTGTCATTCTATTCAAATCCTATCTGTGTAGACAATTTGATGACTGATGGAAAGAAAACATGCACAGTGTACATGTACCATACATGTATTTGAGCAGAAAGGCCGGAACTCAAAAAAAAAAAGCATAGCGGACAGCCTAAAATTGTCAGCTGAGAGCTAGAAAGGTGTTAACCCTCACCGAGTCACAAATGGTCCATTTAGATGATGCCTGCATGTGTCTATTTATGTCCTATCTGTGTAAAACTACATGATACATATAAACCATTTGATGACAGTGATGGAAAGAATACATAAGTATACATTATATAGTTGAGCATGCAGAAAGGAACTAAAAAGTATAACGGATAGCCTAAAATTGACTGCTGAGCGCTATATACAGGGCTCGACACTAACTGAAAATTTTGGTGGTCCAGTTGGTCCACCAAATTTGACTTATTTTCATTTTTGGTGGACCACACTCAATTTTGGAGGTCCACATTAAATAATAAAATAAATAAGATTTTTTTTTCAAACGTTTAGAATTATTTGTTTGCGGTATTGTTTTCAATTTCATGACATGCGCTTGACCTTTCATTTTCACTTACTGCATGTAAAAGCCATAATTTTCGCGTATTTTGCGAGTTGATGTTGGGATGCGAATTTCACAGCTTGCGAAAGTATTTCCAGTTGATTAACGACTGCACTAATTTGCGCCGCAAAAAAAAGTGAAGCCTGAGAAACCGGACCTCAGATCGCTATGATCAGGGAGGTGATGATTAAAGCTTAAATTTTCACCTTAATCTGCCCTTATAAAATGCTAGCACTTAATGTACATAAATTCTGCTACATAAAAGTTGGTTAGACATTCAAAAATTGACTTGAATTTCATTTTATTTCTAGCTCAGTGCTAAAATCTTATGCCTTAATTCAATTCTCCAGTAAAAGACGTACATATTCTTTCATTTAATTTGATATTTTATTGAATTCCTGTTGCAATAATTCAAATTTGGTGTCAAATTATTGAATTTCTTCAATTATTCTTCATTCTCAAGTACATGTATAGTCACATGACTAATGTTCGTGATCGCGATCGCAAAAAAATCTATCGCGATCGCGATCGTAAAATCTGCTATCGCAATCGCGAATGTGAGTCACGTGACTTATACATGTTTTAGAAGGAAGGATATTCAGAGAAATTCAATATTTTGACACCAAAACCAACTTTTTAAAACAGGAATCTAACAAAAAAATCAAATTAAATAAAATAATACAAATGTATTTTACTAGAGATCAAATTGTGGCATGAGGTTTCAGCTTTGAGCTATAATTAAAGTGAAATTTAAGCCAATTTTTTTAAATGTCTAACCAACTTTTACATGGCAGAGTTTATGTTCAAATTAAAATGCATCGGGCCTGTTTCATAAAACTTGTGAAAAAGTGTGACGAATTTGAACATCGCGTTGAGCTCTTTCCTTGATTTGGGAGGGGGTCGGCGATTTTAAAATTTTTGGAGGTCACCATGGGACCTCCATTTCCTTGTATTTTTTTGAATTTGGTGGTCCAACACATCATTTTGGGGGACTTTGACCTCTGGACCTCCGCTAGTGTCGAGCCCTGCTATATACATGTATGTATATATAGTTGAGCATGCAGAAAGGAACTAAAAAGTATAACGGATAGCCTAAAATTGACTGCTGAGCGCTATATATGTATATATAGTTGAGCATGCAGAAAGGAACTAAAGAGTATAACAGATAGCCTAAAATTGACTGCTGAGCGCTAGAAAGGTATTATAATACCCTCGCTGAGTCGCAAATGGCCCATTAGATGCTGCCTGTTTTATTCTATAGATTCAAGTTCTTTCTGTGTAGACAATTTGATGACTGTGATGAAAAGAAAACATGAAAATATACGTGAACCATAGTGAGGCAGAAAGGAACTATAAACAAGTATAGCGGACAGCCTAAAATTGTCAGCTGAGAGCCAGAAAGACGTTAACCCTCACTGAGTCACAGTTAGATGGATTAGATGATGCCTGTATCATTCTGTTCATGTCCTATCTGTGTGGAGCACAGGGTAAAAAAACAACATTTGACGACAGTGATGGAAAGAATATGTATGCACATGTCAGTTTAATGAAAACAAAAGGTTGAGGAAATATTGTCATGTGGCTGGAAGAAGGCCATTAGATTACATGCATGCCATATTGCAAATTTCTGGTAACTCGCTTCTCTCATTGTTGACAATAAACAAACCATGAGGGCATATACATGTATGCACGTACTGTATGTAAAATTAATGCCCATCTAGCTCTTGTGAATGATATATTTACATCCTTTTGTGAAATTCAAAGTCACTATAAGTGTGCCTGTGTATGCCATAATTGCTGTAAAAAGATGACAAAATAATAAAAATTTGAACCAGTAACAAACTAACAACTAACAACAAAAACAATCCACCATCTGAAGCCCAACTTCTGCTCAGAATTTTTTCTTTTCTTTTTGCTCACAGGAATACACATTTTGTGGACATGATGTTTATTCTCTGTAATGTTCGAAAGTCTCAAGAATTAACGTTGTTCCGTGTGAGGTTTAAATGTTGATGACATTTTCCAGACCTCAAGATTACCTTTCAGGCTTGAAAAGAGAGATATATAGACAAAACCCATTGTAATTTCAGACTGTATAATAACACATGCTGCAGCGTGGGAGTGAGATTTAGGCTACATGTAAGCCTAATTGGGACTTGGTGATGGAGTTGCTGTATTCTTCAATCCTCTGGGCTGAAGATTGTCTTTTTTTTGCCATACAAAATGTAGGAATTGTTTTGTATTAACTTTGAGGTGTATTCCCACAAAGGTCTATGAAGTGAATGCCTAGGGCCTGTCAGAGAAAAAGATTATAAGGGAGAAAAGATTGATTGAGCTCTGAAAAGCTCCTAAAGAGCTCTTGATAAAAAGGGAGAAAAACCAACATGAAATATGGGGAAATCCCACTTTTTCTTTAGAATATCTCGAAGGAGCTCTTGTGAACAAAGAATGTGTTTAGCAATGGAACCTACAGTGTATTATGAAAATCCGCCTTAAAATTTTGGTCCATTCAAGATTCCTCTTCTTCTTCACCTTCTCTCTCTCTCTCTCTCTATCTCCCCCTCCTCTCTCTCTCTCTCCCCCTCCTCTCTCTCTCTCTCCCCCTCCTCTCTCTCCCTCTCCCCCTCCTCTCTCTCCCTCTCCCCCTCTCTCTCTCCCTCTCCCCTCTCTCTTCCCCTCTCTCTTCTTCTTAGGAGTAGTAGATGCTTCCTTCAAGCTTGAAGATTCTTGCAGAACTCTCTCTCTCTTTCCCTCTTCTCTTCCTATTCTCCTCTCTCTCTCTAAGAAAATATGAAGCTGAATATGATAAGAGACATGTCTCTTTCTCACGGTTGGCTGCACACCAATCATAACTTGGGTCAAAGCCACCGTAAAGACACCTTGCATTCAAGTGCATAATTCCATAATTTACACAGCATGAAGTCATTGAAATGTCAGCAGCACATTGGGTGTAGTCATATTAAATGCTTGCCTCAAGGCATTATTTATGGTGATCTTGCCCAGCTTGAGGGATGAGTGTGGAAGGTGTGATTATCTGTCTGAATTTTGTTTTCACTCCATCATTTTGATGTGCACCCATATTACCGTTAAAGTCGAATCTGATTATGAAACGAATCAAAGCAGCATTAAAAGTTACAGGATATACATGTACATGTACTGCATGTCGCATATAAAGGATGACTTCTCTATCCTGGGGCCTGTTGCACAAAACTTGCGTTTAAACGCAAATCAGGAAAATCAAACACAACTTTATTTTCAGCCAATCAGAAGTGCGTATTTAGGACTTGCGTTTGATTTTTAGGAGTTGCGATTAAACGCAAGTTTTGTGCAACGGGCCCCTGCACTATCAACCCCAACATCTACACCTGCTTCAGAGAATTAGCCTCCTTAAAGGGAAATCCTACCTTAATAGCAAGTTGCTTTGAAAGAAAGAGGAAAAATCAGAGAAGCAGATTGGTGAAAGTTTGAACGAAATCGGACAAGCAATAAGAAAGTTATGAATTTTTGAAAGTTGTAATCACTGTGCTTATGGGAATTTCAAATTGGCCGAATACATGTAGGTAATGTCACTGTGATTTAGCAGTGGACAACTCCCCCATTCGCTCTAACACACAAAATGAGTATTTGTCACTTTTTTTTCAAAATGCATTACTCAGTAGGATCTTTTCGTTCATGAAGACCTATAACAATATGCTATCTCCAATATATTTTGAGTACAGCCCCGAGGGTTAAAGCGCCTCGAAGAAAACCGCAAATTAATGATATTTTTGTGTACAACAAATGGGAGAGTTGTCCACAAAATGTCACTATTGACTCACCAAATTGCCAATTTGAGATTCGCATAGATGTAGTGATCTCATTTTTCAAACATCCATAACTTTCTTAGTCCTTGTCCGATTTCTTTCAAACTTTCACCATCCTGTTTTTCTTATTTTTCTACTTTCACACAAATCATCTTATTACCAAGGTTGGATTGCCCTTTAAACCCACCCTACATGTAGATGTATTATGCCCAGAGACAATCTGGATCAATTAAATACAATTAGAAGTATTCGTATATAAAGGGGATAGTTGTCCAGGGTTAGGTGGAATTGGAAGGGGTCATGGGGGCTGGTATTTAAAGGGTAATTTTTAAATTTTGTCATTATTTCATTTATTTATTTGATTTTAATTCATTTTTTTTGGGGGGGGGAGGGGGGGGGGGGGGGGGGGTAGTTTCCTCGGTACTAGTTGTCCAATTTAATAATAGTTCAGGGGATAGTTGTTCTAGAGTCCATATGCTGTTTAAATATTTTCTCAGCCTAAATTAATTGTGCTGCAAAAATGGTAAACAGTGCAGAGGAAGATTGTTACTATACATGTATGTATGTTGAAATGGGCTGAAGATTGCCTCAGGTCTCTGTCCCTTTTCCTTAAATGTATCCTTCAGCAAAAGAATTTTGTGCCATTGTGTGAGAGCTTAGAGAAATATCTACATGTATATATCTGGAAAGCTGAAAACGAGCACTTGGAAAGCCTGAGGAAATTACCCCCCCCCCCCCCCCCTCCACTCCCCCATCCTGAAATCTCACCTTTTTAAGAAACAGAAGAGGCCTCCCATGAAAAGGAGGGAATTTTACACTTGTGTTCATCAACAAAGCATTCCAGCAGAATGCTCTGAAGATGTCATGTTTTTGAGAAAAAAGGAAAAATCCCACATACTGGTGTTTCCTATTGTAAGGTATGACAGTAGCTTCACAGTGTGACATTAGATCACCTTTTGTAACATAACAGGTAAAAATACCAGGTAGAAAAACAAGTCTCCAACTGGCATCTAGGTCTTCGAGGTGTCTGGGAACTGTGTCAAGATTTGTCTGCTGGTGTTACATGACATCAAAATACATATGTTGAGGTATTATTAGAAAATGGAGGACAATAGTTTAGAAATCTACTACAGTTTATACAGTGTACACATATATATTTTTTTATAGGTTTTGTACATTGGACATCAACTTAAAGCTCATGTAGAGTATTGGAAGCAAAAAGGAAATTGGAAAGAAACATGTTAAATATAGTCTCATGTTGTTCTCCTTGTATCAAAAGATGTCTGTAAGAGATCATTTGGTATTCCATCTATGATTTCTGGTGAATTTCAGTGTAAATGTCTGTAAGGAATGCTTGATCACTGCCATTATGCTAGGACCATTCCACCCCGACTGCTCCCCGTACAGCAATCTTGGGGCTTCGCAAAGAGACAGCGTGTGTGCACTGTGTGTAGCTACTCATCATTGGTTTTACACGTGTGTGTACAGTGTATAGCACATGCTGCCTTTGTTGGGATTTTACGTGCCTGTCCCGGCACATAAATTAGTTTTTGCCTCTTATTTGTTTAATATTAAACTTTAGGAGGCGAAATCTGCACAGTGTCTTAGTATTGCTAGTATCTTGCTATTTATCAATAAAAACTGAAGAAATCTGACGAACAGTTTTTGAGGGCTTACCAAAACTTTACATGACCTTTAATCTTCTTTGTACAGCATTCATACATGTACATGTAGACATGTACATTATGTGTATCCATTTTACATTCATCTACATTTTATGACCTAACTTTGAGTTGTTAAGTACCAGCAAACTCTTTATGAGTGTTTTGTTTTTGTGAGAGCAGGGGAGCGTTTCATCAAGCATTTTGTCAGTGATTTTTACTGACAAATTTGCTCTCAGCCAATCAGATGCAAGGATTTCAGTAGCTTATAACAGTTGTCGGTAAAAATCACTGACAAAATGCTCGTGATGAAACGCTCCCCTGGTGATGTGCAGACCAAAACAAAATTTCCTTGTGTTTTAGTTGCGGCACTCTGGAGTCAGATGAAATTGCTCAGTGGGATGTGTGTTCACGAACTACTGATGAAGTGATGGATTAAGTAGCGACTGCTCTTATAATATTCTGCTCTATCTTTAAGTGTTTCCACTTTTGTTTGAAGTCCATTGACATTCAGGCTGTGGTTATCCTGTTATTGATCTTGATACTGTTTGGTTGTTGGAGGGGTGGCAGTGAAACATGAACTTGGAGCAAAGCGTAATGGGCTCTCCCTCTCCTTCACGTCTCTCTCTCTCTCTCCATCACGTCTCAATTTCTCTCTCTCTTTCTCTCTCTCTCTCTCTTTCTCTCTCTCTCTCTCTCTCTCTCTCTCTCTCTCTCTCTCTCTCTCTCTCTCTCTCTTTCTCTCTCTCTCTCTCTCTCTCTTTCTCTTTCTCTTTCTCTCCCCTCTCCATCTCTCACTCTCTCTGCACATGGTAATTTTGATTTTGAAGCATTCAGCAATATTACGAAAACCTTGATAAATTGAAACGATAGTTAGAACGTGGACTATTTTTTCATGTGAACGAGCCATGAAAGGGGAAGGGTATGAATAATCACCCAGTGGTTTGATTGCGTCTTTGATATCATGTTTGATTTTGATATATGGAAGGGGCCCCTCACTTTCATCATCTCTTCCTGGGAGGAAATTTGATTTGAGGCCCTATGAAAGGACGACTTCACCTCAGCTCAGGGCAGAACCAGTGCCTGGGACTAAAGGGATGTGACCAGCGCCATCTTCAGTGCCTGGGACTGAAGTGACGTGACTAACGATCTGTGTCAGAGGATGTCATTTTTATGGGTTATGGATGAATTAATTTCCATGGATATCTGACGCTGAATTCCTGACTGAATTCATGCATAGGATTATTAAGAAAAAATGAAAGCATAATATTGATTCACAGTGAATTGTCACAATTGATTTTCATTGACACATTGTATTTTTTCATAAAGCAGTTTACTTAATAAAGGTAAAGTTGAGTTCTGGTCATGAGATTGAATTGTCAAAGACCCCGTTCTCATTACAAGGGATAGAGCGATCTAGCGCGTGCTAGATCGCGCCACCTCTATGGTGAGAACGCGGCGACGTCGTTCCGGCGCGATCCAGGGCGATCCACAGCGATCCCAAACCGGACCACCTGTGGGGGGTGGTCTATGAGAGATAGCGCGCTAGATCAATCTCTCTTTTGTAGTGAGGACAGGAAGATGCGAAGTACGCCGGAAGTACCCCGTGACCCAGAAGTGTTTACAATGTAAGGATACATCTCGCATATAGCGCACAGTATACAGTCGGTATAGATCGCTAGCGTTAAGCTGAATCGAATTACGCGCGAAAACGTTGACCCCATTACGTCAGATGTCATGGCAACAAGAACCCTGAAAAAGAGAAGTGCGACGATAGATCGCGCTACCCTCTGCAGGTGTGAACCCACGGCGTGCCAGCAGCGTGCCAGTGGACCGCCCTGGGGCGATCCACGATGGAGCGATCCTCTTTCCAATCTCGTAATGAGAACGGGGTCAAAGAAACTGTCTCAAAGCCATTTGGAAATGTTGATTATATAGCACATAATAATTGATGTATGTAAAGGTTTTGGAATCACCAAAATGATAAGAAATTGACTCAATCCTGCTGAAAGTCACATGCACTGAACACAGAAATTTGTATATGGGACTACACACAAATGTTTGGCCCGAACATTTCAGCTGTTTCTAGTCATATTTTAAATGTGAGGGCATATGAAGAGCAATCCTTTTCAGGGGACATTTTTATTATGATAATCTTCCAAACTATAAAATAAAAAGAATGAGAAAGCTCACAAATTATTTTTCACCTTTCCCAGAACTCAACCTTCTCTTTAAAAGGAACTAACAAAGCATTGTAGAAGAGAATCACAATGGCTTGATTTCAATTGAACAGACCTACTGTATAAGAGAGAGGTAAAGGCTATTAAAATGAAACAAACTGTGCTATATATCAAAGACAGATTTGTAGTAATATCCTAATTCTTAAAGGGATACTTTGGTAGGCCTGCATGGGCGATTTCCGATGAGAGAGGAAAATATACTCGGAGCTTCGTGTCACTTCGATACAAGGACTTCCATCGCACGTGCTAAAACATGTGATTCATATTGGACCACCTCTGAGATAAGACTGGCTTGTGTTTTAAATTTCGCGCAGTGGGAAAGTAATCAAACATATGGAAAAGTAATTACAGAGCCAGCTCTCTGGTAGAGCCTGGGATTAGTTACGTAATCGTGGCGACAACGAGTCGCGGCAGGGCAGTGCAGAAGCGATGGCTAGACTAATCAACCAGAAGTTAATCGTGTTTTGTATTTGGAAATATTTCAGCATTACACTAAACTTGTTTGGGGGAACGAGGTTACAACCAGTTACAAGACTAAGAGCCCGGGACTGGTTAAACCCGAAGTATTCGCCGAGCTCCAGTTCGGTCAACTTCGTGCCGTCCGATCATTTATGACCTTAGTCCGACGGCCTCGCACAACGGGCGTGCTATGTGTACAAGTAAACGAGCCTTTTGCAAATTCCGCACGATTTCATTTCCCCATGAGTTCTCATTAGACTGCCCCTTTAAAGTATACTAATCACCTAAACAAATAATTTGTGTACAGCTACAATGTATTAAAACAACCTCAAAACACTTTACCTGGCCTTCTATGGGTTAACGATTACAGAGTATGAAGAAAATGAAGGAAGACATCCCATTGCACGGAGCCCAACTTCAAGTTCGGTTCCGCGCGGGCAATTATTTTATGCGAGTGCATATGGTATGTCGAGTGCATCGCCTGGTCACTGTATTATTGAGAGTGTGTTTCCACTTGCAATATCTTTTTATAGAATCAATGTTTGAAGCTCACATTTTGAATATACATGTAGTATAGCGACATGGAACCCGTAATATACAGAGCAAAATATTTGATGGTGATTGATACACTTTAAAGTAACTGGATAGCATGATTTTGGACGCTAGTGTCATCAGTAGTACATGTACTTGCTCCATACTACTCACTCCAGACCTCAAAGTGCTAATGAAATCTGTCCAAACCTTAATTTTAGTCAATAGGTGATGGAGAATGCATGGTTTTTGCTCATTGAACAATAGAAGATAGCTGGAGCTATACTACTTGTATTTTAGCAAAGTAACAATATTGCTCTCCCAGTGACCCAGCCTCCCTTTTATTTCATTTGGTTCGAGAAAGATTATGTGAAATGGAACTACAAAGAGGAAACATGGGTTTCCTCGCTCTAGGGCTCATCCGAAAAGTGTTAGCAGAATTGAGTCAGCTTTGGAAGGTTGAATTAAGGAGGTAGTAGGCTGAATTAGTCAAAAAATATCTAATTTTTCTAGATTTAGATATTCAATCGGAACAGGATTTGCCAAGTTTCTGTATTTGATCATTTCGTGTGGGTGCATGTTCAGAGAAATTAGAGTTCCTGACTTCCTGAACTTCAAGTAGGCTTGATTAATTTCCCCTGTCTTAATGGAATAAGGTGATTCTAAATACTTGGAACTGTTTATAGAAGTTATTGTAAGTCATTTGTATTTGTTGTAAATGTTAATATATCATGTTCATTATGACATTGCTACTGCATGTACATGTACGTGTATGAAGTTCTTTCAAATGGCTTTAAAAAGGATTACGCATCTCAAAACAAATATTTGGAAGTACTTCATACCTTCTTGAATTATTTAGACAGCCTTAAAGGAGGATCTTGGTGGTACATGTAACTCAGGCAGATGTCACTGACCCTACTAGGAATATTAGTAATAGAAAAAACAGACACCTGTATGTACTTGTATTAATTATTGCATCCTGAATTTCCTGAAAGCTTTGTGGTAGGAACATATAGTAATGCTGGTTTGACCTAGGCACAGGGTGATGTCATTGTTCTTAGCAACCATTCAACTCGGTAGCTTGATGATGTCACTAGGTGAATCATTTGTAGAAAAAAATTAATGTACAAATTATATTGTGTTCTGAATTGTTAAGAGTTCATAAAGAGTTGCGATTAAATGCAACTCAAGAAATTAAATGCAAAGTTCTTGATCACGATCACGCTTTTGGGACTTGCGTTTAACTTATTTAGTTCAATTAATCACAATTTAATATGAAATAGGGCCCTGAAGCTTTGTGGTAGAACATGATCCTGTTGGTACCTTGGTAACGGGATGATGTCATTGTCCCTAGCAACCATCCAACTTGGTTACAACAATATGATGTCACTGGTTCTACCAGGCAAATCATTTGTATAAAACATGAGATGCCTGTATGTACATGTACATGTATATCTACTGTCACATCCTGAATATCCTGAAAGATTTTTGGTAGAACATTATTCTAGTGGTACATTGGTAAGAGGATGATGTCATTGTCCCTAGCTACCATCCAGCTTGGTAGGCAAATGATGACACTGGTTTTGCCAGGTGAATCATTTGTAAAAAGAAAAAAGTAAAGACACCTATGTACTTGTATGTTTTTATGTCACATCCTGAATTTGTGGTAGAACACGATTCTGGTGGTACCTCGGAAACAGGATGATGTCATTGTCCCTAGCAACCATCCAACTTGGTAACTTGATGATTCACTTACCGTACTAGGCAAATCATTCGTATAAAAAATAAAGACACCTACACATGTATGCCGGTAATCTTGTACTTTGTACTGTTACATCCTGAATTTGTGATAGAACATGACTCTGATGGTACCTTGGCAACTAGATGATGTCACTGTCCCTAGAAACCATCAATCATTTCCCAAACTCTCTATCAAGGTTGATTTCATGTGATGATTGATTCTTTGATGATGATGTCAGGAAAGACCCCATCTCTACAGGAGACATGTCTAATCCAAGTGTTGCCATGTTGGCTATTGACGTAATACCAACTTTTGATGTAATGATACAAGCAAAAGGAGAATCCCCAGCTGCCTTCATGCAGAGAGTGAGAAACAGCATTTCAAATACACTTTCGTAATAAATGTATTTCCAAAAGCTTTCTGAGTCTGTGTAAGAGAAAGCCTAAGTTTAATGAAAGAGTTTATGTAAGCAATACCTAATAAAATGATTTTCAAGTACATGATGCTTACATGTAGGTACTAGCTAAAGAGAGAACTCCTTAGGGTACTACTTTTATCATGTTTAACCATAGGATATGATTTAATGTTGATATCAATTTTTCATAGGCTTCTGAGATACATGTATATCGAGCTTACTGTTCAACAAGATAAGATGTACGCCTACATGTACATGTACATTGATTTGAAGACAAAGTGAGATGAAGAGAAGCATTATCTGGAAAGCAGACAGATTAGACATTAACACAGAATAGTAGGGGCTCCTTACTAAGTTTTTCCTAGGGGTCTGGAGCAGAATGTTTGGTGTCTGTATGCAAAGGGCCTCTTTTTCCATTTTCACTTTTTTTGGGGGGCTGGGGAGAAATTTTACCCCCCCCCCCCATATCAGACTCTGTTAGTGTCATGCCACAGTATGCTAACTCAAACCAAAAATGAAAATTTCTTAGCGTTTGACATGTCAGTCCTAGAAATCAAACATTGAAGCTTAAAATCAACTATTTTGGGGAATTGTTTCTCCAAACCCTTTTTTCCCAGGTTCTCATGTTCTCCATAACATTTTTGATGGATTTTTCATCACATTGTTTTAAATCATTATCATGTACAGTACCTTTAAATTTGGAATCCACAAACTGATCTGATAAATGGTCTGTTTTGCTTGGCCAAGTCTTAATGATTCCTGGCGGATAGTATCCAGGAAATTCTGGATTTTATCACTTTGACTGACCAATGTCTTGGAGAAAGTAGTTCACGGCTGTCTGAAACTTGATGAGCGTTTAATAGTTAATCTGAAAATATAGGTTTCAGTTTCTTATTTACTCTTGGTATCAATGAAGGTTTCTCTTTAATTACGTCTTTCAATTCAATTGGATTTTTTTTTTCATTACAAAAGTAGGCACACAAACCTAAATAGTTCTGTGTTCCTGCAAACTTCAAGAATGAAAAGTTTAGAAAAAAAATACAAGAAAAAGATATTGAAAAGAAATGAGGAAAAGAGTGAGAGAGAGAGAAAGAGGGAGGGAGAGATAATTTAGAAAGAAGCATTGGGAGAATATGGAAGGCAAAAGGCAGCAACAGCCATGTGAGCAAATTTGAGGTGATGAAATAGTTTGCATATATGGACACATTGAAAGTAAATAATTTTTGTAA
This sequence comes from Heliocidaris tuberculata, assembly GCA_025618425.1. Taxonomy (NCBI): domain Eukaryota; kingdom Metazoa; phylum Echinodermata; class Echinoidea; order Camarodonta; family Echinometridae; genus Heliocidaris; species Heliocidaris tuberculata. The sequence goes on along the minus strand of CM046844.1, from coordinate 23,274,063 downwards.
CGATTTGCTGCCTGATGTAATTGCTGCTTTGTAAAATTGATGAAGATTGTGACACTGTGTCTATTTCTCCATCTCTTTGTCTTGATCCTCCTCCCTCCTTCCCTTTCTCTCCCTCTCTCAGTCTGTCTCCCATCTTTCTTTACCCTTTCCCTTTCCCTGCAGAATATGTACAAACACATTATAAGTATAATGCAATATTTATTTTGTGGCAATTCTTTCGTTTAAATTTTGTTTACCAGTTCTTTTTTTACTGAAAAAATAGGCATTTTATTTGATGATTTTTTTTTGGTCAGCTTTGACTGCTGCCACTTTTTTTGGTACATAATAGATGAAACCAGAAAAGAAATAACAGAAATGACACAAATGACAGTCATTCATGTAAACATGACTGCTATAGTGGAAATGAAATAGATCCTAGTCAATCAATGTTTTGATTTGAACATGATTGTTTTTTTCATAATCGGCGTAGGTCCAATTTTTGTACAAATGACAAGGGGTAATTTGATACACTGTGTAAACTGGGGAGTGGCAAGATGCAACAAGGTATCTTGGGAGATGGGGGTATTTAGAATAGAAACTGTTGATCAAAATGTGCCCGGGGTGTAATGGATGCAAGTTGTATCATATTTACTTCTTAATTTCTGTATCCAGAGCCCGAGTATGACATTTCCTTTCGACTGGATCGCAATGATCCCCGAGGGCCAGGCTGACATTTGAAACAATGAGATGGCATAAAGGAGTGATGAAACTTTGTTGCGTCTTTCCTGTTTATGTAATTTTGACAGAGAAATTCACTTTGCCCTCCCACGTGCTAGTTGTACATTTGCACCTCCTACATGCAAGCACATACTGTTTGTTTCTTTGACAGTCGCTAAAATGCTGTCTGCTCAGAGCTATCGAAAGGGGTTCACTCAACAGCTCTAGATACAGCATTAATGCTTTTCTAGCTCTTAACCAGAGACTAAGTTATTTTCTCCTAGTAGGGTAAGATTTACAACAAAAACAAAAACAAAGAAATCTGTTGTTTGTTTTGTTGTTTTGTTTTTGTGTATTAAAACCATCTGTTGAGAGCCAGAAGGATGTTTATCCATACAAACAGAGTTTATGCCCTTCTTGCTCTCAGCAGACATGTACTCAACCCTCCCACACACAAGCTAAACTATTTAGTTTTTTACATCTTGTAGCCCTTGCATGCAAGCTATGTCTTCGTAAACACATGTGTGAATGTTTTCCTCCGTAGCAGATTTACATATTTGGGAATTACATTAGGTTATTGTTTTGGGTCATTTATTTTCAATGCAACTTAAGAAATGTCTTGAAACAAGGTGTAAACATGGGTTTGTTGTTAATGCTTTGTACACTGAGTACTGATCTAGGGGCAATAAATTAGCTATAACAAGGTAATGATAACATTGGTGAAAAATTAATAAGATTTTCCCATTTTCTTTTTCTTTTCTTTCTTTTTTGCTCCCTTCATATCTGGTGGCTTCGCCTGACTTGGTTTCATGGTTGACAGGTATGTGAATTTGTTCTTATTGATAATTTCAAACATCAATTTATGTAAACATGATCACAAAGGCTTTCAAAATATCATCCAAGGCAATTTCAATACCCTTGTGCGTCATATATTTGAATGTGCAAACATGACATATTACGTAATCTGAACATGATGTCTCTTTGTATGCAATACATTACTGTAGAAGGCAAAAGAATGGTATACCTGTCAAAACATTTTGCAATTTGCAAATAGATGTCGAAGGGATTTGTATTCTGTCCTGAAGTTAGGAGAAAGGTTTTTAGCCTGATCAGTTAGCAGTGGACGGACATTTGACAAATTTTGAAAGTTTGAAGGCCTGTAGAAAATCAGTATTTAATTGAAGAGAGCTATTTTATCTTTCGTTGTGAAGGGCATCACTGAAGGAGTTGAAATTTGATAAAATTTGGTTGCATTGGTCACCTACTAAAATGACATTCCATAAAATGAAATATCAATGTCACGTACGGACAAAATGCCTACCTACATGTACTCTTAACCGATCAGGCTCTGATATATTTCTAACCCAAGTCCTTCAAGCTAGTTTGACACCCCAAGATGCTTTCATTTTGTATTTAAAGAAATACTGATCCTCACATCTTAGCATACAATGAGAGTGAAAAGAATGGGCTTAGTGGAGATCTACAATTTATTGTAACCCTGAAGTCCTTTGAAATGGCAATAATTCACGTTGTAACCTCGACAAAGAGATTCTGCTTTAGGCAGTATGTATGTAAACCCTTGGTGAATAGGTATAGAAGAGGAGATTTTGGATGAGGACACAAAAATCAGCATTTTAAGGAGGATTCCTCAAATCTTTGAATCTGGGGGGCGTTTCATGAAAGGACTTGTCAGATATTTTATCCGACAAATTTGCTCTCAGCCAATCAGATGTAAGGATTTCAGTAGCTTATAACAGTTGTCGGATAAAATATCCGACAACTTCCTTTCATGAAACGCTCCCCAGATTACTACACCACTTATCTGGGATTTACGTTTCCATAAAAGATATGTACATTTGTATCTGTCACTCGTATTGGTTCACTACTTTACTTTCTGGAAAATTTCTAATGCATCTTGTGTATAATATATATTTAATCATTACGATGCACGTCTTCTTGTATCCATGAAAATTCTTTTTAAAAATATTGTATAAAGTAAATTTTAAAATATGTTATGATAAACAAGATGAAAAAAAAAATTGTAAGTAATTTCAGCCAGGATGGTTTCTGTCCATCTGAAAAAGCAACATGAAAAAAGATGGAAAGTGTTTTAGCTTGTCCTATTTCAGGACGATTAACAATTGATTTTATTGAAAATTCCCGATGTTATTTTTTTCAGGCATTCTTAGGAGTAGAGTTATTCTCAGTGATAACACTTTCACTTGAAAATATCAAATAACACCTATTATCCAAGATAATTGTACCTTAGAGCCAGGATAATGGTTTTCTCCAAATGTATGCTGTAGGTTAATGGCACCATTTGTCATACAGTGCAATTGCACTGAAAAATGTCAGACCTGTCTATTTTCATGGATATATCTGTGAAGGCTGACATCTGAGAAATATCAGATATCAGATATATCGTACTGTACCTTTAAAAGACTCCCAGGTAAGATGTAAGGTGAGTTCTAATTGAACTGTCTGAGTCCCTGCTGAGTTGATATTTCCATCCTCATTGCCACCTGCCTCTAATGGCTTCCTGCCCCCTTCTCATCTACTGTTCAGCTTCCATACACGTAGTCTTATAGATGGGACTATTTTGTGTGAACTCATTTTGAAAGGTACTGTAAATGAAGACATGTTGGTGGTGCATTAATTTTCGCGGATTTCGCACTGACTTCGGCGGGCGCGAATTCTAGAACTCGCGAAAATATTAGCCTGATTTCCTATGCGGGTTGAATTGCACGCTTCAGCACATTAATATGTGTGCATGTGTGTGTGTCCAATTCATTTTTGAGCGCGTGTGTGTGTAGTTGCGCATGCCGTATGCATTTGAATGGACTGCGTGTGTGTAAATTAATAAATGGAGTTGGTGTACATACTTACGAGCGTGTAATTGTGCAGCACGAATTTAAGAACCCGTGAATATGTTTTGGGGTCGCTCACTGCGAAAATTTAATCACGCAAAAATAACAGTGGTTACAGTAAAAGGTTTTTGAAAAGATTTGCAGGTCTAAAGGCAGGATTCTGCACTAACCCTATTCAAAAAAAAAAAAAAAAAGGGGGGGGGGGCTGGGGGTGTTGATTGACATATTAAGGGTCTGTAAACATGCACTGGCCCCTATTTAAGTTTAAGTTTTGAAGTTTTTGTAGCCTGGAGAAGTAGAGTTAACATTTTGCATCACAGCACAATGCTTGAAGCACATGAACAAACATACAAACAGCACAATGAAATGTACCCACCTTCTACTTTGAGGCCTGTTAATGGTAGTATTAATTACAAGACCAGTATCCATCCCCCTTTTTTTATTTAGCGCACATATCATATGATGTAACCTTTTTTTATTTTATGGAATTAAAAAAAAAATCTTCAATACATGTATTTATACATGATGTCTCCCACTCCCCTGTTAAAGAAGTCAACATCTACTTTAGATGATGCTTATCATGTACATGTATTGTCCTAATTTGAATCCATGAAAGATTGCACTTGTAAGCTCCAGGGGACTTATGGCTTTTAGTCTCAAGGGTGATCTGATATTCACTATATTTTGACTCTGCCCATGACATGTGTATTTTGTCAAAGATATACATCTAGGTTAAGGGTCAAGGTTGCTTATTAGGCTTTAGGTTAGGTTTAGGGTTAGGTCCAGGTTAAGGGTTGAGTTAGGAAGTCTGCTGTAATGTACATGTAGTCTGTGAGTGTTAAGGCCACCGCATCGGTCTGCGATCCGATTCAGAAGAAAATGTAATATCATTTGACATATCATTTAAAAAAGGAAAATATTTTTGATTGAGAGTCTGAATTAGTCATACAGATAGTAAAATCGATAAAAAGGCCTTTGCTGAGTTTTCTAGTCGGTGGAATGGCCAAATCGGCTCCTAGTCGTAGTGATGTCACAAAAATTATACAACTGCCTACGATTTGACACTCATTTTGCCCTCATTCCCTGTAGAAAGCTGACAGCTCACCCAAACCGATGTTTAGTATTCATTTTACTTTTCAGAACCTGAATAGGGTAGATTTCATTTGTTAAAAGGCCAATATTTAATGCCATATGTAGCGTTTTATTTCACAAATTCATGTAGGATCGCAGACCGATCGTTAGCACACCGACTTGGTCTTGAACCAGATTACTTATTTCAAAGACTACTACTACTGTTCATTATTGTGTGTGTACCTTTCGTTCCTGCCATTGGTTTAGAGAATTGAATAGTGGGAGCACCTGTGCACTCTGCATGTGTACATTACTTTGAATCCAAACAACATAAACCATTAAGACCTAGAAAGGGTACATCGTCTTGTGAAAGTTTGAGCCAGAAGGGCATTAACTTGTATCCTTTTTTTTTTTTTTTTTTACAGAGTTAACAACCTCCTAGCCCTCAGCACTTGATAGAGGTCTACATTCACGCGCATACAATAGTCTCACTCTAATTTAAACTTCCAAGAAGTGTCATCATAGTTGCCTGAGTTGCATACATGTGAACATGATTTGTACACAGGAATAAAAAAGAATGTGCACTTCGAATATCAGCATCATCCTTGACAAATGTTTGAAATAACTAGATCAAATTTCCTGCTGCTATAGACATGAAGGGGGAAGGACCTAATTGCATTCTCCTGGCCCAATCCAAATACATTTTCAAATTTAGAATGGAAAATATTTGACGTCCATGTGATGGAGGCACTCATTCAACACATTAATTTGGACTTCTGTGGAAGCGCCAATTGTACATATGTTTCGACCTACTTCTTCCTGTGTATATAATTGGATTTTCATACATCATTTCTTCAGCATGTCTAACTACCATTCGTTTTTTTTATTCATGTAATTGATTTATATTTCTCACTGCATTTAATCTCCTGTTGCAGGCTTGCAGCATTTCTTTCCCCTGTGTGCATAATGTATATTTTCCTCATGTAAACTATGTCTTATCATTGAGACCTTGATGTAATGGGGAACGAAGGTAATTGCGTTCTACTGGCCCAGTTTCAAGCGCATTTTCAAATTCGGGATGGGAAAACATATTTGGCATTCACGTGGTGCCAATTTTGTGTGGGAAATGGCCTACTTCTCCTTTCCTCTTGCTAGTTATTAATTTCACAAATTATTTCTGAATGATAATATCTCTGTTTCTGGAGACTGTTCATCGGTTATGTTTTGGCTGAATTCAAAATTCCATTTTGGTTTTTGGTAATGTTTAAATTCAGCAAAACTGAAGACCTGTTTGAAATAGCATTTTTGTCAAAATAATTACTTTGGTGAAGATTGTGTGGAAGGTATGATATTTGGAATTTGTGAAAGGGCAGCTCTTGCCCTATATTTATTTGTATTCCGTAATGGGATTTATGTGAGGTATGATGTATGTACTCGTAAATCTGTCGTCACTCCTGCGAAGTAACTCTAAATCATACTGCATATTAATGGGCCTTGGAGTGGAAGATGGAGGCAGTAATTTTCATGGAATGAAATGGCTGGCTATTCAAGTTATTGGAGCATGCAAGTACGTGTAAATGCAGTTCATGCATACATGTAAGCAATACTAAGCACCATTTTCTATGCGAAACCCCTCTCGTCACCTCGGTTCTGTCCTGTTGAAGTCTTGAACACTGAAATGAATGTATGTTGTGATTGCTAAGTAAATGAATTGCAGGGAGCAAGAAATTTATGCGAAGGACCTTCAAAGAAAGTGAAGGAAACTGATAATGAAAGTAATGGGGAAAGCATAGAGACATAAGATGATTATATTTCATATATATTCATGTGTTATTTTTAGTGCTGGTACATGTATCTTATATCTCCCAATCTTTCCTACCTCTTGGTCTCTCTATTTCTCTCTCACTCCGCTCATCATTCCTCTTCATGTTTCGTCATTACTTCAGCTGCTTTTAACCTATTCCCCTGCACATCTTACGTTCTCGTGGATGATTCTCATATTCCCCGATGCCATCTTTGTCTTTCATGATGGCTCCACGAGTTTGTCTGTCTAATTGATTTGACTTTGAGATAAAAACTGCAAATAAAAGGGACCAATCATAGAAAAAAATGCATTATTTTTCTATGCACATTTTTGTATGTACACTTTTGAACGCACATAATTAGGTGCAGACATATAATATGAGACGTTCAAATGGTTAATGATTAAACAGCATAGAGGGAATTAATTAATTTGATATTAAGTCCCACAAGGTAATTCTCCATGTGATGTGCACAATATACATGTACATGTACTTCACACTGTTGCATCTACTAGTCTTTTCATTATGTGTTCCATCATTATTTAGAGTGCATTGTTCTCGTAACATCTTTAAATTAAAATATTTTGAAACTTCGATTTTCAGCAGAAAGGAATTTCAAACCAGTGGCGGATTCAGGCAGGGGTGCCAAGGGTGCGCCCCCTTTAATTTTTCTGTTTTGTGATTTTTACTGTGGGAAGGGGGATTACCCCCTCTCACACCCTCCGCTCCCTCGCGGCTGGTGCCCCCTAATTCAAAATCCTGGATCCGCCACTGCATACATTTTACAAACAAAATGATTTGGGTGATATGTCCCCTTAAGATGTTGAGAAATGTTTTTGGATGGACAATTATTCTAAGGAACAGTGTAAGATGAGCTGTTTTGGAAGAGGAAAGACTATCTGATAGGTGCTATATGAATCATTAATCAAGGCATCATGAATACATATCGTCTGCTACTAGTGCTAAGAGCAAGAAAGGCGGTAACTCGCATCATTTTATACAGAGTTAACACCCTTCTGGCTCTCAGTAGATGATATGATGAATTCACGGCTCCTGTCTTTCCATCTTATTAAAGGGAAATCCAACCTTAATAGCAAGTTGCTCTGAAAGAAAGAAGAAAAATCAGAGAAGCAGACTAGTGAAAGTTTGAACGAAGTCGGACAAGCAATAAGAAAGTTATGAATTTTTGAAAGTTATAATCACTATGCATATGGGAATTTCAAATTGGCCGAATAGGTGATGGCACTGTGATGTAGCTGTGGACAACTCCCCCATTCACTCCAACACACAAAATGACTAAAATGTCACTTTTTTTCAAAATGTATTACTCAGTAGGATCCCTTTCTTTCATGAGGACCTATAACAATATGCTATCTCCAATAGATTTTGAGTACTGCCCTGAGGGTAAAAGCACCTAGAAGAAAACCGCAAATTAATGATATTTTTGTGTACGACAAATGGGAAAGTTGTCCACAAAAATGTCACAATTGACTCACCAAATTGCCAATTTGAGATTCGCATAGATGTAGTGATCTCATTTTTCAAACATCCATAACTTTCTTAGTCCTTGTCCGATTTCTTTCAAACTTTCACCATCCTGTTTTTCTTATTTTTCTGCTTTCACACAAATCATCTTATTACCAAGGTTGGATTGCCCTTTAAGTATCCTCATAGGCATGCCATTCACATGAGACTGCTAACAGGACAGATCAACAAATGACACAACACCAAATTTTTGCTATTTTCAAAAAATTTAATGTCACAAACGTTTCTGGCTTTACATTTTCAAATACCAGCATGGCACCTCAAACATATAAGTAATTTTGTGTGTGTGTGTGTGTGTGTGATTTGTCCCCTTTAAAGAGAAAGTTGAGTTCTGGGAAAGGTGAGAAATAATTTGTGAGCTTTCCCATTCCTTTTATGTCCGTTTGGAGGAGTATCATAATAGAAAAGTCCCAGAAAAGGATTGCTCTTCGAAATATGACGAGAAATAGCTGAAATGTTCGGGCCGAACATTCATGCCACTTGCGTATACAGTCCCACATACCCATTTCTGTGTGGAGTACATGGGCTTTTCAGAGAGTTTGGGTCATTTTCTTATCATTCTGATGATTCCAAAACCTCAACGTATAACATTCTTATGTAGACATTATCAACCTTTCCCCATTACTTTCGGACAGTTTCTTTCAGACAGTTTCTTTCAAAATTTGAATAGTGACCAGAACTCTACTTTATCTTTAAGTCTTGAGAAGTGTTTTCGGATGGACTTTTTTTCTTTTCAAGGGACAGTGTAAGATGAGCTTTCAGGGATGAGAAATGACAATCTCCTAGATATGAATCATTAATTAAGGTATCATCACTACATGATACGATGCATTCATGGCTCCTCTCCTTCCGGCTTTAGTATCCTCACAGGTATCCCATCAACATGAGACTGTTACAGGCCTGTTCACATTTAACACTTTATTCAATAATTTGATTTTAAATCTGACGTAATCTTGTCATAGGTCCAAAATTAGTCCATTTTGTTTTATAAATACTGGCCAATATGTGCAGCATATAATTGATAGTAAAAACAAGTAATTGCAATTCTCACAGTAGAGAGTAATTACATGGATAGAGTGACCCTATTAGTTCACTGGAAAGTGACAACATATCTGTTTGGAGCCAGAAGGGCATTCACCCATTGACTACTGAATTTTCATATTCCCCATAGGTTTAATACAGGAACCATCAGGTTCCAGTATGCAATGGGTTACCTCTGTACAAAAGATGTGAGTTAACACCCCCCCCCCCCCAACAGATAAAATAGTAACTTGATTAAACTCCATTGTAATTGCCGATGATAGAAAACCAATAGAAAATACAGTGCCCATGTCCAAGTGTTGGCAAGGTGATTTATATCTCTCTAAAGCTACATCCATTCGAAACTTTAAGTTAATGAAACAATGACTCACTAACCACGACAAGGGTTCACACAGGCCTGAAACAAGGATGCTTGTTGTTCTGAAACTACAAGCTGAGAGATCGTCATTGTTAACACCGGAAGTAGATACTACTGATTGTGTGTACAGTATACATACAGATCCTGTATGATTCGGAAGTTTAACATGAACAGCGAGGTCATCGTTAACTACAAGCTTGCGAAACTTCAAGTTTATTCTGTCCACACTGTCTGAAACTGTGATGGAAGACCCCTCCCCCCCCCCTGCTGCTCGTGGTTTCAGCATTAAACACAAGCTCGCTTAATATGGCTCTCGAACTACAAGTAAACTTAAAGTTTTGAAACTACGAGTCCGTTCATATGGCCTGAAACTACAAGATAACTACAAGTAAAATTAAAGTTTCGAAACTACAAGCGAGACTTAAAGTTTAGCTCCCTTCGTGTGAACCTGACTTAAAATGAAACTATATCTCCACTTTAGGAGTAAAATATTAGACAGCTATTTAGAATATTTCTTGCTTCTAGCTTAAGTGGGAAAGCACTCAAAGATTGTTTACAATTTGATGGAAATGTGTCTTTGTCACCGACTGTCCGAAAGCAAGGATGTGTTATGAGACTGTCCAGAGGGTATTGCTCTCATCTATTTGAAAGTGAGTCATGTATTCTTCACTTAAAGGGATACCCTATCATTACAATACAGGGCAGTTCTCACTAAGAGCAATTAGAGAGATTTCAAAAATTGATTTTTGAATCGTCATATTCTTTTTTGTATTAAAAAGCAAAAAAAATTTACTAAATTTTGAGATTCTGACTGTCATTCAAATCTCAGTAATTTCGTCACCGGTTTCTATGAATAACAATGTTTATTTGCTGTATGCTTTAAACACACATGAAGGTCCCGCGCCTGACTTGACAAAAATGATTGTCGCTGCCTTGTGTGTAAGCATGCCCCTCCCCTCTGTTCTCGATGCAGGCTCGGGTTCAGGGGAAAACACTCCGTTCCCCCGACAGAACGATAACTGGAGGCCCCGTGTGTAGGAGAGTCACACCCTATGCACGTTAATACGCTACATTTCTCGCAAAAAGTAGGGTGTAAACCCGGTGTTTAGTATGCCTGCAAACACACCAGGTATTCTGTCTTCGTACAGATTGTCGTGATAGGCTGCGTAGCCCTTTGACGATTACTAGAAGAAGAAGAAGAAGGTCAGAAGAACTCTGATTAAAATTGATATTGATCATTCATGTGTGTCCCACACATGATGGGGGCAAGAAAAAGTGAGATTTTTTAACTGCGATATACTTATCTTGTGTGTGACTTGCTCTGGTGTTACTCCAAGAATTTATATAATTCTCCCTGGAGCCAAGGATTTCCATTGTTTCTTTGATTCTACAGGGTTTTAAAAATAATCATCTTTGTCTTTCTTTGAATTTGTTATGAAAGAAAAGAAGGCAAAATATTGCAGACACATAATTTTATAGAGTCCTGTGTAAGGATAAACAAGCACAATGTGGTGAATATGTGTTGTTCTGTCCCTGCCCCCATGAACACCTGCCAAGGGCATTGCCCCTTGGTACCCCCCCCCCCCCATTTTCCATCTTTTTTGTCTGTGTCATACTATGTACATGTAAATACAAAATATTCTTCATAAGCTGAATAGTAGAAGTACTTTTTGCAGGATGTCTCGCAGATGAATTGCATTTTTTTTTAGCAATACATACTGTACTCACATATTTTTAATAAATGAATGAATCATAGATTATTCTCCATATTTTCACCCTTCACCTTTAAGTAAACAGGCAATTTAATTCTTTTCATCCACAATCAAGAAAATAACTCCAGTCACAATCGAGCCAGTCTCTACCCACCAGCAAAGTCCTGACATCGGTAGTATTCATTCCACATAAACCTATATACTTGACATCTAGTTGCTAATTGCAGACATTAAGAGAAATCAATTTCTGCCCATTCATATGCTTGCTGCCAGACATATATCATCTCAGTGCATTGTGTATGGTTCAAAGGAGCAGGGGAAAAGAGAGCATGTTCAGACTTACATGTACAGGTTCACACGTTTAGACTGACAGAATCACACATTTAGACTTAATACAGAATCACACATTTGGACTGCAGAGTAATCACACGTTAAGACTTACAAAGTCACACGTTTGGACTGACAGAATCACATATTCGGACTTTCAGGATCACATGTTTGAATGATTGTGCAAATATAAGAGAAATTCAAGGTCAGTCTACAAATCTACCTAAGGCAAATCTCTAAATATTGTATTCTCAATCATGTGAATATGGAGAATTCTCATATTTATATTTTTCTTCCACTTCTCGTATTACAAACATAATTTAATCATGGGATGAATACAAATTGTTTAATTTAAAGTGGAAAAACAGCAATTGTATTTGTCCGGATTGCTGCTTAGCTTACATATTATTTTTTGGAGTAAGAAAGACAACTTCACAAAATACATTCAAGTTTTTGAATCTTATTTTTCAGTCTCGAGTGAAATGATGAAGTTATGTGTTTATCTGCCGCAAGTTATTATGTTCGTTATAGGAACATTATGTTGTTGACATTGGTTGTTGCTTGGTAAGGTAATCATTAGGCAAGCTTTAGGGTAGTCATGAGTGAGCGTTATGCTCTGTAATGTAATTAACTGTTTCTGCCTGGCATTGAACTGTATACTCAAATGAAAACAAATGGAAACTGTAAACTTCTTAACAATGATGCAAGGCATGAATGCAAAGCTGTATGGAAATTAACAATAGAAGATTGCATCCAGAAATGCCTCCAGGGAATGTTTGAACACCACTTTCCATATTGAATCAATGAGAGACGATTGATTGCAATTAGAGAGGCGCGTTGCTCAGTCAACATTGCGAAAGTCATTTGAGCATCCATTGTATGACTCCAAAATGCATTAATCATGTCTCCGCAGAAAAAAATATATTAACAATGAATCGCAAGGAAATTTTACTAGAGAAAGCAGCCTTTTGTTCAGGCAGCACAATTGCATTTATTACATGTATGCATTACATGTATACTGTATGTCTCTAAAATCAAAATGGAATGCAAGCTCTGTAAAAAGATTAAATGTATTATGCATGATGATTTTTCGTTTTCCATTTTCAGTTTTCAATTTTCAGTTATGCAGATGCCTTGTTCAATATAGAATTGAAGTTGAAAAGAAAGCTTCCAGCAATGAAAATGTGCCAAGGAAAACAATTTTGCCAGCTTATATTACTTTGTGAGTGCATCAGTAAAGCATCGCCTTTCAAATGTCAAAATCATTCCATCATATCCTTTTTCAATGAAAATATCTTGAAAATTTTTGAAAGCATCAAACAATTTGTGTAGATTTGTAAATTTATACATCAAGCAAAGGAATTTCAAAAAGAGAGTCTCTTTTATGTGATGAAAATGTTTTTCCCCCCTGCATTATTCTTGGTGTATCCTTGCAAGCCATACAGCTCTCATCTCTTCATTACTGTCATCTCCCTGCAGATCTGTAGCCAAATACCAGAGGTCTACACTGAAGTTCTGAACCCCTGTTAAAATGTTGACATTTTCGGTGTCCATAGTCAGTAAAATTTTGGATTCATGTGTGACAGTGTCCATCTCTCTCTAATTTCTGTCCGATGTGATTGTCATTTATGTCATTTGTGTCATTTATGTGATGTGATGTTGTTAATAAATTCAATCAATCAATTAGAAGATGCCAGTATCACCCCTTCTGTCTCTCACTCTCACTCTCTCTCTCTCTCTCTCTTTCTCTTTGTGTTTCTCCTAACCCTATATTACAGGACTTCATTCTTTCTTTTTTCCTGAAGGGGGGGGGGGGGGGGGGGGGTTAGCGGGCAGTGAGCAGCAGCCTCCTGTTTATATTTTTTCGATCTTGGGGGTCTGGAGTGAACTTTGATGGTACTTGTTTCCTAGGCTTGTGCTTTCATCATATCCTGCATGTTTATAATCGCTTCCATCACTTCAAATCCCTCCCCCCCCCCTCTCTCTCTCTCTCTCTCTCTCTTCAATTATCACTTCTTCTTTCCTTTATCTGTCTTCTCCTTCATCACTTTCACTCTCACTTTCCCTACTTCTCTTCTACATGTTTGCTCCCTATATTGATTATCCTGAAATTTTGTGACAAATAGAAAAGGTGAACCAACACGAAGATGGATGTTTTTGCATGGAAAGATGGTGAGCAAACTCCCAAAACTTAAGAGGCCCAACCAAGCACATCCACGATTTCTGTCAATCATTTGTGTATAAGAGGGAAGAAGGAGATGGGGGTGGGTGGTGGGGACGTATTCTCGTGCCAATACCTCAGATCTTTCCATATGGTGTAAAATTATCTGGAATTTAGGGTATAAGAACATGGTACCTTGCAAACTACACAAGTATGATTCATTTTTAAGCCCTTGTTATCAGTATTATGTAACAATCATATTTTTAATGTGGGGAAAAGAAACAATTTTCAAATGGTAAATCCTCTGCTCGGCAGCAGGTGAATAAATAAGTCAATTATTCCTGAAAGAGTATGAAATGAATTTGGGAGGGAATAGAATACATACATGTACTATGAGTACCATTACAATAAATACATGTACATGTAGAAGCTATTTATTATACATTTTAAGATTGTCAATAAAGATCTAGAAAAAATGTATGATGCATTGAGTAAATTTCAAGATTTTTCTTGCACCACATTGTCTCCTAAGAGTCAGAAGGGTGTTAACTCATCATTTTACATTTAGAGTTATTGCCATCTGGCTCTCAACAGAAGACGTAAGGTGATCAACATCTATAATGACCTCACATGCTAAGATTGATAAAAATGGGGGAAAGCACATTTTAGTCCCATCCCACTCCAGGGCATTCTCTTTGAAAGGTTGAGGAGGTAATAAAATATGAAAAATGATTTTAATAGTCAAATATTGCCATATTGACATTTATGTCTGTTTCCTGTCTCGTTCCTGAATAGACAGTAGACGAGACTTTGTTTTGCGAATCTTTCTTCAGTATGTCGCCCGTCATGTCCTATGCCTGAAGGTATCGCTTGTCTTCACCTCTTATACTTTCCCCTCGTAATATTTTCATTTCCCTTCTCTTCCAGCATTTTGTTCACTGCCAATCATCTTCTAAAACATCTTTTTATTAACCTTTTTATTCATTTGATCATTCTGTCAATTTTTTTCTCACCATTGCATCCATATATCTTTAACTATACAGGACAGTAGGCATAAATCTGAAAGTTTTTCTTTTTATGAATTTCATTTTTTTCCCCTCTCTTTATTCTGTTGTAAGTACTGTCTGTCTCACCCTCTTTATTAGAACCTCTCTCTCTCCCTCTCTCTCTCTCTCTTGTTTTCTCCTCTCTGCATCTTTCTCTTTCTCTCCCGGCCTTTCTTTTCCTCTGTTGTTATACTTTTTTATTCTATTTGACAAGTAGTCTGATACCCTTGAGTGCGGAATTGCCATAGGGACTTAGACTTCCCCATCCAGGCTTTAAAAGCAAAAAGGACACCTGCTATAGTTGGGGAGGTGGAAAGCATCGTTGTGTGAAGTGATTTGCTTTCTTTCTGGGTCACAAATCTCATCATGCAGCAACAAGGCCTTGCCAGAAAAGAATTGGTGAAATTTGGATTATGAGGTTAGAATAGAGCTAAAAATAGTGGAGGGATGTATGAATTGAATCAGCCCTGAAATTTGAACTGGTTTAGCATAATGATACAAAAAAGTACCCCATACACATGCCGTTGATTAAACTTGTCCTAAAAGGAATTACAGGGGTTTTTTTTATACTCAAGGATATTGCTGTTTCCCTATATATCAGTTTACATGTTCTTAAGCCAAATTTTCACTCCTGAAATAGATAATTCTTTGGGATATTAGTAAGAATAGTGCAGCCGTTTTCCAGTGTGTTGAGGTCTGAAATTTATGTTTTGGTTTATTTGAGACAATCATTCTTAAGATTTCTCTAAAATTCTGCTTTATGGTTATTTAACAAATAAAGCATAAAAAAGAATAGCTTTGTTAGGTTTCTCGCAACTATTGCCAAGTTCTTGATAATTTTGATGAATTCCTTACCAGTTGACTTGAACAGGTTTTATAGGGTTTTTTAAAGACCATTTTGAGACATATGATTTGTATAATTTGAAAAATTCAATTGTACATATTATAATGAAAAAAAAAATAGAATTTGCTTGTAATTGTCCCCGCCGAACGAAGTTCGCGAGGGGACTATGAAACGGGCTCCGTTCGTGTGTGCGTGTGTGTGTGTGTGTGTGTGTGTGTCCGTCCGTCCGTCCGTGTGTGCTCAAATGTTAGAAAATGCTACTTCTCCGTCATTTCTTGGCCGATTTTGATTCTGATTGTTTTATCTGATAGGGCTTGGTGAGGGCTTCCAAACTTCTACACAGAATCGTGAAATTCATTAATTATGCAAATTCATGCAAATTTATTCAAAAGTGACGAAAAATGCTACTTCTCCTCTATTTCACATCGGATTTTGATTCCGATTGTTTTATCTGATAGGGCAGGGTGGGGGCTTCCAAACTTCTACACAGAATTTTGAAATTCATTAATTATGCAAATTTATGCAAATTTATTCAAAATTGACGAAAAATGCTACTTCTCCTCTATTTCACATCGGATTTTGATTCCAATTGTTTTATCTGATAGGGCTGGGTGGGGGCTTCCAAACTTCTACACAGAATTTTGAAATTCATTAATTATGCAAATTTATGCAAATTTATTCAAAATTGACGAAAAATGCTACTTCTCTATTTCACATCGGATTTTGATTCCGATTGTTTTATCTGATAGGGCTGGGTGGGGGCTTCCAAACTTCTACACAGAATTTTGAAATTCATTATTCATGCAAATTTATGCAAATTTATTCAAAATGGCTGAAGGTTCATAATGTTTTCATGTTTTATATTTCAGTTGTATACATGCATTGTTGGTATTCTCTTCTTTTGCATGCAGTAACATTATTTTATTCACTAAAGTTTTTCACTGAAGTTTTAAGGTTCAGGCTAGTTAATTTCCACAGATCTGCACTTCCGGCGGGGACATTTATTACGCATTGCGTAATTTACTCATTCACTTGTTTTTTGGGGTAATTATTCTTACCATGCACCCTACTTAGTTTGATATATTTAGATATTGTAATTAATTTTAAAATTGTTTTGACTGACATTGCAACAGATATAGGGCCTACTCTGTGAAGTAATAGTCAATATCCACTTTATCCTTTTCACATTGTACATGCACAAGCATCAGCAATCCAGGATTGAAGAAGCGTATCTAATTATCTTCCTCTGTTTTGGCTAAGGGGGAGGTGATGTTTAGAATAATTTGACACTTGTATAGATAAGAGGGCTATTTTAATGGCTTTAGATTTACACTGGTGGAATGAGCTTGGCGAGGATGTGCTTGTACATGTATGCATGCATCATTCCGCTGTTGGCAGAGCTTGATTAGTACTGGTTGCCGGGATTTCACCTACACGCTATGAAATCATGAATGTTTAAAGGGGACCATGAGTACTTCTAAGACCTCAAAATATAATGTTTCTTAAATATTTTGAATGGATGTGTACGAAGTCACCGTAAGAATATAATTCATTATATTAAGAATGTTATATAGACATTCATAGACCACATAGTTGGGTTTTAACTATCGTTGTTTTTCTAATCTTAGTTTTTATCAGTGTCATGTACATGTATGTAGTACACTACTGCATTCTGTATCTATTTTCTATTTCTTCTATTCATTAGTGATGAAACATGTAATCCATTAAGAAAAAAACCTACCTCATTTGATTTGTAACTGTTTTCAGTGCTTCTGTTCATAACTATTTTTGTGTCTCATTTTAAAACAACATCTTGAGGAATGATGAATTGATATATACAGTGTACATGTACACAGATACATGTAAGTCATAGTCACAGATAGTCACTAGACCAGAATTTGCCTGGAGAAAAGAAGTATAAACAGTACCCAGTGAAACTGTGTTTTAGATGAGCATTTCAAAACGCTCATTCTGCCTTCGCAAAGAAGTATAAACGCACCCTTGGATCAATATTGGGTGTGTGGGTGAGAAAAAAAATTGTTTAAAATTCAGCTCTTGGACATAATTGCAGGATTTCCATCAAACCATATGCAGAGCATCTGCTTGACTCAGCCAAAATTTAAAATTTTCAATTCAATGTGATGATGTTGACACTTATCCTTTTTTTAAAAATTTTAAATTGCTTTTCAGTAGTCTCTGATCTGAAGTAATCTTGCGAGTGCATGCATGTTGAATTACTCCCAAGAAAATGGTAAAGGAATGAAGAAAATGAGTGGAGGTGATGTACACAGGCATTGTGAGAGTGGGGGAGGGCAGGGGGAGGGGGGGGTGTCCCATAATAATTTTATCTGTATGTAAATTAAATGTTTGTCCCTTGAAAAACATCTGTCACCAAACTTGAAAATCTGATGAAAGATATTTTTACCCCCCCCCCCTTGCAAATCTGCAAATCTGAGGACCATTTTGCCTCTCACAGTTAATTTGTTCCAATATCCCCCTCCCCATTCAAAATGGTCTACAGTACCTACATCTCCCTGATGATGCACACACTGGATGCAAGCTTGACATGAGTCCTATGGCAAAGGTGTCATTCTTATGGGGGGGGGGGTACTGTTTTTCCGAAGGCTCGTTTTCCTGAAGGTTCATAATTCTGAAATACAAATTTCCCATACCAGAGGGTCATAATTCTGAACATTTGATGCATTACTCCGAAGGCTCTTTATTCCGAAGGCTCTTTATTCCGAAGGTGCTTAATTCCGAAAATGATATAGGGTTCATAATTCCGAAGGCTCGTACTTCCGAAAATGCAATAGAGACCTACTTGACTTTTCAGAACTGTGAACCTTCGGAATTATGAACCCTTTTTCATTTCCGGGATTATGAACCTTCGGAATTATGAACTTTCTGAGTAACGAACCTTCAGAATTATGAACCTTCAGAAAAACGAAATGGAACCATCTAATTCTGTGTCTGCCGAAACCTTTTTGACAAGGATGGATGACAGTGAAGATTTTAAAACAGTATTTATGTGGTTCAAAGAATGATCCTGGAAAAGAAAATTTACAACCCACAGATTATCTAGCAAAATGAGTAAGGAAAATAGTATACACTATTTCGCAGTGGAGGTAGTAGAATGTGTGGATTTGTAGAAGGAAGAAACAGCACCATTAAAGCAGGAATTAGTCTTTTGAAGATGATTGCAATAGGATGAATGTGAATTCATAATGAAGCCAATGGAATGGGATGCCTCTATCCAAGAAAATGATGAGAAGTCATAGAAATACTTTACTTATGGGATGAAGAAGAGGAGAAAAAAGAGCATGATTATTTGTCAAGCTTTGTAGATCAGTGGTTAACTATATACATTAAAAGAAAATCTTACTACTTTGTATTAGTTTCATTATCGTCCATTGTTGTTTTTTCAAATCTCTCGGAAACCATTTCCAGTTGTGAGAGGCCTTTAGGGCATGATTTTACACATTTTACTGATTAATGACGGTAGCCAATGCGATCACAAGGGACCATACAGAAAGGGAGCCCCATTTTGCTGTAGCGATTCATCTCCTAAAGAGATTATAAGCGAAAGAGTTACAGACTCCACCCCATTAATCTAATCTAGCATTATTAACTACAATACTTTCATGATCATTTATGAGGATGCCTTTTGTGTAATTTTGTAGATACATTTGTAGGATACTTAGTCTTTTCAGCGATTTCTATCGTTAATGATACTTGTTAGAGGTGTAATAGGCAGGTACATGTACAAAAGGTTAAAGATGCCAGTGCTTGACAAAAAAGGCTGGGAAGGTTGCCATTTTTGGAATTCCCCTTAGCCGTGGGGTTATAAAGATATTCCATTTCATTTTTCACCATATCAGTTTCAGTTATAGTTGTAACTGTAGACCACATATTACATATTACATTGCTGGTTGAGAGACGGAAAGAACAACGTCAAAGAAATTGGATGCGGAACATATAAAAATATGGTTTTGCACTTTTTGTATACCTTTTGCATGGGTAATGTGTAATGAATTTTTGAAGGTATTTAGTCTGCTGAGCGCCAGAAGGGTGTTTAGCATAGTGCCCTTTTGTTACTCAGCAGATGATGTATAACATGTATCTTGATCCATTACTACTCATTCTGTTGAATTCTGTAGAAGCATGTTATGCTTGCATAGTACGTACCTCCTTGGTTATACTAACGTACATGTAACATACTCAATGAGGATATACTATTTTTTTTTTTCCTACATGTACGCAAGCTCATGTCTAGATGTATTATACATGTATATGGGTGAGAATTTAGAAAAATGTACCAATTGGTCAAAGGAGGCTCAAAAAATTTTTTTTGAGAAGAGTAAAAATGGCATGTTTATTGTTGAAGAATACAAATTTAAGCATTACAAAAACCCGATTATACCGGGATATTTCCCATGGAACAGGTTTTTATTAACCGTTCAGTTAACCATCTCAGAAACGTGAACGTCCGTGATTAATATAAGCACCCTATACTTGGTATAAACGAAAGTGTAAGATTTTCTCGTAAATGTTTAATAAATCATTAGCACAAATAGTGATTGAAATTGAAGTTACAAATGCGGACAGTTCTTATCCAGTCTAATGCTGACCACATTTGGTTTGCTAGTGATATCAATATCAAGTACTTTTCTGATATTTTCAAAATTTTGCACCTGCAGTCGTAATGTTTTTTTAATTTTTCTCACATGAAAAAAAAAGATTATATTTTGACTTATGTAACTAAAATTAGTAGTACAGATTATGCACTTAAAGAAAAAACATTTTACTTCATCCCCTCTGACATATGTGAGCTCTTACAGGTATTCAAACCTAACATACTTTTCATCACGGAAGTTCTCATATCCCTCACGGACGTTTTAAATGAGATTTATAGTATTACAGCCAATTTCTTTGAAGATAACACAACAATTTTTATTTGGTATTCAACATAATTGGTTAAAATCTTGATAACACATTTACAGAACAGGAACACCAAAATGCATCAGATCACAAACTCGAAACATGACTTGTAACATCTTCTATTTGTCAGAAATATCATACGTCTCCCAACTTTCGGATACAGAACAAAATTCAGTGAGCTAATTTCACTTAAAACATTTTAGAGCAATCACAAATATTCATGATGACATGAAATATATAGGTATTTTCAAGGGTTAAGTGAATTCGTCAAATATCTTTCCCGTTTCGGCAGATATTGTTAATCTCACCGACGTTTGCAAGATATTCACGGAAGTTCGTAATATAACCTGAATATAATCATGGCGTTACTAAGGTAACTCCATGTAATGAGATCAAGAAATCTCTCACTGAACGTTCATACAAGTTATCATTATAGCTCAATGTAACTATTAATTAGAGTCAACTAGAGCTATCATGAAACTAAGACCACTGCATCTGACCGGTTACATGTCGTTTTTCAGAAGGTCCGTATTTCCGAGGGTTCGTTTTTCCGAAGGTTCATAATTCCAAAGGTTCGTTATTCCGAAGGTTCTTTACTCCGAAGGTTCGTTACTCCGAAGGTTCGTTTTTCCGAAGGTTCGTATTTTTGAAGATTCGTTTTTCCGAAAATGAAATAGGATTCATAATTCCGAAGGTTCATATTTCCGAAAATGAAATGAGGTTCATAATTCCGAAAATGAAATAATGTTCGTATTTCCGAAAATGAAAAAGGGTTCCTAATTCCGAAGGTTCATATTTCCGAAAATGAAAGAGGGTTCATAATTCCGAAGGTTCGTATTTCCGAAAATGAAATGAGGTTCATAATTCCGAAAATGACGGTTCGTATTTCCGAAAATGAAAAAGGGTTCCTAATTCCGAAGGTTCATATATTTCCGAAAATGAAAGAGGGTTCATAATTCCGAAGGTTCGTATTTCCGAAAATGAAAAAGGGTTTGCATTTCCGAAAATGCAAAAGGGTTCGTATTTCCTAAAATGAAAAAGGGTTCGTATTTCCGAAAATGAAATACGGCTCGTATTTCCGAAAATGAAAAAAAGTTTGTTTTTCCGAAAATGAAAAAGGGTTTGTATTTCCGAAAATGAAATAGGGTCCATAATTCCGAAAATGAAAAAGGGTTCATAATTCCAAAAAATCAATGAAGTCCTACTCAACTTTTTGGAATTACGAGCCTTCGGAATTATACCCCTTTTTTAATTTTCGGAAAAACGAACCCTATTTCATTTTCCAAATTATGAACCATATTTCTTTTTCGGAAATACAAACCCTATTTCATTTTTATGAACCCTATTTCTTTTTCGGAAATACAAACCCGTTTTCATTTTCGGAAATAAGAACCTTCAGAATAAACTCTATTTCATTTTCGGAATTACGAATCTTCAGAAAAATGAACCCTATATCTTTTTCGGAATTATGAACCATATTCTATTTTCGGAATTATGAAATCTTTTTCATTTTCGGAATTATGAACCTTCGGATAAGCAAACCTTTGGAATAATGCAACAAATGCTCGGAATTATGAACCCTTTTTCATTTTCAGAATTATGAACCCCCAGGCATGGGAAATTAGTGTTTCGGAATTATGAACCTTCGGAAAAACGAAATGCCCCCAATGGCCAAAGATGGGTCAGGTAGGTCACCGCCAGGTTTGTTTGACAGGCCGAGAGGTTTACTTGACAGACCAGTCAGCTTCGAGCTTTGCAGCCGCCCCTACTCCATCCCTTCCCATGTCCAGCTTCGAAATACGACCATGTGCTTTTGTCCTAATGCGTTGGAGCATACATCCATCTTCTCTCCTTTTCATCTTCATCTAATTGTTTCCATATTTTTCTATAACTTTTCTTTTTTCTCTTTGCCTCTTGGCTGTTATACGCAGTTTCTGTGAGCTCATCTTTCTTCCGTTGACGATACTCCGCCTGAGACTGAGCAGCTGACTTTTTAATCAAAATTTCTTGGACGTGGCATGATCAGTGAAACTCTGCAAAATAAAGTGACTGTGTATGAAGTGAACGTCCGTTATGACTCCGAAAAATGAAATGTTGATATATAAATTCAAATTATCGAAAAGTAAGGGGATACTTGATTGGCATCTACTGTGAAAGTATGGAGGAAATTATCCATCTCCTTTGGTGGAATTCATAACAATCTTTCAAGAACGAACCTCCGAGAGCAAAAAGACAAATCAAATTATATTATAGGGAAATTAGAAGCTAGCTAATAATATATACCTTATATTAGTGATTAGACATTATACTAATAACTGCAAGTGGTATCACACATGTTACAAGTATAACAAGGAAAATAAATAAAAAGTGAGTTTTCTTACCGAACCTCCGTGAGGAAAACTGATTTAAAGTTTCTCATGCAATAAAAATCTTGAAACTCGACCAATTAAAATAATATTTTGACAAAATTATAGTAAGTAGAGCTCACTTTATTCTAACTATCATTCATAATAATTAATCATATCTAAATAGGTAATATTAGCATTTAAACTTTAATTTGAAAAAAAAAATCATAAAATAGATTTTACATACAAAATAGTATCTTAAAAATAAGTCAAATTGTATGTCGACTGTGATATTTCAGTAGCATAAATTATGTAGTCATCAAATAGCTCTGAAAATCAATCATGCAAAAGGAACTTCCCAAGAAAAGAGCCATTTCAAAATGTATTGGTTTTTTTCTCGGAGGTTCGTTGAAACCATCACGGACGTTCTGTGTTTAGGAGCACACGCTTTCATAGCCAAGCATAAGCGAATAACAATTGAGAAAATTACTCCAGCACGTTCAAACTTTCTTGGAAGTCCATTCCTACCAAAATAACACAAAAACTGGATCCCCGATGGTATCTTAGATTACTTAAAATCACTGATGTTAATGAGTATCTCCTGTGGAACCAAATTTTTTGCATAACTTTTGTTGTTTCTATTGCAAAGCAGCACACCCACATGGCTCGTGCGTAACTTCAACGAGTAGGACTACTTACCTCTTGCTCTGAGCTGTGTGATGAAAGCGCATTTTGACCTGCGAGCAACACCCATCAGCTCAAAATTTATCGTAGAATCGTATACCTCACGGAAGTTCGTTTTCCTAACGGAGGTGCGCAAAACTGTTCTGAACCCATCAAAAATCAAATTTTCTTGGGAAAACGGGGGAAAATTTTCAGGAATCATGAATCTATTAGAGATACATATTTTAATTACCACCAAAAACCACTGTCTGATCTTTAACGGGCTCTTTCACCCCAAAAAGTATATTGAACTTCCGTGAGGGGAACCCAGTATAATATTATGTAAATTGTTGTCATTTCTTTAATAATGCACGTTATTTCCTGATTTTTTCTAGAAATGTTCTTCGTATTACAGTCTTTGATTTGCCATTGGTCATGTCGTATCTCTTATAGTAGAATTCTTTTCAGAAATCATAAAGATATGCTAACGGACGTTCTCCTTTGTTGGCCATTTAATGTTTTAATTAACCCTGTGACCTACTACATATCAAACATATGAACAATTATATATTTACTGAAAGCCCTTCACTTATTCTTTCAGATGACACCAAAATATATAAAAATAAATAGGAATAGAAACGAATAGGGCCGTTAGAAACACACTGAAGTCAGGAAATGAACAAATTGGTACATTTTTCAAAATCCTGACCCATATACATGTGTACCAATAACTTTACATGGTGTATGAGAAATATGACATAATCAAGGGACCTTTCTATGATTTTTTTTTCTTCATAGATAACAAGTTTTGTCCCAGACAAAACAAAGTAGATTGCTCATGTAGATGCTTTGGGAGAAAAAGAAATTTTCACAAATTGTCTGAGTAACCTTGACTCTCAGTGCAGATTACTTTTAAAAGTACAATACAACAAAAGCAAGAATAGTAGTTTGGAATGTTGATTGCATCAATTTTGCATTCATTTGGATGCTTTTTAGGATGATGTCCTAATGATTGGAGGTGTTTGGGTTTCCCCATGGATGCTTTGTGAGATGAGACTGTATTGTGTAAGCCTGTCCTACCTGATTGAACAATAACTAGACCAGATAATGATTGACATGACAACATGTATAACCCACTCACAATGGCCAAATAGAAATGAGATCATCAATAGAGCGACCAATATATTGTATTACCCTAATGGCTTAGATTTTGTTGGTTATTGGTCCGTTATGACTGGAGTTGGTTAGGCATTGTGAATGTGGCTAAGGTGCAGCTTGTCTCCTTCTTAGCTCAAGATATATCATTAGAAAATGTATTTGACACAACATATGTTAATTTCACAAAAAGACATGCAGCATCTTTAGAGATAATGGAGAAAATATGAAATTTTGTGTACAAAACATATTGAGAGTTGTACTACTAAACCTGCCATTTTGTAGCAACATTGCCAATTTGAGGATCGCCATAGAAAGTAAATTGAGACTTTTCAAACTTTCATAACTTTCTCATTTCGTAACTGATTTTGATGGAACTTTTTAAAATTGCTTCTCTCTATCCTCTCTTTTCATTAAAATGGATATTTCCCAAGGGTTTCATTCTCCTTTAAAGTTAGGAAGGTTTGGTTCTGTTAGCGAAAAGGAGATTGCATCGAGACTTGTTCATTATCATCTGTTGAGGCTTGAGTGCCAGAAGGGTGTTAAAGATATAGTTGAGTTGTGGTGATATGATTACATTGTAAAAGAAACTGTCTCAAAGCAGTAGGGAAAGGGCGATCATGTTTAGATTAGAATTGGTGTATAAAGTGAGATTTTGAAATAAACAAAATGATAAGAAATTTACCCAATCTCACTGGAAAGCACATGCATTGGACACAGAAATGGGTATATGGGACTACGCACACATGTGGCATGAATGTTCCGCCAGAAACACTTCAGCCATTTCTTGTCATATTGCAAATATGAGGGCATTTGAAGAGCAGTCCTTTTCAGAGGACATTTCTACTATGATGTTCTTCCAAACTGACATGAAAAGAATGAGAAAGCTCACAAATTATTTTTCACCTTTCCCAGAACTCTGCTTTGTCTTTAAACTCTCTCTCTCTCTCTCTCTCTCTCTCTCTCTCTCTCTCTCTCTCTCTCTCTCTCTAAAGCATATATATGCTAAAGCAAATGAATACCATTCTGGCTCTCTGCAGACAATATGATCTCATGTTGTTAATCAGGTATCAAAATACACATGTGTCAGATATATTGAAGTTCTGTCCATTATTTCTTAGGACTTATTGTAATCAAATATCTGAAAGGAACTCCAAATCTCTTTTGAATAGCCTTGTGTTTAATATCGTCCATTTTATGTGCAGATGATATTGATACGTAACAAAGTCATATTAAGTTATTTTGTTGCAATATTTATATTTTTCTCTCCTCATTCTTCTCGTTTCTTCCTCATGCCATCACCTTGCTTATTCTACTGGCTTTCTCAATAACAGGTAAGTTTATATTTTCTTTTCTTTTTCCACTGCAATGAACAGTTTACCTGCACAGGTATATACATTTACATGTATTAATTGATATTATGAACAAATTTGTGATTATGCATGATTATAAAGAAGAGAAAAGGAAGTGTGAGAGTGATGAAGAAATAGATTTCTGAGATAGAAAGATGGAGATTGTATTTAGTCTGCTATGGTGATGGAACATACTGTGTTCAGAATGATATGACTGGTTGAGGCAGTACATTGTATATTGCCTTGGTACCAGTATATCTGTATTTGTCTGGTTATTTGGAAGTACAAGAGGTAACAGGAGGGGTTTGACTTTCTGGTCTATACTGTACATGTACATGTATACAACTACATGTAGGTAATGATTAAAAATAGTGCCTATTGTGAAAGGAGGAAAATGAAAAGAATGAGGAGAGACAGATATAAATATATGAAAAGAAATAAGTTCTTTTTGAAATTGTTCAAATCTTTAAGGAGACCATACAACAATAGAAAGAATGTCTGCTATGCAGGTGAACTGATATTCTTGAATTCAGACTCTGTTTTGTGTGACATTACTCTATCCAAGATGTACATTTTCAAAATTTTACTCAAGCATGGTTGAATCAGGGAGTTGGAAGAATGACCCGAATTTTGCTGTCCATATGGTTGCAAGAAGTTTTTGTTTGGTCAGAAACCTGGTTTGACATCTGGCATTGTATGGATGATGAAACTTTGTATGTTTATACATGTCTGTTTTATTAATAAATCGGCTTTTAGTTATTATAGGTACTCATATGAGTATTTTTTGATAGAAATTGTATTCATTGATCAACCACTTTGCTCTGCTTCATGTGTTATTCATATTTTTTTAATTTTTAAAACCAATTATTGTTACTATTTACATATTCATATTGGTATCAATTCCATTTCACGGTTTATTTTCAGAGTCTTCATTTTTTATCTTTTGTCATTAATTTGATTAAATTTTAAAAACCTCAATTTCAGATATATTATACATATACCTGTACAATCATGACTTACCCTCTTGTTGACCTCATATTATGGGTTCCCTTTTTTGTTTTATTAATTTTCTAAGTGATCCTAGAATAATGATGTTACATAGTATTGAGTTTTGGTGTACCAGCTCATTTTCTTCAAGTAGGCATGCATGTTATGTAATCAGACTGCCTGTATGTCCGAGGTTGATTATTTCTTCCTATAAACACTAATTAAAAGCATTGACCTGTGAATCGTTTACCTGCGTTGTCTTATACATTGACTAGGGATGAACAAGTACTGAGGAAGGTTTTAGAGGGAGAAAAATTGTAAGGGTTTCTTCTATGATGCAAAGTGGAGGAGGTTCACACTCGTTAAAAGTTGAGTCCAGGGGAGCGTTTCATCAAGCGTTTTGTCAGTGATTTTTACTGACAACTGTTATAAGCTACTGAAATCCTTGCATCTGATTGGCTGAGAGCAAATTTGTCGGTAAAAATCACCGACAAAACGCTTGATGAAACGCTCCCCAGATATCAGTAAAATGTAAATCAACACCAGATTAAGTTATCATCAGGGGCTACAGAGCATTTTTGAAAGTGGGGGTGGGGGGCTGATCTCATGTCACTGATTAATGACAATTTTCAAGCCTTTTTTTGGGGGAGATTTTTTTTAACGTGTCTACTCTAAAAAGTGGGGGGGGGGGGGGGGGGCTGCAACCCCCCAGCCCCACCGGTTCCGCGGCCCATGATCATCATGCATGATGGGAGGGGGTGGATCAATTTGACAATTTTGAAGTCTTAGTCGTGCTATTTTGAACTAAATTCAGAGAAACCTGATGGAAAATATCTTGGGGCATGCATCCAAACTATTTGTTTGCTGTAACAAAAAGGTGTTATTCGCACACGTACATTCCATCATGTAAAGAAACAGGATTTATCAAAATAGTTCCTTTTTCTCAACCCGAACTATCCCAATTCAGGCAATATTTTTCTTCAGTGTAGACCTATTCTATAGGCCTATATACATATACATGTATGTACTAATCTTTGAGTTGGACTATGGCAGGTATACAGTTTATGCATGAGCAGTATAGACTTTAGAGAACCATTCCTATTCTGTCTGTGTTCCAATGTACCATTGTATACATTGGCAGAAATCAAAATAGAGCCGTTCAAATGTGTTGACTCTAACCACCCAATATCTAGGGACACTGATTTTCCGTTTCAAAAAATGGCCTTTTCCGTTTCAGAAAATCTGGAATTCCGTTTCAGATGGGCTGAAAAACGTAAATTCCGTTTTGCCATAGACTTTGTACACATGAAAAAACTAAAATTCCATTTACATAAGATTTGCATACAAACATGAACTTGTAGGGTACAAATGTTCTAACATTACAGAGTCAGTTAAAATTCGACTGGATCAAAAAAAAATCTTACATGACACACCATGAAAATCTGTGTAGTACCCAGATTATTTCAACATGATGCACAGAACTCTTACGATTTCTGAGCACTCTAAGATCTATCGCACCGTACGACGCGACGTCGACGAAAACATTTTCAGTCTTGCATTGGCTGCGCTGTCATGTCAGCGATCGATCGATGTTAGGCGCACACGCCAGCCCCTTTTACGAACTGTACAACAGCGTGTGTACAATCTCGCAGCACTTAGCGCCCGCTGCTGGCGTATGCGTGCTTAGTTTACGTCTACGTAATACTAGGCGCACACGCCAGCCCCTTTACTAAAAATGTGCTAGCAGTGTACGGCAATCCTGCCTTACTTCCCTCTCGGCCGCATGAGTATGCGCCTAGCTTGCATAATAGGGATTCGCTGCTCCTATTGTACCGTGATTTGTGTCACAATCTCCATTGGTCCAGCGAAACAAAATGGCAGCGCCCTGTCTCCGAAGAATCTGATGAATATCGCTAAGTATTCGGAGTTATTAACCATGATTTTAGGCCCGATATTTTTTCACTGCGTAACAAATCACAAGAATAGTGTAAGTTTTACGATTTTATTCTTGAAAAAATGAACAATTTTGAGGTAAAAGGGGTTTTCCGCGATTTTCCGTTCCAAATTGCATTTTCCGTTTCAAATGGTCATTTCCGTGAATTCCGTCCGTTTTCCATGATCGCGGAAAATCAGTGTCCCTAACCACCCAATATCAGCCAATTATTGGTGAAATAAGTAGGTATCATTACCCACTCTGAAAAAAGAAATTCCTCTAGGGTCCATTTTAATCTGCATTCTTCAATACATACCCCTGGAAGGACCCAAAGAACCATTTTTTTCTGAAGTAGTCTGATTTCTAAAGCCTATTAGTGAAATATTTCCTTCTGCTTCCAATTGTTGTGGTAAGCTTTTACAATTACAGGGGCCTCACTATGTTTCTTGTCATTGGGAGTGTGGGAAGGGGTGTAGTTAGACCATCCTTTCTTTCGGTATGCTAAAAAAAAATCCAAAAAGAAAGCAAACAAATGATAAACAAATAAGAATTTTAAAAATTGAAATTCCTCTGATTCTCAAATTAGCAGAGGTTCACCCATTGCCTACTGGAACCGGATTGACCCTGTATTAAACCTATGGGAATTAGAGAATTCAGTAGTCATCGGGTTAAAAAAAAAGTTTAATAACCACAGTTTAAAATACTATTTCACATGTATTATTATGGCCTATATAGGCTTCTAAGAGTATTTAAAGAACAATTGAATTGACCCATTTTCTTTTCGTGCATTCAAGTTGTAGGCCTTTCAAGATTTAGATATTTGGCTTTTTTTGTTGGTGCAGGTTTGATTTGAATTTTCGGGTGCATTTTAGTAACCCTTTATCAAAGGCAAATACTTTACATACATGTACACCTATTCAACTTTTGAAAAATTTTGTCTTTGTGAAGCCAGGTATTAGGTAGAGCTTGAGGCTTTCAGGGCAGGGTTTAGTAGCCAAGACTAAGGGCTGGATCTTCACAGAGACCTTACAATAACATTGCAGTGAGTAACATGGCCTTCCTGCTGGCTAGTCACATGACCAACGTAAACAAAGACGGGTCATTTAAGGTCATGCTGGGCTCTTCAAGTTACCTGTGGGGTTAGATGGCTTAGTAGTCCAGACTGGAATTTATTCAGCTTTATAAACTAAATGCCCCCTCCCCCCCCCCCCCCCCCCCTCCCCCCCTCCCAGTTTTGCTTGCTGAAATCATGTGAGGCAAGTTCTGGCTAGGATTGATAAAAGTTTCTGCAAGTCTATGCAGCATTGCACCTATGACTGCAATGATCATATTACTAAAATGTAAAGCTATTCCCATGCCAGAAATATATGAAGGCCTTCTTTTGTGGAAGATATGCTCATTGTTTAGAATACCATTTTTGCTACACATGTACATGTACATGTATATGAGGCATTTTCTGTTAGATTTTTATTTTTTAAAGATAAAGTGGAGTTCTAGTCATGCCATTACATTGTAAAAGAAACTGTCTCAAAGCAGTTTGGAAAGGTTGATTATGTCTACATAATGTGAGGTTTTGGAATCATCAAAATGATAAGAAATTGACCCTGAAAAGAACTTGCCCTGCATGCACACAGAAATTGCCCACATATGTGACATGAAGGTTCGGCCCCAACACTTCAGCTATTTCTCATGATGTTTCGAATATGAGGGCACTTGAATGGCAATCCTTTCCAGAGAACATTTCTACCATGATGTTCTTCCAAACTGACATACATATAGTAATAATAAAGCTCACAAACTATTTTTCACCTTTCCCAGAACTTAACCTTCTCCTTAAACGAGCATAGTTAGGATAGTATGGCTACATACTTACATGTATCTTTGATAATATCATCTTACCTATAACTCAAACATGAACTCTTAGCATAGATGTTTATCTTAGCCGTTCTCTCCTACCATTATTGGAATGTAACCCTAATCAATCATGTCATCTTTTGGATCGAGGCGAAACGAAAAGGAGGCATTCAAAACTGCAACAGTAGTGGTTTCGTATCTATTTATTCCCTTCTGTGTTACGAAGGTATGCAAAATCCTGGAAAATGATTTGATTGCTAAAGCACCGAAACCATGCTCTATTGATGTCGATCAAATTATGTTTCCTTGCATCAAGCCAAGGCCAGATGTTGTACCCCCAGCTTTTCCTTGTTGTATCTTCCAAAGCTTGGTGACAACCACAAACTTTTTTTAAATTCCTCAAGGGCTTTGAAAAACATGAATCAAAAGCGAAGAAAAATTTCTTGGACTTTCTAAAGCAAGGTGAACGACCGGTGAATACTTACAAGCAGGTAGAGATTTGAAATTGATAAATTATAAACTTATCGTTTTGATTATTGAATGAACTTTAGGATTCTGGTTAAACAGGCTTTGCCTTAGGATGGTCTCTATGCTAAGGTGTTGTTTTTCAACATAAAAAAAATGAAAGGAATGTGCTGGAACATATTTGTGGAATTGTTATACAGCGCTCAACGTACGTCATTGATAGACATTAGCAGGAAGGGAGTGTCATGTTGACCTTTCCTGTAAATGCCCAACGATAAATTATTCCAGGTCTTGTAAATTGTTATAAGTAAGCTGTTTCCATGTAAGGCAAGCCTCTGTCCCAATTGGCCCTTTCAGTTTAAGAAGAATGCATAAGATTTCAGTACACTTTTTTGGTAATGTCTGTTTTTTTCTTGGTATGCTAAGAAAGAAAACAGTCAATATTAGTTATGCCAGGTCATGAAACCAGTGACTACATTTGAAGAGAAGGTTGAGTTCTGGGAAAGGTAAAAATTAATTTATGAGTTATCACTTTCCTTTCATGCCAGTTTCGAAGAAATGTCCCCTGAAAAGGATTGCTCTTCAATGTACCCTCATATTCAAAATATGAGGAGAAATAGCTGAAGTGTTCAGGCCGAACATTCATGCCACATGTGTGTGCAGTCCTATATACCAGTTTTTGTGTGCAGTACATGTGCATCAGCAAGACTGGGTTAATTTCTTATCATTTTGATGATTCCAAAACCTCACACATTATACCCCAGTGCTTATGTAGACATGATCAACCTTTTCCAGTTGCTTTGAGACAGTTTCTTTCACAATATAGTTGCATGAACAGAACTCAACTCGGACCCCATTCTCAATACAGAGATAGCTACATGTAGCTCCACCTCTAAGGTGAGATCGCGGTGACGTCGTTTCGGTGCGATCCACAGAGGTCTACAGCGATCCAAAATGGTGGACCATTGGACCACCTCTAGGGGGTGCTCCACGAGAGATCTAGGGCGTGCTAGATGGCCCTCTCTACTGTACATACTACGAGTGGTACTATAGGTCGCGCTCACCAAGTGCTGCAGGTGTGTATGCAGGTGTGCCAGTGGACCTCCCTGGTGCGCACCATGGGTTGCTCCACGATAGGGCGATCCACAGTCCAATCTCGTAATGAGAACGGGTTTTTATCTTTAACAGGTCAGCAACCAGGAGTACCTTTAACCCTTTCAAGACATTTGACCACATTTTGTGGTTTGGCTCAATAACTTTTGATTTAGAGCCTTAAAACATATACCAGATGCATGAGCAGGAAGAGCAAAAAATTCTGCACATACCGTGTCCATTTTTGTTGCATGATCATATTGCGTTTGATGCCAGGAATTTTAAAAAGGAGAGAATAAGATTGAACATCCTTAAATTGGCAACACATTGAGAGATTCAAAATCATTGTTTTTTGTCCAAATTGGCAACTTTTTCAACTTTTCGACAAAGTTCCTAACCATGTATATTATTTTCAAGACATTACATCTTATTAGAACCACATAGCACTAAAAGAAAAATATTACTGTTGCCAATTTGCAGAACAAAATGTGATCAATTGAGCTCTTAAATAATTCCTGTCCTGAAAGGGTTAAAGGTCATGTAAAGTTTTGGTAAGCCCTCAAAAACTGTTCGTCAGATTTCTTCAATTTTTATTGATAAGTAGCAAGATACTAGCAATACTAAGACACTGTGAAGATTTCGCCTCCTAAAGTTTAATATTAAACAAATAAGAGGCAAAAACTAATTTATGTGCCGGGACAGGCACGTAAAATCCCAACAAAGGCGGCATGTGCGATACACTGTACACACACGTGTAAAACCAGTGATGAGTAGCTACACACAGTGCACACATGCTGTCTCTTTGCAAAGCCCCAAGATTGCTGTGCGGGGAGCCGTCGGGGTGGAATGGTCCTAGCATAATGGCAGTGATCAAGCATTCCTTACAGATATTTACACTGAAATTCACCAGAAATCATAGATGGAATACCAAATGATCTCTTACAGACATCTTTTGATACAAGGAGAACAACATGAGACTATATTTAACATGTTTCTTTCATATTTCCTTTTTGCTACCAAAACTCTACATGAGCTTTAAAGCTTTGAAACATTCTGAGGAAGAAGGGAAGGAAAATGGGAGGACAAGGGGAGGGGTAGGAAGGTGGGGGATGGGGGAAGAAGGTCTGGGTTAGAGGAGTGTTACATTCATAGACAAAGAACAAAACTAACCTAGCAGCTGATTGGTCGCTGTCATGATGCAGCATAACCTGCACTGCAGCCCTCTGAGAAACTTGGGGGAAATTCCAAATTTGCCAAGCTTTCCGCTCAGAAAAATTGTGGCACAATGCATTGGCGGTGGCGCACGTGCCCCCATTGACAGATTGCTTCAATAGAGGAGTTAAGGTGAGGACAGGGTTGAAGTAACTGTCATGGTTTGTAAGTTTACATCCCTTGAAAAATATTGGGATAATTGCCCAGACGGTATTAAATAGGCATTGTCTTTTAGATGCTCTGTTGATTTCGTCTAAGTTGAGTATCAGAATATTCTTAAAACCAAGATTTAGAAACAGTCGTTTATCATTGAGTTAATACATTTGTGTCAATGGTTTATTTATGATTTGATTTTGAATTAATGAGTTATTGAGTGGGTGCTGTTCTAATTTCTCTAGACAATTTGATTGGGCAAGTGCCAGAAAGTTGTTAGGTAACTGTATTTTTGTTGCCTGAATGGACAATAATTCAATTGAGTAAATGTGTAGTATATGGGATGAGAGCCAAAATGGTATTTTATGAATTTATACAGTCGGGGGTGAGGGTTAGCAGCATTGAGATCTCATTTTACAAGTTAATTAATACAGGAAATGGGAATGATTTGCAGGCTAATGTTCCATAAAGAATTTATTGAATTACAAAGGCTAGCTGTTTGAAATTCTTCAGTCATATTTTACTCAGATGATATTACTGGGTAGATGCCAAAAAGGCTACATATACATGTAGGATCTCTCTATTGCATGTCATATACACGTACATGTTCACAGTTTTTAGTATGTGGCACCATATCCTGTTAAAATACTTTCTAAGGGGCACAGATGATGTTAAAATGAAAGTTTGTACCATTGATGACTGGCTCCTTCAAATCTGACTTGTATCTTGAAGCAATATTTCCATTTTGAGTTGTATACATGGGGAAGGCCTATATACAGAGTCAGAAAGACATCGCTTTATACATTCTGAGTTGACGATGCATAATTCTAGATACATTCTATTAAAAATTGTATTCAAACTGAACTAAAATTTGTTATTCATTTATGTGGTGCAAGTTTTAAAAATGTTCAGAAAGAACCCCCCCCCCCCCTCCCTCTTCTTTTTTGTCAGTCAAAATATTTGGATAGACATGTATAGTTATGTAGAGGAAATGATAATGGCATCAGAGTTTATCCCATAAATGTGTAATGTATATAAACTTTGTTGAATTATGTGATTTTTATTATCTCATTTGGTTTGTTTTTGATAAACACATGATGAGTCGTTATCTTTTTTTTCTTTGCAACATATGCATGCAAGCTCATGGAAGTTGACTTCCGTTGACTTCCGTAAGGGCCGTGATTTGAAATATTCTTTCCTTTGGATGTTCTTTAATCCTTAGCCATATGAATGGCTCATTTACTTTTGAGGGTGATTTCTTTTCTTCTATGAAATGATTTGCAAACCATTATTTTTTGTGATTTGTCCAAAGTGACTAAAAATTGATCATCCCATCTATCCATCTTTAGTCAGCTTACAAACTTCCTCTGAATGATTCAGTGTTGATATTTATTGTAATTTATTTCTGTATGACTGATTTTTCAATCCACTACAAAGCAAATCATGATTCTATCTGGGTGTTGAGACACAAAAAATTTATACCAAAACGGTATAGCTATACCAAAACAAAATGAAAACGGTATAGCTATACGATGGATTTGTGTCTGAACGCTGACTAACGAAACGTCGTATAACGAAACTAGGGTCAGAGCATCGTTTCGAACTAGAACTCGATAACGAATCACCTTTCCGTGTGTGTCTGAACGCGTATGTAACTCTATGGTCTGAACATACGTGTATGGCGACCATAGAACGGTATAACTGGGCGGGGCTTAACGTGAGCGCGCACGAAAGGTGACCTTACCAAGGGGCAGGGGCTAGCGGCGACCATAACAACATGTGCAGTGGAAAACTGCGCATCTATACAATGTTTTTATCTAATCGGTCAAGATATGTGTCTGATCAGGGTATGTAGGCTATACGATGAAAATTTTATACGACGTTCTTTATTGAGTTTCGGTATAAACGTTTTGTGTCTGAACAGGGTGTAAATTAAATGTCAAATTATCTTCCAAATCGATTTTGAAAGATATATGGGCTTTTCATTCATCACTGTCATTTTCCTCCCTCTCGAGAGAACAACAATGCCCAAGGAATAGACAGAAAGTGTGAGTGAAATTCATCATGAATCGCCAACAGGAAAATTTGACAGCTTTGGGAATTAAAGAATGTTTTGCTTACGAAGTAACCAACCAGAAATTTCCGATGCCTCGTAAAAACCATGAGTCATTTTATATCGCCTCTGCAATATGATGATGGTAGGAAGTAAAACATATAAACATGATGAGTCAGAATGTGGGGTAAATTTTGGGGGTCCCATCTGGAGAATTGTTTTAGGAGGTGCGGAAATAATTTCGCCTCTCCATCACGATTTTTGATTGGGATTCCCAAAGAATGGGCGATTTATTGTTCATGTTAAGGATGATGCTATGTCTAGTCTTCCAACCCAGACATGGTTTTGATATGCTTACAAGCAAAGACAGGTGGCTTCAAGCTTGAGGTCGTTAACTGTAAAATAATTGCACCAGTTTTACAGGGTAATTTTCTGTGTTGTTTCAAAGAGAAAATCTGTTAACTATCATTATTTTCCTATTTACTACCAAGAGAAATACTTTGTTTATCCATGTTCTTGATTTTTTGGGGATGAGGCCACGCAAATTTTTCTTCCTGAGGTACATGTACATGTAGCGTTATTTTTTAGTCCAAATACCCTCAAATATACGAGTATCTCCGCATTCACGCACAACTGATCTTTGAGGGTATTAGATGCGTCCGCTGTTCGTCTGTACACGGGAAGGTCTCGTCCATTTTTCGTATCAGGCATGACGTTTCCCGCGGACGGGACTGTAGTTTTGCAATAGGATTTTATGTTAGATTAGACCGTTAGTTAGGGCTATAGCTATAGAGTGCTTAGTCCTACATGTAGGTTGAACTTAGTCTTAGGAATTTAGTTAGTGTAGGAAATTAGCAGCCAGAGTGTGTGTTATAGAATCATTGTAAATATCATTATTCTATGCAAAGTGCATTAATGATATGACATTAAAAGAAAAAAAATGAGGGTAATGATTCATTACCCTCATTTAGAAAACTCTAATTTTGGGCTTGCTCATTATGTTGAACAAATTGCTGAGGGGAACACCCATACTAGTACTAATACATACCATGTGCTAACATGAAAACTTTCTGCATTAATTTGGGTTTGAAGTCTACCAAAGCAAAAATAGAAAGCTCTAGCAAAGTCAGGTAGTTTTAAGATGATTAATAATACAATTCAAGTTAGAATAAGAAGATGCAAGAAAATAAATGTTGATATGTGTACCTGTTTGAAAGTTTAGTTGTTTGCTCATTTTTTTTCTTGTTGCATTAGATATAATCTAAGATATAATTGAATGAAATTAGTTCTGACCTCTGCTTCATGTGTTGAACTTCAATTTCCAACAAACTCTGACAGTTTTGTCTGATATCTGCTGGAAGCAACTTCCCAACCTTTGGCATGCATTAAAAAAAAAGTTTTTCAACTCATCACTTGGCTTAAGATTGCCCCGATAATTCTGGGACACTGGATCTACTGTGCCTTGCTGCCTCGGGATGATAATGCTTCCGCTAATTCATCCTTAATTGGGCTATGGCGTCGGAGCCCTAGGGGATTTGGATCTTTTCATTTCTCCCTCAAACAAAATCATTTTGCGCGATCGTTGCGCAAATCTGACATGAACCGTGCTTGGCACGTACGGATTGTCTGGTGCCCCGAAGAGGGACGATGGTTTTTAATTTTCTGTTCTAAACGTGGGTGGGGTCTATGACAGAGTTAATCCAGCAGCAGGCTCGGGTATGAAATATGGGAATGCTAAAAATATGGTCCTTATCTCTACATGCAATCAGAATCTGTACCTTGTTGCTCACATGTAGTCCATAGGCTGATTTAGCAGTTCATGAAAGTTGGGAACATTTACATTGTAATACTCTCCGCATCGGTTTCCGAGTCTCCTTTGTATTGTATGGGAAGAGTGTTGTGACATCCAAAATACAGTTTCCTGTGTACAACTCTGTAGGCAAAATACTCTGACCATCAAAATTTGGACTTTTCATGAACGATTTATCAAAGTTGCGTTATTGCTGGACTTGACGATTCTTCATTTGATAATTTCATCAAACCAGTACCTGGGATTGAAGTTGATCATATCAATAAAAGCTACTATTGAATAACATTGCTTGCAAAGTATTTTCAATTGGATTTTGTGGCTGAGTCTTGTCCCGAGGGAATAATGGATTCTAATCGGATCGGTAGTCGAAGGATCGTTCAGTATCGCATCAAGACAAAGTATTATTACATCTTCATGTATGGTGAGTAATGATGGTGGAAGTATTCCCTCCGGGTGTCTTGCTTTCTTTAACTTTCTACTATTACAGTTTAAGCTACGTTTATACAAGACTTGTGGTTTTGAAACTTTAAGTTAGCGAAACTTTAAGTAACGAAACCACGACTCCCTAACCGCAACGAGGGTTCACACGAGCCTGAAACAACGAGCTGAAACTACAAGCTGAGCGATTGTAGTGGTTAACCCCGGAAGAAGCTACTACGGATTGTGTGTACAGTACACATCAGATCCTGTGTTCATAATTCGCGCGAAGGGTATGACCTGGAAGTTTAACACGAACAGCAAGGGTCATCGCTAACTACAAACTTAAAGTTTATTCTGTCCACACTGCGACGGAGGACCACCCACTGCTCGTGGTTTGGACATTACCCACAAGCTCACTTGTTGTTCTAGAACTACAAGTAAACTTTAAGTTTTGAAAGTATGTGTCCGTTCATACGGTCTGAAACTACAAGATAACTACAAGTTAACTTAAAGTTTTGAAACTACAAGTGAAACTTAAAGTTTAGCTCCCATCATGTGAATGTAATTTTAGTAAACTGTTTTTATAGCTAACTTGTTAGGCAGAGGGCTAAATTGTGGAATATTACATTTTCAACCAGTGGCAATCAAAATCCTCTTTCATCTTTCTGTTATTGCTGGAAAAAAAAAATCAGTTCTAATTATTCACTTTTCTTACATATGTTTTCTCATTTTTCTCTCATTTTAAGCTAAACCATACAGTAGACAGCTTTTACTGATCATGTCAAAATATTGAAAAAATACCTTCAAGGAAGAAATAATACAGGATAAAAAAAATTAAGCCACACCATTAGGAGTAAATCACACAATGATGGCAGGTATTTGTAAACAATACGGAATAGGATTATGCATATATTCTGGCTAATGGATACGTGATGAAGGTTGGGATCATGATAAAATGCATTATAATGCAGATTCACTGTATCAACACATTTCTATGAATTGTTGTGATGTGGGCACTTTTTCTGAAGATTCTAGTGGCTCAGTGGTTTATTGGAGAGCAATAGATCTGTGAATTTGAACTTTAAGACGTCTATTAAGGGCTGGTCACATTTCTCTGATAACGACAACGATAAAACGATAACGATAAGATTTTTCATTAAAGGTATACCCTAGAGCTACCCTACTATATACACACACCACATAGTATGGTGTACTTTTAATTGAAAATCTTGTTTTCGTTATCATTACTGTTATTGGAAAAATGTGACCAGCCCTTTACACTGTTTAGCTTCCGCTATTTGAATTGGTTTGATCTGATTCACAGATCAATACTTTCATAGTAAATTTAAAAAGACAACAGCCAAAATTGATAGTAATAATAATAATCAACAATAGACTGGTTCTGTAATGTATTCAAATTTACGCACATTTCTTCTCTGAGCACCTAGTGACGAGCTATTCCATTAAACTGCTTTTTATAAATGAGCCTCAATGCTTGGAATCCAGTTTGCATATATTACTTGTTGTTATGTCCAGCAAGCCTCGGGCAAGCTTTCAGGTTGTCAAGAACAACCTTTGTTTGAAGGGTATGCATAAAATTTGAATACATTACCGAAGCGGTCTATTGATTCAGCATGTACATGTATATGTATGGAGGTTAGAATAAGTTTGAAATGAGCAGATACAATTTGAAATCAAGAGATACAATTTAAGAGCAGTAGAGGATAATGTGACATCAATAGATACATGTACCATTTGAAATCCGGTGACTTGATTATTATTAATAATTAGGCCTACCATACTTTGAGTGAGATGTTTTTGAAAGGAGTTGGAAGTAAGGATATCATAAGAAAGTAAACATAATACAGTGAAACCTGTATATAAAGAACACTCAAGGGAGACAAGAAAAGTGGTCTTTATGAGCAGGTGGTCTATGAGCAGGTGGTCTTTATGTACAGGTTCCATAAATACACGTTTCAATGACAAATACTTTTCAGGGGCAACAAAAATTGTGGTCTTTATAGACAGGTGGACTTTCTATACAGGTGGTCGCTAAAGCAAGTTTGACTGTACATGTTTCCCTTTTATAATTGAACACTTTTTTCAGAATGTGGAATAATAAGTGCTCTCGAGAGAGGCGCAATGGCTTAGTGGTAGAGCAGTGGTCTTGTAACTGGGAGTACCCGGTTTGAAACCAAATGGATGCGCAAGTGAGTGCCCTTGGGTACAGTATTAGTCCTCATTACCAAGTCCCTCAGAGAGGACTTAAAGCCGTCGGTCCCCTGGTTGCCTACTTATACGTGCATACACATGCGTTCTTAACAGTCAGGTAAAATAAACCATCAAACCATCCAGACTTTCACTTTCAAATGATTTCAAGGAAAATGGAATGGTAAAAACAAA
Organism: Heliocidaris tuberculata; assembly: GCA_025618425.1. Lineage (NCBI taxonomy): Eukaryota > Metazoa > Echinodermata > Echinoidea > Camarodonta > Echinometridae > Heliocidaris > Heliocidaris tuberculata. Next base: position 23,233,758 of record CM046844.1, on the reverse strand, counting down.
TATCATTCATGAGCGTACAGTAATGCTTTACCGGTACATACCAAGCATGCTTCCTACATGTGAACAGAATACCCCTACACATATATTAAAGGGATGACACATTGTACAAAGTCATGGTGTACTGTCAGAACTTGAAACTGTGAAAGTGAATTTGATTAACAAAGTCACTGACAAAGAGGCCTTACATACCTAATGGGTTACGTGAGGAAATTTCTCTTGATGGGTTTCCAAGGTGGTACATGTAGTACAGTACTAGTAGCTACAGGTTCTTTTAGACCAGTTCATACATTGCAGATATAAAATTAGTGAAAATTATGCAGTGTGCAGAGAGCGATTAGGTTTGGAAACCCCAAAAAGGCCTTGGGTTGAAAACAAGAAATTACATAAAATTTGACAAATAAAACTGACTTTACAAATAACAATGGAAAACCCAAAAGGATGTCTGTATTAAGGCAAAAATGAAATTTTGACATAGCCCATGTGTACATGGTTAACACTATAAGGAAATGTATTAACAAGTCCATTTATGATCAAAACTTGGAGTCACCTTACATTATAAAAGTTTCGGTTATGCATTTCCTAGAATTTGAAAACACCATAAAGCATGCAATCCACCATTCAGCAAAGCGGGGAATATACGCATTTGGATTTTTTCTTTTTTTTTTCTTGATGATGACAAGTTTTTTTTTATCTTGGTGGTGACAGTTACCAAAATGTAGAAGGAAGTAGATAACGTTTTTATTTATAACAATTAAATTTTTATTTTCATTATCACAATGAAGTATTGGTTATTGATCTGCTGCAGGTCATACCTTGAAGTATATACAGTCAAACCTGTCTATTAAGGCCACCCAAGGGAAACAGAAAAAGTGGCTACTGTAGACAGGTGGCCTTTATAGACAGGTTCTAAGACAAAACATATTTCTAGCTTTACGGAGGCAATATAAGTGACCACTATAGACAGGTGGCCGCTAAGACAGGTTTGACTGTACATGTACTTTGTACAGTGCATGCAGTGCATGTGTAGCTAATTCACCTAATTGCATTTGGATTATATTGGCTACGTACATTTAGCTTCCCTTCTAAAATATTGATATGTGTGTTTTGGTGTCTCAGTAACAGGCTTTTAATAATTGGAAGTCTATTAGCAAAAACGACAAGATAATCACACGGATGGGGAATTAGGATCTAATGTAAACTGAGGAAAATGGACAGATTTGAGACAGGAGAGAAAGAGTTAGAGAAAGAGAGAGAGAAAGAGAGAGAGGGGGAGGGGTAGAGAGAAGGGGAGAGATGAAAATAAAGTATATGTAAATTAAATCATTTACTGATTTCTTGGAAATAATCTCATTACTCTGGATTTGTTGGAACTGTTATTTTTACAACTATTTTGTTGTTGTCTCGGATTCTCTGAATCGTTGATCAGTGGTTACTTAGAAATAAATCCCTTCTTCAGCACATAAGATCCCTGTCTGAAATATATTACTAAAATCGGCAAGGGCAACTGGTAATCGATTCTATCATGATTGGGTCAGATTTTGTTGAATTTGGTCAATCTGGAGAGTATCTAAGGCTAAATGAATAAACTGACTCATTTCAATCTCCTATATATTATTGCAAGCAACCATGGTCACTTGTAATTCTGATTCATTTTCTCCATGAAGTCGATGTTGTGATTTGTCAGATTGGAGCTAAATTAAGGAATTAGACACTCCCGCGGTAGCCGTATCTCCCCACTTAAACCCTCGTTAGGGGGCCGCTATCAGATAGTGACAATCGCCCACCACACCCCTTTCCAACGTGATTAGCTGCCAACCAGGGGAGGATGTTTTCACTCAAAGCCAACTGGTTTACAATGCGATTACGAAAGGCTAACGCTGAACTTGTTAATGGTCTCATGTGGTTCTTGTAAGGCATTCACACTGGAGAAAATTTATGCGAAAGTAGTGTAAACATGTAAAGAAATTTCTTATGAAGAATCGTGAGCAAAAGGGGCGTACACTTTAGATAAGAATGTATGGAGCGTTGTATGTATCCGACAAGTTAAGGGGAGGACGCCTTTATGTATTGTGTCAGCTTACGTCATCTGCATTGCTCAAGGGTACAAAATAACAGCCTGCACCTATCAGTGCACTCCTAAGAAGCCCCGCCCAATTATTGTTTTTTCGTGTGGTATGATCTTCAGTTGTTCACATGGCAGTGACCTTGATTCTTTACCAAACTTTTGCCTGATACGGTTCTCAGACGTTCCTTTTGCCATATGACATTATGTGTAGGTCACATTTTGTTGTATGATATTCAAAATAAATTACTTATCATAAAGCTACGTTCCCTTGTTGCACACAAAATTCTGCTAGTCTGAATGGGGTTGACTGACTTCAGGAGGTAAGGGCTGATAACTGGGAAGTACATATGGAGCTATGAAAGGTACAAGTTGTAAGAAGCTTCATGAGGAATTCTTGTGATCCAAGGTAATTTGAAGAGGGTATCTTCAGTTTTACATTTTAGTCTATTCTAGTTAACTAGGCATCAGTGTATGAATTACATTTTTTGCATACGGGAGCTCTTTTCAGATTTGCTAAAATGATATTTCCTCTTGGAAATTTATTATTATGTAGGTTCTTGTGTTTACAGTGTATGTTAGCTTTCCAGAGCTAAATTGTTCATAGCTTCTGTGATTTTTTTTTTTTGCTGCTGCTAGGCACCCAAGTTATTGTATTTTCCTTTCTTTTTGTTGTCTCTCTCTCTCTCTCTTTTTATTTGGAGGGGGGATGCTTCAAAGTTAATAGATGTCATTTTGATGACACTAATCTGTAGAGAAATTAATACACAGTCCTTGGGGCATGGAGAGTGGATTATTTTCTCAATCAAAGCCACACCTAGCTGTACAATGATATCTATAATGCCTTAATGGCAACAATATTTCATGTTGTTTCTCCAGCTAATGGTGGATCCAGGGGGATGAGGAGCATATGCCAACCCTTTTAAAATCCAGTCTGGCATACCTTAGCTAAACATAAAAAATGTGCCCCCCTTTAAATCTTTTACCCAAAAGGCACCTGAAAATTAGTACCAGTGGCCCTTTTTTTTGTTGTTGTTCTTTTTCTTGTCAGAGATTTTTAAAAATTGTCCCCCATTTGTTTGTTATTTATTGTTGTTGTTGTTTGTTTTAAACAGAATTCTGGATCTACCCCTGAGTCAAACTATATGTATTATGTTCATACATTGTTGTCTAAGAATCTAATGGTAAACCACTTGCAAGAGAACAGCACCACTTCATAATCAAACCAACCCACTATCATTACCCCCCCCCCCCCCCACCCATCCCCCTAATTTCACACCCCAACCCTCTCCAGTCTTCCTCTTACCCTCAGAGGTGCCATGCCATTGTTTAACCCACAGAGAGCAAATGACATTGACCTCTGTCTTGAAGGGGATCCACACTTGATCACTGGCCCCCAAATAAAGCCCATAATAGGGTCAATCGCCCTCCCTGGGTTTGTATTAACCTCTTGCTGACTCCTAACTTAATTTTAGAGCTGCTCAGGCGCCTTTTGCATCGCTTATGGGGATCATTAAAGGGCTTCTGTTTTGGTCTTCTGGCTTTCAAGATTTAGGAGAATCTCCTTCAAGTCCAAAAGATGGAGAAATATAGACATAATTGTGGAATAACATTAAAACAGACAATAGATAGTGTGAAGTCCCCCCCCCCCCAATCTTTGAAGGGTAGGAAATGTGCCTTTAATAAAAAAAAAAAAGAAATATGCATCTACTGCTGCTCATTTCAAATCATATTTGGGGAAAATGCTGTATGACAATGAAAATATGCTATTTTCATTGTTCCTTCCAGATTGATTCAGCAAAATGATTTTGAGCTGCACAAAAAGTGTTCTGTGAATGACAAAAATATGTACACATGTCAGTGTACCTTCTCTGCCCCAACCCCCTGGGTAGAACAATTTGGCATGGAGGTACAACGGAAATGAACAAAAATCAGAAATTTATTGGGTGATTGATACAATTTAGATATTCCCTCAACCTAATTTTGAATGTGTCATGCTAATTTTCATAATTATCTACTCATCAAATTTCATTGTTCTATAATATTGAAGTGAATTGTTCTTTGAATGCTAAAAATATGCACACACGCATATATGAATACACCTTTTCAGCCCCTACCCCCTGGAAAAGATGATTTGGAAAACGGAAATGAACAAATTCAGAAAATTATTGGGTGATTTAATACAATTTAGAAATTCCCACAACCTTTCCTCTGAATGAGATTTTTTTTTAAAATTCAGATATCTTCCAAGCCTGTAGCATAACTACATATCTTTAGTACATGTAGCTCCTTGCTACAAGTGTCACTGATTTTTAACAAAAGCGAAACTTACAATTTCATGCATCATGTCTCATTTAATTTATCCATAGATAATAATTACTTCAAAGATTTTTCTAAAATCATTCCTCTGGACTTCAGTTATTGGGGGAAATGTTAACCTTTGCCAGGTACTTTTATGTTTATTCGTTATTGCAAAAGTTTTTTTTCATATGAATCTATCATATCTATGAGATATATCTGAATTTGTCATATCAGGAGCCTCATATTCAGACCTGCAGTTTTTACTAACATTTTCAATGGTACATGAAGTCGAATGCCTTTTGGGGAAACCTACTTTATGTCAAAATCATGTACCTTTAAGATTAAGCAATAAATGTTTATGTTTGGTAGCCACCTGATCATGGCATTCTTGAACTTCACCTTAAAGTGGGTCATGCGTGGGGGGGGGGGGGGGGGGGAGGGGGTGGAGATGACAGTGATAATCTTTCATATTTCAGACAGATTTGCCATTGTCTTTGTTATTGTGATGTGATATCACAAAACGGGGTAACCTCACTAGTCATAAGGACTGCTATTCATAAGGACCACTTATTCATAAGGACCGCTGTCCATAACGCGTGACTAAATGAATAGTGGTTTTGTATGAATAGCGGTCCTTCTAAATAGCGAGCAAACCATAGACAAATTACCTCGCTATTCATAAGGACCACTGTTCATAACTATATTCATAAGGATAGCTATTCATAATGTGTGTTAAATGAATAGCAGTTTTCTATGAATAGCGGTCTTTATGAATAGCGAGCAGACCCGCACAAAACAACTGCAAATGTTCATACTGAAATCTATTTGTCAAAAACAGCAGAAATTGTGTTTTGTTTCCCCATCTATTGGGAAATATTGGTTGTGAGACTAATTTCCTGCAAATTGGGTGGGGGGGGGGGGGGGGGGGGTTGAGGTACAGTCATTGACTACATGTATCTGGGGCATAGGGCTTAAAGGATTTACAAAAAGCCTAGTTTTGTTACATGTAGGTATTAGAAATTCTGTATTAGAAATTCATAAAAGATTAATTAAAATTTTTACCAAACTGTTGGGTAAGAGCCATAATAAAGGATTTTCTTCCTTTGAAAAAATTACTTTTGAGCCTGATTGGTTAAAAGCAGGCATTTTGTCCGTCGGTGACATTGAATATTTCATGGATTATAGTTTTAGTTGGCGACCATGACAACCAAATTTTGTCAAATTTCAACTCCTTCCGTTATGCAATGAAACATAAAATAGCTCGCTTCAATTAAATACTTATTTTCTACAGGCCTTCAAACTTTCAATATTTTTCAAATGTCCGTCCATGACTAACCAATCAGGCTCTTCTCTCATCCATCATATTTTCTTTTTTTCTTTTCTCTATGAATTTTTTCCTTTCCATTGTACACTCACTCCCCGTAAAGTTGGCAAGAGAACAAAACAAAATCCTAGTGGTATTTTCCTACACGCTCACAGCGCGGCAACTGTTTGTTTCTATATTCGTCCTCCCATAAGAGTGATCTCCGTCAATTGCTCTCTATCTCTGACTCACCCGTTAGGGAGTGTATTAGATCAAACGGCATTCCTATTCTGAGACCAATTCATGGGCAGTCCTGCCCAAGATATGTCATTTGCCAATTATGGAAAATTTGATTCCTCTCTGAGATCTGTCATCACCGAGTCTGGGTTGTGTCACAGGGACTCCCAGGCTGTAGGGCCCTTCGTGACTGATGTTTCAGCGAAGATAGGGACAAACTTCATAGGATAAATTTAGACCCCATTTTCACATATTGTATTGTAGGTCCTGCACTGACTGATGTTTTAGTGAAGATGTTTTCAGGCACAGATTTTCATATGGTAATTTTGACTCTATTCCAACTCATTTAATAGTAGCAGTCTTAGCTGTGATTGTCAGTATTAGGAATGATTATTTGTACTTGTAGTACCAATAGAATAAAAAAAAATTACTTGAGGAAATATCACTGGAAAGAAGCCCCTATAATAATATTTACACTCATGGTGTACAACCCTTATACATGTAAGCTAGGCCAGTGGCATGATATGATTTCAAGAGAGCTCAGACAATAGTATTGGTAGAACTAGGATTCTCTGGGCGGGGGGGGGGGGGGGGGGGGGGGGGGGGGGGGGGGGGCACTACATCCATAATATCTGACAAAAAAAAAAAGGATTATCATATTTTGCTGGGGAGCTAGGAGAGGGGCACATGAGTAGAAGTGTGTAGACTGAAGCAAAGATATTTTTTTTTGGGGGGGTAGGGGTAGGGAAGGGCCACATGCCCCCCCCCCTCCCCCCTCTTGATCTACCACTGGCTGGAATAGAATAACATAAGAACAAATAAGAACTTACTCCGAAATGGGTCATTATTTGTCTTTTTGTTTTTAATTAAAGCGCACATCTTCTTTGAACACATGAATGGCGTGATCTTTGCACCACCTTCTGATTAGACTTAAAGATCTGTATCAGAATTCTGTGAATTTTCATAGTAAAACGTTAGATGACTCTGACTTTTTAGAAGTTTTGTGCATTCCCCCTCAAGTCATCTCTGTTTCGTTCCATGAACATTGATGTATTTTTGAGATAATATTGTTTTTGTACTTGGACAATTTTTTAGAAATATGTAAGCATTTGATATCATGTTTGATGTAATCAACATAAACCAGAAATTTCTCCTCTTCAGTACAAAGTCCATGATGTCATGATTGTTTGTCTATTTACCGTCGTCATAGTAACACATCCTGGTATTTCGCAATATATCACAGTTAATGAAGAGGAGAGTTCCATCTTAAATTAAAAGCTCAAGTGTTTATTTGCTTCACATGACTCTTCATTGTTGTTTTGCCATTTATCCTTTTATTTATTCTTTTTATTTATTATTGTCTCTTTTTGAAGTACGATGTTCATTTCTCAAATACTATTCTGATTTTGTTGTTTATTTAGTCATGACTCAACCAGAAGTTTGATATTCATTTCTTAGATATATCTTCTTTTGCTGTTTGTTTGTTCTCATCTCCTCTATTAGTATGATATTCTTGAGTGTCATTCTTGTTTCGCTGTTTATTTATTCTTGTCTCTTTTTGAAGTATGATTTTCATTTTTTGAATATCATATCCTTCTTTGCTGTTTGTTTGTTCTCATCTCATCTATTAGTATGATATTAAAATCTTGAATATCATATCTTCCTTTGCTTTTTGTTTGTTCTTATCTGATCTGTTAGTATGATATTAAAATCTTGAGTGTCATTCTTGTTTCGCTGTTTATTTATTCTTGTCTCTTTTCAAAGTATGATTTTCATTTCTTAAATATCATTCTTAGTTCTCTGTTTATTTATTCTGGTCTCATCTAGAAGTATACTCAAGTCTGGAATATTATTCTCGTTTTGCTGTTTATTTATAGGCATCTCATCAAGAGGCATAATATTCAGGTATTGAATATCTTTCTTGTTTCACTGTTTATTTTTTCTTGCCTCAATCATCTATAAGTTTGATATTGAAGTCTTTTATTTGTAACATTATTTTCATTTTGAACTACATATAGTTTAGTTTGGATATGACCGATAATTAGTTCATCTTCCTGTTCACGTTAAAGGAATATCCCACTAAAAACCTCAAAACCTATCCGTATTTCCTCCTGTTCCTCAGGCGTTCCTAAGCAAGGAAACTGCCATATTGAGTAACATCAAATGAGAGAATATCTTTACTTTAGTCACCATGGAAACAAGATATTTCTGGTATATTTCCCTTCTGTCAGTTTGAATTCAACAACTGCTTTGATTGACTAATTTTCTCTTGAAGATGGAGATTAATTTAGCATCCATAAATGTCAATATTTATCAATTTATTCTCAAACTCAAGTCAACCTTGTTTTCATAGTGTTTCCTTTTTTGGGGGGAGGGGGTTACATTTGATAATAAGGAGGGATATTTTAGAAGTATTTCTAATATATTTCTAAATTTAATAATGTTTAATTACTTTAGTTCTTAAAATCTTTTGTTTATTCCAACTTCTGGGTTGAAAATTTCCTTAAAAACCAGCATTTTTTGTCTAGCTTCAACCATTTCATTGATTCTAGTGAAGGAAGGAAGTCAGCAATTTTTGTGAACACCGAGCAAAATCACCATTTCACTTCAGTAAAAACTGCAAAGTTGTATTTAATGATGTTCAGTTGAATTCTTGGAGAAGACTAAAAAAATGTATGCAATTTTTCAAGAACATCTTCAGATGTTCCACACACGCGTGCTGTAAAATCGAGGCAGATTGCTTTCTTTATTTTGAGAGGACACCCTGAATGACCTCTCTTTGAGGGTACATTGTGGGTTGAGGAAAGGCTGTTAATGTATGATTTCTCAGCCTAATTTCCCTTCTTAATTGTGGCAAGACCTCTATTAATCTACTTTTCCTTTCAGAAACCATCAAGCTTTCCTTAACGACTACCCTAAAACACCTGTGCCAGGTTAATGAGTGAATTTTTTTTTTTTTTTTTTTTTTTTGTGCAGGAGCACTGTTTGTTGGATTTTTCCAAAATTTCTTTAGAAAAGGTGGGGTGTCCTGCGGCCTGGATGCAGTCTTTCGTTTTTACTTTTTTTAAATCTTTTTTTTTCATAGCTCTTTTTAGACTACCAGAGTTTGTTATAAGATTTCCAGATATCTTTTTGAGCTTTTCATAGCTAATTTTTAATATTTCTGATGCTGCTACATTAGTGAACAATATTCCTTGAATATTGCTTGTATTACAAGGGAATATATTCCTATATTGTATGAATAAGGTATTTGATACAATGTGTACATGTATGTTATCCTAGCAAGATTTCAGGCAAGAAAAAGTGTGTTGTTTAATTTGCTTTGCACCATTCTCCAAAAATGCAATAACATCTCAATCAGGAGTTTGGACTAGGTTTTATTGCCATACTACTGTGCATGCATTCATGCTGAGATCATCTGTTTTCAAAAACTGAATCATTTGATTTTTATATTTTGAAGAGAGAAAAAAATAGAACATACCTTTGGAAGACATGCTATTTTTTAACCAAGAAAAGAAATGTTCAATAATTATTTATTTTTAGAGATGGTTATAAATAGACATGTCTTCACATTCACAAAAGGTAACATGAGTCTTTCAAAATCACTGTGATGATCAATTGTTCAATGAGACCATTATTACACTCTAATTAGGTCATTGATTTGAGCCACTCCTAGGCCTGCTTCTCTGCAATATGATAGGGTTTGAAGTACAAACATAATTATTAGTCAGGTTCACACGAAAGGAGCTAAACTTCAAGTTTTACTTGTAGCTTCAAAACTTTAAAGGGCCAGTCTAATGAGAACTCACGGGGAAATGAAATCGTTTGGAATTTGCAAAAGGCTCGTTTACTTGTACACATAGCACGCCCGTTGTGCGAGACCGTCGGACTAATGCCATAAATGATCGGACGGTACGAAGTTGAACGAACTGGAGCTAGGCGAATACTTCGGCCCAGGCCCTTAGTCTTGTAACTGGTCGTAACCTCGTTCACCCAAACAAGTTTAGTGTAATGCTGAAATATTTCCAAATACAAAACACGGTTTACTGCTGGTTGATTAGTCTAGCCATCGCTTCTGCACTGCCCTGCCGTGATGCGTTGTCGCCACGATTACGTAACTACCCCCAGGCTCTACCAGAGAGCTGGCTCTGTAATTACTTTTCCATATGTTTGATTACTTTCCCATCGCGCGAAATTTAAAACACAAACCAGTCTTCACCGAACTATCTCAGAGGTGATCCAATATGAATCACATGTTTTAGCACGTGTGATGGAAGTCCTTGCATCGAAAGTGACACTAAGCTCCGAGTATATTTTCCTCTCTCATCGGAAATCGCCCATGCAGGCCCACCAAAGTATCCCTTTAAGTTATCTTGTAGTTTCAGACCATATGAACGGACTTGTAGTTTCGAAACTTTAAGTTTACTTGTAGTTCCAGAACCACAAGCGAGCTTGGTTAACGCCGAAACCACGAGCAGCGGTGGGTCATCCTCGTAGTTATGGACAGTGTGGACAGAATTAAGTTTAGCAATCTCATTGTTAATGATGACCTCTCTGCTCATGTTAAATGACTAATGCTCAACTTGCAGTCTCAGAACAAGGAGCATCATTGTTTCGGGGCCGTTTGAACCCTTGCTGTTGTTTCGTTAACTTTTTAATTAGATTTCACTAACTTAAAGTTTTGAAACCACAAGTCCTGTATGAATGTAGCTGTTCTAGGCCTATGTCGATATTGTAATTTAAAACTTCTTACCCTTGAGATTTGACATGTATTAAAGGACAGCTGGTTACTGAATATATGAACAAAAGTAGAACAGGAAGGATGCTAGGAGAAAGACTTGAAATTAAGGGAGGCAGAGCAAGTGGCAAAAATGATAGTGAGAGTGAGAGAGTGTGTGTGTGTGTTTGTGTGTGTGTTAAGGAGGGGGGGGGGGCTGTACATGTAGACGTGCATGTTCAAGATGTTCAGGACATTTGAGTTTCAATAGGAATATGTGTACATGTATAGGTCAGTTCATTTTATTCCTACTTAAAATGCAGCCCCTTGCTATTTCAATTAACCAGTTGATTGATCTGATTAATTTTACATATATCTAGAAGAAATAAGCACACATAGAAAATGGAATAATGTTACAACATTTTGGTTACCTCATCTTTGCATTGTGCATTCTGCCAGAACATTCTGTTTTGGGAAGAAATTGGAGGAATATTGAATCAAATTGCAAAATGATTTACCTGCCGAATTTCTTGATGTTATGATAATTTTTCATAAAGGTAGCGACAGTGACTCATGCTTCACATGTGTGTTTGGCTGTGGAGTACTTCCCCATGTATAGCAATTTATGTCATTAGATCGGTTTCCATGTAGCCTGCATAAGGCCAAGTCAAATTGATTCCTAGTTTCTCGTCCGGATTTTTCAAAAATGAGGAGGAGGGGGTACCATGTTATTTGATATTTGATATTTTTCCAAGATGGCCGCTGCACATACAAATGCTATTAGGCATGGCTTTCCGTTATACATGTATTTATATTCTTGTGGGGTTTAAACTCCCAAAAGACATCAAGTTTTAGTTTAAGGGGTCTGCAGCAAATTGTTGGTAGGTTGTTTTTTTTTGTACATAAATATTAAATAACAAAAAAAAAGGAGGCAGGCGCAAAAAAGGATGTGGGTGGGGACAAGAAACTAGGAATAATTTTTATTTGGCCTGAAGTTAAGAATGTTGTATTAGTTCTTGATTTTGGATCGGTGATCCTTTCTTGAAAAAGGCAATGCACTATTTGATACTTGTAAGTAGATGTAACAGGGAAAATATAAGCGGAAGTTGCCAATGATATAGTTCCCACATGAAAACTGAGAAAGGGCTTTGTTATAATAGAATAATAAAAATAATAATAGTTCTTCTAAATTTTATATAAAGAATCAGTGGAAGCAAATGTCATTTCACCTCTGTACATAGCCCATATCCCTTTATTATGTTCATGAAAGAAATTATTTTTATTTCTTTACCCAAGAAATTATCATCTTTTCAATTTCATAGCATTTGTAAATAATATCTCTGTGCTCCATACATCTTTATAGTACATTTAAGACTACAAACTATTGACTGATAAATGGCGTCAAGAGAAATCCTGCTATATTTAGATTATAAGCCGCATATACCATAAGCCACAAACACCACAATCATGTGATCCATTTAAACCTTTTCTGGGCATATTTTGATGAAATATCAGATTCTTTGATTGAGAAAAGATGAGGTATTTATGATTGATTAATTCTGAATTATGATACACGGTATCAGGTGAAAAAAATGTGTTTTTTTTTTGTACCTTTTAAAGGCAATGATTCCATTTGACCATAGTTACCACAACATTAAACCATTCCTGTTTGTTATCAGTGGAGTGTGTTTGTGGTAGGATAAATGTCTAAAAAATAGTATCATGTGACATGATCACATGATTAGAGCATACTGATGTAACAACTTCTCACATACTGTAGGATGGTTGTTGTACCTGGTAGCTATTTAGGAAATACGCCAGGCAAAACATTTTGCAGGAAATTCATCATCGGAAGTTATGAGCTACAACAAGTGTGTGGGAGGACTTCATTATTTTTTGATTAGGTCACATGGGGTATTGAACTATCAATTGAATAGACTTTGTAATATGTTTTTAATAATTGGCAACTAATTAAACAGTACAAAATAATATGTTTAGATTATGTACCAACTATTTTTGTTGATGTTCTTAGACTTAACTTTATATTTAGGCCTGCATATATATTTTTTTATTTTATCGGGGGGGGGGGGCTATGAAATATAAATCTGTATTATTTCTGAAGTTGTGTCATTATCCATATATCTACACTGTCACCTGGAACACTGAATGAAATTTTAGGAATGTTTATAACGATTATAAAACAAAAAAGGTCACATGTATTTTGTTTAATTAGAAAAGTGTCAAATTTAAGTCTGTGCTTGCTGTGTGCACATGCATGCTACAAACTACATGTAAATGCATGATATCTAATTGGAGATTTAGAAGTTTGCTAGGATCACTTTCCACTCAGGAACTGCTATTTCTAAAAACAAAAAAAAATAGACTAATAGACAGGAATCATTATTGTTTTAATTTGAGGTATGCTGTGTCATCCACATGGGGTTTTTTATCTGTTCATTTTTCATCATCATCCGAGCACTCAAATACAAATCCCTGCATTTATCTGTCATCAGTTTACGCTACAAATGGTAGCGTTCAATTATCCCCTCTAGCAGATTCGCCCCCTTCTCTTACCCCTCTAGCTCGCTCCACTCATTACTACTCATTCCATCCTAAAGTTAATGACATCCGACGGGCTCGACAGTTGACATCTCCCGTAATCCTTCAGGAGAGATAATGGGATCGAATCTCCCCCGAACCGACCGCGTATGCTTTGCGCAGGATCTCAGCGAAGCCCGCCAGCGGTGGGGGAGTCGCGGATCTATTTTTGAAGTTCACCTGTGATCTGATAGTGCTTTGAGTAATGTGTTAATTACGACCACCTAAACTAATACTTCCTCCCCCTGCCTCTGGTTCTAATCTTCAATTTAAAAAAGAAAAGTGCAATGTATACTTTTATTTTAGAAGCTTACAATGAAAGCCTGACTCATACGAGTGGTTTAATTAATGAAAGACATCGGGCAGATGGGTATCGGGATGGGAGGGAAGATTGTTTTCGTGTGTTTTCTGAGAAGGTATTGATTATAGCCAGCTAATTATTGATTATTTCTGATAGAACATTATTCTGTAAGGATAGATGTGTTATAAAAATTAGAATGGGGGAGAATGTTGTTTTTCTTTGGGACATTCCACAGATGGAAAGGCTGCAACACTTACAAGCACTGCATAAATTGCCTTTGGCAAGCAATTTGGAAATATCTCTGCACTCTACAATAACCACTATCTTCATTACATGTAGGCAGCATGTACTTTTATAATTATTTTGAGGGAGAAATTCTCTATACACAAGGAATGGGATAAAAATAGACTCGGAGAGAAAAAGTGAGAAATTAAAGAGAGGTGAGAGTGAGAGAGGAATAAAAAAAAAGGCAGAGATTTAAGAAAAAAAGAAGTATACTATGTCTAAGTGTAGAATTGAAAAGAGTCAAATACAACATCCTTTAATCATATCCTGCTTACATGCCATTGGGATGACATAACCCTAATCGGTTTATAAAACAATCCCAAAATACCTGAGAATACAAATTTAGTTTGAGCAAAGTCAATCAATAGCGCCCTAATCCTGATGACCATTTCCAGTCAGTTCCTGTTGGTAACAGCATTCACTCAGCGAAGCACGAAAGACCCTAACAAATAAAAAGGCTTTGGACTTTGACCGATCCCTCGTGTGTCGGTGATTGTCCCGTCCCGTTTGTCATTCTCGTCTGACGCTCATTCTTCTGTGGGACCCTTTCAAGAACAGCACCTATTTCTGTCCGTTTGACGTTCAGGCTCTTGTGATTGTTTGTGAGTGAATGGGTTTTGTAGTAAAGTGAGCGAGGGAGTGAGTTGGCCAGGATTGCAGCATATTTCTGTGGGTCGTCGCTGCAGTGTGTGGTCATTTTAGTGATGAACCGTCAAAGAAGCAAGATCTCAACCAGGATTCAGAGCAGAGTTTATACACACTTTGGATAAGGCAGCAATGGACTTGGTTCTTTTCTAAGCAACTACTGTAGCTTGGTTTAACATTACATGCTGCACACCTGCATAGTAGTTGAAACAGTCTTTAGTGCAACTTTTTCAGACAGAGATAGATACATGTAAAAACTTCTCATTATCAGTAAAAATTTCAGTATTAACATTTTGAGGAGTCAGTGTGTGTGCTGACTGCTGTACATGTACATTTATGGGAGACAGTTATTTTACATCTGACAGCATGGGGAGTGAGGTGGATCAAAAAAAATCTGTGCTTTTGCCAGGTAAGATGATGAAACATTTTTTTTTCTTCATTTTTACATGTACTTGTTTTCTACCTAATATATTTTTTTTGTGTACAGCCAAGCCCTAAAGCATTCAAATTACAATGTTCACTTATGAATACCAATTACATGTGTTAATACAGTTCACAATCTAGGCTACATGCCATTACACTGAAAAATACTAAAGCAAACATCAATTAGAATCCACAAAACCACGTGTTGGTGATCAGTTTTACAGTTACAGATGTGTGTGATATTGAGTTCCTTAAAGGGGAGGTTGAGTTCTGGGAAAGGTGAAAAATAATTTGTGAGCCTTCTCATTCCTTTTATGTCACTTTGGAAGAACATCATAGTAGAAATGTCTCCTGAAAAGGATTTCTCTTCAAATGCCCTTTTTTTCGAAATATGACGAAAAATAGCTGAAGTGTTTAGGCTGAACATTCATGTCACATCTGTATGTAGTCTCATATACCCGTTTCTGTGTGCGGTGCGGGTTTGGGTTGATTTCTTATCATTTTGATAATTCCAAAACCTCACAATATACACCAAAACCTTATTTAGACATGGTCAACCTTTCCCAATTGCTTCCAGACAGTTTCTTTCACAATGTAATCGCATGACCAGAACTCAACTTTATCTTTAAACAGGATTTGCAATAAATAATGTAACATTAGACAACAAGTACATTTTATTTTTTTGTCTCTTGTCCGCAATCTGAGCTTCTTTCAATTGATACTACATGTGTACTGTAAGTGGAAGAGAGCTATACATTACAAAACAGGAAATTAAAAAATGTTTATATGAGCTGTGATATAATCTTGGATTCTAGTATATAGTTTTCCTGTCAAATATCCAATTTATTTTTCTTGCTGTTGAAAAATTTGAGGGGCACCCTTGTATGTGTACTTGGAATTAATATAGGCAAAAGTGGTGAACAGTTTGAATTGCAAACAATAGTCACTATATAGGGAGTAATTCAGCCTATATGTACTCGATAGAGCAATTAAGTAAATTTGAATATAAACAGTGTGATAAGATATCTGTTTATTACTGCTTTTGTCTGGTTGGTTCTGCTTTCAAAAGGTGTGTTATGTACATGTAGTTACGTACCGAGTCCAAAGTACAAATACAGTACAAATACGAAGTAAAATATGACTAGATCGATATTAATGCAAACTGCTGTATATATTGTGCAGTGTACAACTAGTTTGCTGAATGATTGACTATCAGTCATATTAATAAGATTGAAAGTAAAGATATGATTCTGTTGACGAAGGGGAGTGGCTTGTCGATCTGTTTGCTTTTGAGTTTTAACCCTTTCAGGACAACTGACCACATTTTGTGGTTTGGCTCAATAACTTTTGATTCAGAGCTCTAAAAAATATACCAGATGCATGAGTAGAAAGAGCAAAAATTTCTACACACACTATGTCCATTTTTGTTGCATGACCGTACTGCGTTTGATGCCAGGAATTTAAAAAATGACAATAAGCTTTACAATCTTTAAATTGGCAACACATTGAGAGGTTCAAAATCATTGTTTTTTATCAAAATTGGCAATTTTTTTTCAATTTTTTGACGAATTTCTAACCATATATATTTTTATAAAGACATTACACCTTTTTAGAAGCAATTAGCACTGAAAGAAAAATATTATTGTTGCCAATTTAAAGAACAAAATGAGATCAATTTAGCCCTTAAATAATTCCTGTCCTGAAAGGGTTAAAGGATGCCCATTGTTTCAGTTTCAGGCTATCATATTTTGCATGGTAGCAGGCGTGTTCAGCATTTGGACATGGTTGTGAATTTTGTTTTGAAAGAAAGAGAGAAAAAAAATCTGTAAAGATAAAGAAAAGAATAAGTATTTAGTGAGAAGAAATTAATGACCATTTCCGAGAAGAATAATGAGAATTCTCTTTTCATACAGCATTACATTTACAAACTTAAAGGGGAAGTTCACCCTGAAGATTACTTGAGTTTAAAAAATGCAGAAAAAATAAAGAAAAATATTGGCAAAGGTTTGATGAAAATCGGTCAAATAATAAAAGAGTTATGAGTATTTAAAGTTTTGGATTTGTGACGTCACATGCGAGCAGCTGCCCATTGGTCATGTAATAAATATTCCATATATTCGCATTTTTTTTTACGTTCCACGATAAATTAATATTGTTTCTTTTCAGAATCTAGTATTGAATAACATTTCTGACAATATATCAAATGCACAGACGAAAATATTCTAAATTTTCTGAGAAAACTGTATTTTATGGAATATTTATCACATTACATAATGGAGGAGCTGCTCGCATGTGACGTCACAAAATCAAAACTTCAAAAGTCCATAACTCTGTTATTCTTTAACGGATTTTGTCCAAACTTTCGCCAATATTTTTCTTTATTTTTTCTGCATTTTTTAAACTCAAGTAATCTTCGGGGTGAACTTCCCCTTTAAGATGATGATCTAATCCTAAATTCATGTATTTAGAGGAGTAATTGCGAATGAATTCTATTCTGTCATCTCCACCTGTATTATTGTATATAATCTTGTTTCAGATCGCTGTATGAATTGATTTATGAACATGCATCTTAAAAATATACATATTGGTGTTCCTCTCTTGAAGTCTCTTCTATATTTTTGGTATAGCCTTACAGGTAGTCATTAGTTCCTCCGAAGGTGGCTGATATCAGCAGGTGTGCTGATGACTTGTACCTGATGTCAGTGCACTAGCTGGCTATGGACTCTGTAGACTTTACCTTGCCACGTTTAATACCACTATTGTTTACATTGTCCATACAGGAAATATATCTGCACGTTGTACAAACAGAATATCTTTACTCCAAATGCATGTACATGTAGGTGTTATTGACATTCTGTCCACATACGCTTTCGTGACTGACAATTTGCTCCACGGTCAAATTCTAGTACAATATCAAAGTCAAAATTCTGAATTTCAACACTACATCCATTTGCAAAAGTTTAAGAGTGACCGCACTCCAGGAATTGGTGGTATTTAATTCTGTCACTGGGCCTGCATTTCAATTTCTTCATTGCATGATTACATAAAATGGATTTTGACAGTGGTCCATATCATGAGAGTAGTCTACATGTAGGGTCAGTATGAATTTCTAGTCTTTTATCGTAGACTGATATCCGATTGAAATGCAAACAGAACTCTTTAGACGATGAGGTTATATTGTCAAGTTTTCTATGCCGCGTTGTCTGTAGTTAATTTGTTTAACCCTACTGGGAGTGCATAGTGAGTGGGATGGGAATGTTAACTTTTTGGTTGTTAATGCTAGGCGTCATAATAAAGAGCATATTATGACATTTCTGCCCGATTTCCCCCCCCCCCCCTCGGGCAGCCTTGCCTTGAAATAGTGATAGCTAATGAGCCATGATGGAATGATAGGTGATTTCAAAACAGAATATTGTTGTTGTTTTTTAAAATCTCCATTATGGGGCTTTCAGAGCATGCAGAAACATGACATGCTCATTTTACATTTCCCTGCTTCAATCAGGTAGCCACACCAATAAGAAGTTGAAATTGTTCACCAATTAGTACTAAATACATGAAATTTCTTTTTTCATTACAAAATATCAATGTGAAAGTTTTATTTACCCACATGTATAAAGTAGTAAGGTATTATGAATGATAGCACTATGGTACAAGGAATTTCACATATTTTTCCATATTAATGTAGATGGATAGATTACATACAT
Organism: Heliocidaris tuberculata; assembly: GCA_025618425.1. Taxonomy (NCBI): domain Eukaryota; kingdom Metazoa; phylum Echinodermata; class Echinoidea; order Camarodonta; family Echinometridae; genus Heliocidaris; species Heliocidaris tuberculata. Next base: position 23,215,182 of record CM046844.1, on the reverse strand, counting down.
GTATGCAATCAAAATTATCAATAGTAAGTTGTACTTGTATGTATTGCAAGCCATAAAAAGTTTGTAAAAATTTAAAGCCCGGTTACTTCCAAAATAAAGTCATTACAATGTTTATTAGAAATATTTTAAAAGGGTTTGTCCATTTGTCTCTTAGCAAAACCATCATGCTTTTGTTGTTAAAACTTTATGAATGTGATCTTCTAGAGGGTATGCAAGCTGGAAGCATGCTTTTGGGAATCGTGTTAAACAAATAATTACTCCAACTTATCCTAATTTCTTATCATTGATGAATACTTCCCCTGTGTAGTATCGTTGCTACTGATGTCTCTATGTTGTTGCTCCTCAGTTCAGGTTCTCGTGACAAATTTAAGCTCTACTTTTAGACCGCATGAAACCTTGAAACTATATTAGCCACTTGGTGTTGCAGGGATTTAGGAATTAATGTTTCATAATTAGCTCAATCGCAAAGAAGTTAAGAATGATTTATTGTGTTGACAGAAGAAGTTTTGGGAAAAGAGTCCTAAAGACTTTGGACTTATTATGAAAGAAGGAAGAACAATTAAATTTCATTGTTTTCTCTTAAAGTGCAATTTCAGGTTAATTTTGGACCTAATTTTGTCAACAAACTAAAGGGGTGAAAAGTGCAGTATCTGTCATTACTTCACAGCGTGCATGATTTTAAGAAAGTTCTTATGAGGTGGCAGTATCAGTATAGTCATAATCAAATGTATGTTACGGGTTTGTATGTCTTATATCATTTCATACCAATTATATCAGTTTAAGAGCAAGAAAACAATTCTTGCTGCATCATTTGTCAAAGCAGTTGTAATATGTAGATCTGTACAAAGACTTTCAACAAATCAACTAGATTCAGTAGACTGCATAGAGAAAAGAGATTGTGTTTGCCCCTTTTCTTCCTCAATCTTCTTTGTGTTTAATAGAGCAGCTCTTGAATGTGATTTTGATCCAGTCAACTTACATGTCAATGTGATTGTGCTTATACTCTATGGTTTATTATTTACATGTATGTTTGTGTAACTGATGATATACATGTAGCAGGATCTATTTTTGCTTAAATGCATATCCTTGTTTCCCACGTCTTCCCATGTTTTAGTCTGTGAGTCATTATAAAACTTTGTTTAATAACCCAATGACAAACCAAATTCTGACCTAATTACATGGATTAATTTTAAGGTACATAATCCTATTTCTCAATGCTTATATGTTTTCGCTTTTTTTGTATTTAATTCAGTATGCTTTTAATAGCATCTCTACTACATGTAGGTACTCATTGACATAGTATTTTTAATTGCTACCTTTATTACGCTGTTTTGGTTAGATACAGGCAAATACTACCTTTCGGCACATGATTAATGATTTTTCTGGTGTAGTAAGAAGATCAGCTTCCTTTGTGGTTATAGGTACAGAAACCACACCGTGGATGTTATGATCATGTTGCCATGTATTATTACATGTATCTCTATCTTTAGTCCCACTCATAAACAAACACGACATGAAAAATGGGTTGTAGTGGGCTTGTCTGAATGAATTAAGTCACCTAATGTGAGTGTCGAAGATCGTGAGCATGACAGTGTGGCCTTGCTTCCGTTGCCCCGCTGGCAGGAAATTGTAGCAGAAACGATGACTTTCAGATGCATCCTCTGTTAAAAGATCATGGAAGAATCATGAAAAATATGTGTAGCCATGAAGCATTTCTAAAACTGGCTGAGATACACTAATTTGATGGCTTTACCAGTTCATTTTATTTAGAAAATTGAAATATTAAACACTTACACTGTAAGCATTTAAACAAGCAGATTTCACTTTTCCAAATCTATTAACCTCAAAGTACAAAAAAAACGATAAAAAAGAGAATTTGTTGTATGAGTAAAATGCAAAGATAAAAAGTAAATTAGAATATTAGGACATACATGTATTCTTGGTAAAAAGAAGAGATCATGGCCTAGTGTAAGTTATTTGAAAAATAGATATTTAATATTATCAGACAGAAGTAGATTAAAAGCAGGTATATGTAATCATTAACCAATGTGACAAGGGAACATATAAAATAAGATAAATATGAAATGATTTCAGAATCCCATTCTTCACATGCATGCTTTCTTGGGCTAGTCTTACCATTTCTTTACACCAGCGAGAGGTTGATACAAGAGAGCCCATGCATGTGCAGAGAAGACTCTACATGCCTATCAAGGTCATTTAGTAAAAGGACAGGTTACCCATCTTTGTGTCTGGAATAAAGAACACCTCCAGGTCCCAAGCTGTTTCACACCTAATTTCTAACAGCTAATCTCTTTGAGAGCTGATCAAATAGACCTAGCTCTGAGTATCACCCCACAAGGATCCTGTTTGAATAGGGACAATTTAAACCCTGACAAGTTATTGTCCTAATTTGCAAAGCCCAAGTGGTTTAGTGACTTGATTGTGTTCTCAGGGCAAACTGCATTAAGTCTATAGAACTTTGACTTGTAAGCTATTGAGGATTAAACAGAGCCCACTCCAAGTTCAAATAGACACATTTACTCACAGCCATTGGAGAATTTTATGATGTGCCTGGTCCATTTAGGAGTTCTGATTAAAGCCTGTAACACCTTTTGTTATAAAAGGCAGTTCTTTAAGCTGCTTATTGGAATTAAATCTTTGGATTAAGCAAAGGTAAGAAGCAGGATAAACTTTTCCACTCTATCTGTACATGTATGGACCTGACCAGGGTTCGTTATGATAGTAAATGGGTAGACAAACTTCCAGTATTCTAGCTTGTTGGTGGTGGATCAAGCAAAGTTTACTTTTGGACATGGGCAAATTGGATATGCATACATGTACTTGTGAAAACTCCAGAGACCTTTAATACAGAGAGACTGAAGAATCGGTGAATTCAAAGACTGATAATTTTGTGAATTTTGAGGTGAGTCAGTCAACAAACTAATAATAATAATAATAAACTGTGACTTATATAGTGCATAATCAATTAAAACTGCTCTATGCGCTTTACATGCAGTTCTCCAAGATTACTTAACTACAATACAATCAAATATGTCTTTAGATTCTGCTTGAAAGATTCTGTAGATGTACACGACCGTAAATGTGCTGGCAAACTATTCCACAGTTTTGGACCACAAAAATCAAAGCTAACTTCACCCTTCTTCGAATCAACTCTAGGAACATGTGAAATTGAAGTATCTTCACTAGAGCGAAGTCTGTAATTTGACCGGTGAGGTGACTACCGTAGTTAATTCAAGGAGGCAGTATGTTCTGTCTTTCTGCAACCTGCAAGTAGTTCTGTTTTGAAGAAACCTTTCTTATTTGTAAAGACTGGATCATAAATTTGTTAAGAGCCAAAAGGGCATAAAATCATATTGTTTGTTCATAGAGTGCTGTCAAGGGAGCTCTTCCACTCAGCATCTAACCTGAGGGATTGATTTTTTACTTGCACATTGTTTATATGCCCCGACAATCATGAACCACAGCCCGTAAGTTTAATTCCTCGGCATTACATTCTGACTTATGGATTCTGCGGAGTACCCTTGTAGATGTAGAAGTCCTTTTAAGCTCACAGCAGACGATATGTGCCAAACATGGTACCAGTTGAGTCTGTTTTGGCAGTTCAAAGAGAGTGCATTTTCATTTTCATTTGAGTTTATATGCGAAGAAGGAATCTTGTCAAATTGCCAGGTTCGTTTCTCCATTTGTATTCCCCTCTCATGAGGAAGGGCAGACTTGGATTTGTGATGCTGAAATAAGTTTTGTGGATCTTCGTTGCCTATGTAGGCCCCTTACAGGGGAAGGAAATAAGAATCAACGCTGTGAATCCAGCATTGACCGTTTTAGAACTACAACAAATTTTGTAATACTCCCCCTTCTCCCATTACAGTTTATATTCAGTGTTTGCCTTGGCTTTGCCTAGAATGTCTTGGAGCTTAACCCTTTCAGGACAGGAATTATTTAAAGGCTTAATTGATCACACTTTCTTCTTCAAATTGGCAACAATAATATTTTTCTTTTAATGCTACATGGTTCTAGTAAGGTGTAATGTCTTTGAAAGCAATATACATTTTTACAGATTTTGTCGAAAAGTTGCAAAAATTGCCAATTTTTATGAAAAAGCAATGATTTTGAAATCTCAATGTGTTGCCAATTTAAGGATTTTAACTCTTATTCTCTTTTTTGAAATTCCTGGCATCAAACACAATATGGTCATGCAACAAAAATGGACATAGTGTGTGCAGAAATTTTTGCTCTTTCTACTCATGCATCCAGTATATTTTTTAGAGCTCTGAATCAAAAGTTATTGAGCCAAACCACAAAATGTGGTCAATTGTCGCAAAAGGGTTAAAGCGTTATATATACACATGTAAGCCTGTGGAAACATTTATTATCTTGATTCACCATTACTTGTGAGTTTAATAGATTAATGTTAACCATTTCCTAAATTAATTGCATTTGGATATGATATACTAATGACGGTGAAATAGAAAAGGTTTTTAAGCATTGTTTTGAACAAGGGTATGGCAAAGAATTTGGGTCAACTCATCTTGTGAATGTTGTTCTCTCCAGAACAAGTGTGTTCATACACAAGAGTATGCCTCTTTAGCTGCGTTGTTAATCACATTTGTTTCTTTATACAACATTTCTTGATACAAATTTGGGATTCTTTTCCTCTAATGTGAAAGAGTTACATGAGGACTGATGCAGTTAGAATGGGGCTGCAGCGGCCAAGGGTGGTATGGCACACGTACGTAGGAAATATAAAATCCCACATCTCTAAACTTGATCACCGATTGTAGGATTAGGCAGTCGCTGTATAGGTTTATCAGGGAGAGAAGGAAACATTAGTTCAATCAAAGATGTGCTGCACCTAGTTTTACAAGTTTTCCCTGAAGACGGACTATTTTTGCTCCAAATAAGATCAGAATCTGAAGTTAACTTGTCTGCACGTGATGTTTAGAATAAATATAGCAAAGCCTGCAGTATCTTACCTGCTGAATACTGAATTCTCCCATTTCCATAGGCTTTGTACAGGGGCCATCGAGTTCCCGTAGGCAATGGGCTAATATTGCCTGTAATCTTTGTATCATTACTTTGTGTAGAACTTGTTGATCTGTCAGTTGAAGATATGGATTAGGTATATTAATAGTCAAATATAAAATGCAGATCAAAGTAGGTCCATAGTCATGGAGCCAAATCGTATTTTCACCAACATGCCTTTTCTACAAACCTATACAAGTTTTTTTTTTGATAATAGGAGGAGGAGAAAAAGGGAAAGAGCTACATGAAGGGCTCAAGTTTTGTATTTTATCATCTGTAGAAGTGACATAGTCTTACTATCTCTTATGAAAGAATAGAAAGAATAACACGAAAGGAGAATATGATAGGAGGAATCAGATAACTGTTTTGAAAGAGAAAAACATGGATTATGATGTATACTTTTCTGCTCTGATTTATATTCTTTGATTTTTTGGTTTAAGTTTTGAGACAGAAAGAATAAGAAGCTATGAAACACAATATTAAGGCAGCCCCTGAAATAGGAAGTTCAAATTTTTCCATTCCTAGGGTTTGGAAGTTATGGGAAACCATTCGAATATAAAAACTGCTTGAATTTCACTTTTTATTGATCCAAGCTGCTACTATAATCCTGAAACATAATAAGATAAGCAAGAGCCATAAACACTGACTTGCCAACCCAAACCGGCCGAAATGTGGTTTATCGGAACCGTGAAAGGAGATAAGCGCCAATTAAAGCACAAGTTCGTGAACTGAAAGTCCTGTTAAAGTTGCGAGTTTTGTTGCCACCTGGAGGTCGAGTGCTCCCTGGTGAATTCATGTTTGACGTCATTTCTTACCTGTCACTTTCGATTGGTTGCGATCCTGTATCTTGTTTCAACTTTTCTTCATTTCTATTTCATGAAATATGTCTCTAACATTAATTTCTTCTAAATAATTTTAAAGTCTAAAAAGAGAAGTCTTGAAAAAAAGAATCTTTTAAGACTATTTTTTAAAACAAGATTGTAAAGGGAAACAAAAAGGAAACAAGATAGTCCATTTATAAAAAAAATATATTATCACATTTGACTTGATGTAATGACATAATACATATACATGTGTAGGTGAATATGGAGAGAATGGTCAAGAATAGAGAAAAGATGTGATAGAAAGTGAGATATAGTTAATGATACATGTTTGTTGTAACATTTATTTATTTGACTTTTTCTGGTTGATCTGATTCATGGACTATCATTCTAAATTTCTCTTGCATGGATGTTATCAAGTCCTATTTTAGCAAATTTGCTTTGAGATTGAATGATTGCTGTGCTCCACCATGAAGAAATCATTTAGGGAGAAGCTGATTTTCTGAACATGGTATGTTTTCAGACTGTGTTCCATTGCTTACTTGGTTACGTTAGTAGAAAATTACTTCAGGGTCTGCTGCCGGTAACAAAATAGAAACCAGGGAACGTGATCAAAAATTTAATCATGCTTGATTAAGTTTGAAAACGAAAGATCCAACTAAGTTCATGTCACTCAATTAATGAACTGTGAATAAGATTTCTTAAGCACTAATTAACTTCTTTGGAGCTAAAAGGCACTGTAATCTCCATGGATATAATTGAGAATGATTTAATGTGCAAAAGCATTACCCACCTTCAATTTCTCAAAAACGAACAAGCAAATGGAGCAAAAACAAAACAAAACAAGCAAAAAACAACTACCAGAAAGAAAGAAAGATTGTTTTGGACCTAATTAACAAAAAGATGAGAAAGATAATCTGAAAATGTGAAATGACACTTAAAGATAAAGTTGAGTTCTGGTCATGAGGTTGATTTGTGAAAGAAAATGTCTCAAAACAATTGGGAAAGGTTGATTATATATGCTGTAAGGTTTTGGAATCACCAAAATGTTAAGAAATTGACTCAATCCTGCTGAGAGTCACATGCACTGCACACAGAAATGAGTATATTTGACTGCACACAAATGTTCGGCCCGAACGTTTCAGCTGTTTCTCGTCATATTTTGAATGTGAGAGCATTTGAAGAGCAATTCTTTTCAGGGGACATATCTACTATGATAATCATCCAGACTAACATATAAAGAATGAGAAAGCTCACAAATTATTTGTTACCTTTCCCAGAACTCAAGCTTCCCTTTAAGTAGGTAAGTTGTAGGTTAAAGCAATAAAATATAAATTTTTCATTGTCTCGTTCATTGTTATGGGGGGGGGGGGGGCTACATGTAGGAAGGAAAAGCGATTCCTCTTGCTATCTCTCATTACAGTAGTGATATGAGCCTTGTTTCGAGCCCCAGCCCTGTTGACACACTGGATATTTACCATGTGCCGCAGTTGTTCTAACCTTATAACATTGCACTCTTGGGGTTTATGTTAACACAGTGAGTGAATCAAGTATGAAACACCCTCCAAGAGCATTTAGGACCCCTTTTCATATTCACTGCCGAAGAGGTTTGGGCCCGGCTAAGCTCTGACCCAGAAGTTAACATGAAGTTACCAGCTTCAGCTTTGCTCCACATTCAGTTTCAAAATATCACTTGTTGATATAATAATAATTCAATATTTATATAGCGCCTATTAAAAATTTCTCTAAGCGCTTTACAATATACAACATAACTACCTAACTTAACTAACATAACTACCTAACTTAACTAACTTAACTACCTAACTTAACTACGGGCAAATTACAATATACAACATAACTACCTAACTTAACTAACAAAGCTACCGACTTAACTAACTTTTTTTTTTTCTTTCAAACTTAACTACCTAACTTAACTACGGGCAAAATAATACATTTAGCATTGCTTAACTTAACTTCATTAATGTTTACGGAAAAGATAGGTCTTATAAGTGCTACTTTGAAAGAACTGAGAGAAGAATGACTTCTTTTAAGATATGCTCTACATTTTACAATAGGATGGCAGGGAACAATTGAATACATTAAAACAGGGCATGGCCTTGTTTAAAAACACCCATGAAAACAAATTTATGTGTAGGCCAATATAAATTAGATGATTATGATGGCAGTAGTCTCGTAAACTGTGCTAGGTACATGTATGATTTTTCAGTTTCGATGGGCTAGTGTTATGCATTATGTAAAGCTGTAGGTCCCTTATTAGTATGCTTATCTTTAGGCATGTACATGTAGGCCAGATAGCACTAAGGTAAAGTAAACATCAATCGATTTCACCAATGTGAAACTGAAGATTAGATTTCCGATGTGAAGTGGGCCAGGACATTCTCAGTCCCAGGGATGCTCTACTGTGAAAGGCCTTGACTGCCTGTACTAGTCGCACAGACTACATTCACTATACAAAGAAGGGGAACAGAAAGATCGAGAGAGGTGAAGTTCAAACTGAATGTGTACAATGGATTTCATCTGAACATATATCCGGATTATCCACATAAGGGAGTGTTTCTTTGTGTAATTCATTTGTTTGAATCGTATTTCGGGATGAGTATCGACTTCAAAGGATGGGATCTACTTAGCGGGGAAATTACTTTGCTGTGATGGTATGGTACAACTTGCTTTTGATTTGATCAAATTGTAGTTGGTGCCTGTAGCGTGCATTTATACTATTGGCATGTTGTCTGCATTGTTCACTTAAGCAGTCTGTGGCATGGACGAGTGAATGCATATTTTGAAACAATTGGTGTGTGATGAGGTTTCTTGTTAAACAAATATTTCTCTCAGAGTCAAATGATCTATTTGTCTTTGTTGGGTAACAAAAAACAAAAAACAAAAAAATTACCTGCACTGTACAATTTTGGGTGAATTTTCCCCTAATATGGACTATGGATTGATGATATTGCAATTGCATGATGTTATAAGTGTAACAGTTATCTTATAAAAAGAACAGATCATCTTGTTATCAAAGGTACATGAAGCAGTATACCCAGTAGTCTGTTTACTGCATCAAAGCAAAACTGTTTTGTACCTTGTAATCAGATTAACTTCTTGTTTGAATGAAGGCTGCTCTATTGATGATGGCATGTGATTACTGCTTCACTGGTTTTCAAGTTACTAGTGTGATCGACTGGTAGACACATTCAAATGTATGTAGGCCTTCCTGATATTTGTTTACATCTGATGTAAAACTGAACTCACAACTGAGTAGAAATAATTTTATTTCACACCGAAAACTCCTTACATATTTTTTATTGTAAAATTGAGATTTTGCCACTACGCAATTTTTACCGGTATACATTTTGTTTAGGCCCTGTTTATTTACTTTTAGTCCAGAGCTCTTTTTGCGATCTCTTTTGAAACCTGACAGAGCTAATGGAGTTACATTTCTACATTGCTCTCTACTCGAATATATTTTTCATTGACTCCCAACTCCTTTCTCTTTTGCCTACAGCCATCCAGTCCCTGGACTCGCTCAATGACCAAATAGTTCAGTTTATCTTCACACCAAAGTCAGCTGAATGCGACGTCAGTGGAGCCGGCACCGGTGACAGCCTCAAGCCCCTCGAGCGTGACTCGTTGAAGTCCAACCTCGCGCTGATGCGGAGACTCCTCGTCGATGCGCAGGCGAAGTTTCACCGTATGATGGACGATAACAAGAAACTTGCAGCAAAGATTGATAATTCGTTACAGGTGAGTATTTAGGCCTATAAAACAAACATGTCTACTGTGGTGACATGACATTTGCTCCTGCGACATTTGCTCCGCCGTCCATATCTCGAAAGGTTAAAGGTTAAGGTCAAGGTCATGATTTTGTTTTTTGTTCAGGACAATGTGAAGATTAGGATTAAGGTTAGGGTTAGGGTTAGGTTTAGGTTTAGGTTTAGGATTAACATGGCAAAGTTAGACCGGAGCAATTGTCACAGGAGCAAATGTCATGGAACCGTCTACTGTATATCTCTTGCAGAATTAATCTTCCTTATATTGGTCTATATGTGAGAGTGGGAAGGTAATTTAGCCTGGAAAGCTAAATAACAATTTGTTAAATAAGATGCAATTCATGTCACTCTACACAATAGATCATTCTTGTTCTCTGTATCTATTGAAAACTCATGAAGCATTCATGTACATCAAGATTTCTTACAATGTACAAGATTATAGGGCCCTTGAAAACAAATTAGTGTCACGTAATGAGCCATGTCACTGTTGTAGCCTTGATCTAAAGGTTCCTACCCTTGTGCAACAGAGCATTTGATGAACCCGCTCATCGTTCTAAGCCCCATTTACCAGCGTGAGGTGTTCCAAGAGTGTTCTGATTTCTTCAAGTGGTTGGTAAAAACATTGACAGTCTTGTCTGTCATTCAGTCGCTAGAGGTCCATGTACATGTACACTGAAGATCTAGAAACTTTTTGACAAGTTTGCTAGTGCTGTATCTTTTTGGTTGTTTTCCAAAACTGGTTTATTACCTTTCCGTAAGATCCAGGCTGATTTTTCAGTTTATATTTTAAGAATTTATTCCTTAAAGATTAGAAGCAATGTGCTCATTATTTTTTATAATTAATTAATTGTCTTATAATTGCTTCATTTGTGTGCTTGCTATTTTTGTCTTCCTTCTTTTCTTCTCTCTCTTTTCTCTCCTTTCTTTCTTTTTTTTTTTGTTGTTGTTGTTCATTCTGTCTTTCTCTCTCTCGCTTTCTCTGTCTCCCTTTCTTTCTCTATCTCCTCTCTTCCTCTACAGTGTACTGTCTTTCTGAAGATCTCATTGCCTTTCCACTTCTCTCTCATTCTTCCAGACGCTAGTCCTATTGTCCATCCTCTCTCTATCTCTCTCTCTCTGCATCACTTTCATCTTCTAATCAGTCCGCTTACTTCCTCTTTCGATTTCATTTCTCATCTCTTTTATTCGTCTACTTCTTGTAATGACTCTTTAATGGACTTAGGGTTGTTGAAGGGCAGCAATCCATTATTCATATATCAATTTCAAACTCGATTTTTGTGGAAACTGCCACAAGCCTCAAAACCTCACTCTCCAGAATGAGCAAGATTTCCTGTGCTGAATATTTTATGCCTCTCCAAACCATTCTGTCTGCCAGGCCAACCCAGAAATTGTAACCCTGTTATAATATTTTCTTCTTTTTTTTTTGGGGGGGGGGGGGAGGGAGGGGGAGGGGGCTTTGATGCAAAATGCATTCCGAGCCAGTATTCATAGAAGTGACAATATAATAAACTTTATTGCAGATTGAAACCCTGAGCAAGTCTAAATGTCCTCTGATTTAATATGGAATGCTTAGTGTCAGTCTATTCATCCCTTACGGATTATTATTATTCTACAATCAAACGGATGAAGAGAAATCATGTTATGACAAGAGTCATTTTTCTTTTGCATTTAAAGGCTGAATTAATGTAGATTGCATTTTTAGTTGTACATGTATAGAATTACAGTGATTTGTTTGGAATGCCCTCCATATGAAAAAGTTTGACCCTAAAACGCGCAGAAAGTGCTAAACGCACCGAGAGTCCTCCTCTACACTAGTAATGTAACCCCGGCGGCCGGCCGGGGCCGTGCCGGGACACCGGTGCGGTTATAGCGCTAGTGCAGTGCATGCTGGTGTACGTGTGTGTAGTGCTTCCAGTTATAACTATACCTGATTTGATACTTAAAGGGCAACCGTTTCCTCTCGACGAATAAGAATCATTGTTACATGAACATAGAACTGAAAATATCTATTTTCAGAAACCGTCCGAAGAAAATTGATACCATACTCCAGTGATATTTGGCAGGCCATTGATTTTACCAACTACTCGCCAAAATAGGGAAAAATGGCACAATCTCCAATGTTCAAAAGCTGAAAAAGTTGAAATTCAGACGTCAAAAGTGCAACTCTTTTCTTTATTAGAATAATAGCAAATTTGGTATCATTTTAAGCAAAACATTTTAAACTTTCCAAAACCATCTGAAGTTTTGTGAAAAACATGACTTATTTTATGTAATTACAGTCATTTCATCAAAAAGCGCTGTTTTCGATGTTCATTTCCAGTGTTAAACGGGATTCGCTGGGGCGTATGGAGCAGATGCGCGCAACTTTTCCATATGGGGAGGCTGACACTTAGTGCATCTTAAATCAGTGGACCAAGTTTTACTTACCGTAGTCCACTTTTATGAAAACAGTCCAAAGTGTTTTGGACAGCAAGATAAGCAAAGACTACCAAAGACTATTAAATTTATTTTTTGGGGGGGGGAGGGGTTAGAGAAAATGTTCTCCTTTATTATTTTATGTAAAACCATTTTTGTAAAAACATAACACTTCAAAAACAAACAATTATAAAAGAGGCAGTTTTCTCTTTTAGGACTGCAGGATGTGGTTGCCCAAGGCTTTCCTTGTTGAGATCAAGAGAGCGGCCTGTAGCCAAAAAGCGTTTGATGTACCTAAACATTACCCTTGAAAACATGGCTTGATTTCCAACCGGCTAAGCACCCAATTTCCTCTATGGATAGACTTTGACAGTTGCCTTCGTCATATTCCCCGTCTCAACTCATTTTTCTGAAGAGTTGCTAGGAGCATGGCTCAAAGGCACATCGCACCTTGCTGATCAGCCAAGGCCGCGATACCAAAATTAAATCATGGTGTGACGTCAAATTACATGGCCCGAGGTTGTGAGACCTCTACACCCTCCTTTTACAAAGCAGATTAAACCGAGCAGTTTATCGTCGTCAAAAATGCCCCAATTTAACAAATTTGGGGATTGGGTTTGACAAATAAACCCCCCTATGTCTGAGAGATAAAGAAACGAGGGCAACAATCTTTCAAAACTTGCCAATTTGAGAGCATCAATACCTTTCCGGAAAGTTGTGATGGAGACAAGTTTTCGTGGCATAATCCGCTTAGGCTTCCACATCATTAATAACTGGGTAAGTGATTTTGATGATTCATGGAGTGTCTACCAATGCATGCTTAGAGATTTACAGCAACTGTTGCTAGGGGCAGCAAGCAATTCAGCTCTGAAATGTTCGAAAGAAGATCTGGAAACCTGAAAGAGTGGGGGGGGGGGGGAACTAGACACAATTACCCAGTTTTTACTTTTCTTTGAAGAGTAAATAAAAAAACACTGATACTCTAGGGAAATGATTATTCAACACATCTTAAATCATTGATCACAACATCTACGATGCTCTATGGTAATATTTTATAATTGCTTGCGAGATGAAAATAGGTGCTGCGTCTTTGAAAGTAGGCAACTGGACTTTCTGCAGTGATCATCAATCTCGTCTTTCCAATAAACAATGGAGTCCCATCGATGATGCAGAGAAATCGGGAGTTAAATACGTCACATGCCGTGTTCTCATTGTATAGACCTGCATGTATACTGTGCATCTTTCAGAAAATTGTCTTACATGTATCAGTAGACCGCAGAAGATTCTTGGACCGTCTAATGCAATGGAAGAAATCTGGAAGAAAAAGTTTAACTGCAGAATTTCCACATTAATATGTTTTTTTTTATAATTGAAACACATTGGTTTATCTGACTTGAGTGTTTCCCCACTGGACAAGGAAATAGTAGAAATTTGGTCACATTTTGTGCATTTTGGAGATCTACATGTACATGCATGTATATATCATCTGTTGAGAGCCAGAAGGACGTTAAATCTATGTTAAAGTATAGGAGTTAACGCCCTTCTAGCTCCAAACAGACAATATTCAATGGCATTGTCTTTTACAGAAATACATGTAGCTGGGGATTTGCTTGAGCAAGAATTGAGTAAGGAGTCGATGCCCTCGGAGCAATTATTATATATCAAATGCTTGCCTGTGTTTGCATGACAATATTCTATCTGTCTGTAATACTCTTTATCAAACAGAAAATACCACCAGCGATGCGATGTAATGGAGGAATATTTTTGGGGTAGTTATTGGGTATTTCCTCCTTGAAATTTCTGTTGGCAACTTCTTATTTTGAGTAGTTTGTTATTGTTTTGAAGGATGCTGCCGTGAGAACACAGTGATCATGGATCTGGGGAATATTGTCTTTGATGATTAATTGCGCATCTCCAGCATGCCGCTTGGCCGTCATAAATAAATGCTCCCTCACGGAGGCTTAGTCATCTCACACTCGGTCTCCAGGAGACAACATCAATCACATCAGACCCAAGAATGGGAACTGGGTGTGGTGATTAGGGGGTAGAGAAATGGTGCCACACACTCCCCCAATTGCTCTAATTATTGTTCTGGATATCATCCTCTTTAATGGTGATTGGTTGTTTGAAATCCTCCTGGTTAATCAGTATTTTCTTGTAGTTTTCTGTTTCAACTTTCAGCCTGTGTCGTATTTGTCAATATCATGTGTCCAGATGTTTGCACATTATATAGCTTTCATTTCTCTGTCTCTTTCTGTCTGTGCATCTCCCCCCCCCCCTCTCTCTCCCCCCCCCCCCCCCCCCCCCCCCCCCCCCCCCCCCCCCCTCTCTCTCTTTCTTTCTTTCTCCTCTCTGTAATGATTCTTTATGAGAGAAAAAACATGCAAGGTTTGGCCCTTCTTTTACATTCTGTTTTGGTCTTCCCCTCTTTCTGACCATATCTCTGCATCTCATATCATTTTATTTCACTAACTACATGTGTTCTCTGTATCCCTCTCTCTCTCTTTCTCTGACTCCGATTGCTCACTCTTACTTTACTTGAGTACTGTTCTTTCTAGTTTCATCACTGCTAGTTTTAATCCTAATTCTGTCATTATAAAATCCTTCTCCTTCAATTTCCCTGTGGAATCTTTATTCCCGTCTGAATGAGCAAATTATGACTTGTGACAGCCTAGTGTCTGAGTGTTCATTTAAAAACATGCCTCATCTTTAATCTCACAGTCATTTTATCTTTACCGCTCTCGTCCCCGAACCGATGCTATCTCAACTGTCTCTTTCTCACTGTCTCCATCTTCATTTTAGTAATCCATTTCTCATCGTAATTCAGTTCCTCTCTGTCTACATGCGAGTTCCTTTCTGGGCTTCTATCTCTCTTGTCATCTATCTCACATTCTTATTCATTTCCCTTTCCATCTCCTATTGTCTCCTTCCCATCACGAGTTGAGTTTCATCTTCCAGCTCTCTTCCTCTCCTCCTCCCTCTGTCCCTCCCCCTCTCTCCCTGTTCCTCCCTCTCTCTCTCTCTGTTTCTCCCTCTCTCTCTCTCTGTTTCTCCATTTCTCTTTTTTTTTTTATCTCTGTGACTGTCTTGTGTCTGTTTTCTCTTTTCTTTCTTTTCTTTCTTTCCTTTCCCCCTTTTAACTCTCTCCCACCCTTCTCTCTCTCTCTCTCCTTCCCCCTCTCCACCCTCTCCCCCTCTCCTTCCCCTCTCCACCCTCTCCCCCTCTCCACCCTCTCCCCCTCCCACTTTCTCTCTCTCTCTCTCTCTCTCTCACACACACACACACACACACACACACACACTCTCTCTCTCTCTCTCTCTCTCTCTCTCTCTCTCTCTCTCTCACTTTTTTAAAGAGAAGTTTGTTTTAGTGTCCAGTTCTGGGGTATCAAGCCAGGAGTATGGAATATTGGGGCAGTTGTTTGTTATTGATTAATCCTTGGCTTACGTCTTGCTCCTGATCAACTTCTGATCAACTTGTTTGGAAGCCTACCCCCTTGAATAACGATAGACGCTTCTATGTCTCATGTCTGTTTTGATCCCTCTTTCTTTCTCCATATCTACCATCTTCCCCCTTCTCTCTCTCTCTCTCTCTATCTCTCCTTTCTCTCTGTCTCAATCTGGCTGTGCATGGAATCCATGATACCCCATCTTGAATCATGGATGATGAGCATCATGAGGGCTGACAGCTTGGTGTTGAGCGCTCATTAATAACATGTCTGCTGTACATTGCTGTCCATACATGTAGGCCTACAGTACATAATGAAGCAGACCTGCATTGACACAGGCACATCTGAATGGGCCACAGCATGTACAGTAGTAGGTCCATGGCCACAGTAAGACTTATGTATTTAAACATTGTCAATATGCTTGAATATGGTGGTACTGCCTTACATTGTAACTCTAAACACCGTCTACAATTCTTTACTGTTGCTTATGGGCCGGGCTGAATGGTTTAGAAATCATCTATACTCTGCTTTTGTTTCATGAAAGGTTAAGTTACCAATTCTTTGTAATAATTGTATGTTTGTTGCTTGAAGGGTCTTGATGATATCTGACAACTACTTGAGCCAAATGTTCAAGAATTATTTTCTTACCTATATGACTGACTCTAGGATCACAGATGTTGGCTTCTTTCAATCCATACATATGCTTTCCTTGACTTTTTGGATTGATTTCTCTTTTTGATTTGTATTTTTAAAAAATATTAAAGTGACAGTAAATTGAAGCTCCTAATGGCACCATCTTTCAACAGGATTTGAAAAGTGTCTGTGCCTCTCATTTTCCCATCATGCCCCATTCTAGTTTGTAGAAGCTCAGAATGTATCTGTAGGCAATTTTCCAGATGTGCAACGTCAAAAATAATAGTTTGGAATATAAAATGTGCCTATTTTTCAAACAGCTGTTTGTCGAAATTCAAAATAAAATCCAATTAATTTTCAAATTATAATCTAATTTAGCAGTTACTGTAAGATAGCGCTGTTCAAGTTTTGTCAGTTTAATGCAATTTTGAATACATGTAGTGCTTTTAAGGCTTCTAATTTTTGTTACTTATATTGCCACCAAAAGGTTAATTCTGCCTGATTTATTTGAGCTGGAATCGTGCCAAGTATCTTCCTTATTTGATTGATGATTATTTGATTTATTCATTTGGATGTCTGATGTCTGCTCTGGGTTTGACATTTACTGAGTCACTATAGTGAAAGTCTGGGAGCTATGATGTCACAGTGATGACCCCATTCACACTACAAATACAAATGTATAATCTGATTCCATTCTCCTTCCACACTGTAGGAAGAGCACAGAACAATTCCGTGGAGCATTTTCATATTGTTCACATTCATCTTCTAGAACCTTCATTGTTCACACCTGACATTTAAAGCCACCTCAAAAAATTAATTAAAAAAAAACCTTCAGAGCAAAATAAAACCATTTTATGGGTAAATGAATGTCAGATGAGGTGAAAAAGTAGCTGTGTAGCACATGTACAACATGTAGGCCCTGTAGGCCCCTAAGCTAGTAAGTTATCTGTGTGTTATAAGATATTATTTTGTTTTGCTGCTGTTTTTTTTTAAGGTTGTTTACTTATCATGCACATGAACATGTAAACAAGGCTTTATGAATGTGATACCTGTGTTCATAAACTTGGCTAATGAGACCAATCGTTAATGGAAAATTAATTCCATTTATTGTCAAAGCTATGCTATTACAGTAAAGCCAGCCTTTTATTTCATAACGTAATGATCCCAATATATAATTGGTGATAAATAAACTATGCACACAAGTGATGCAATAACGCACTATTGCAGTCAAGTGATTTGTTTACACATTCGTATCTTATGCACTTGAATGTCATTATCTTCTTATTGTTTCATGTTTAGATTGGTTATCTTTATTCCTCAAGGGCTTATGAATAGGACCATCGAAGTTTGTAGTGCTTTTGTAATTGATTATTTTCATCAAGGAATATTCAGTAAAATATGGCCTATTATGTTTATGCAGACTTTAAAATGCAATCCTTGTCCAGAGGAATTTGAATTTTTTTTTTTTTTTTTATTTCTTACCCTGAATCCTGATAGGCTTCTTGGAATTTTCAAGATCACCAAAGAATAAGAGGAGAAAGGATTTGTGCAGAAGACGGAAGATTTATCACTTTTGATATCAAATCATTATTGTCTGGCTACTTTTTTTCACCTATGTAGAATGCGAACCATGAAGTAGATGCACTAAGAGAAGAGCTTGCCGATACCAACAAGAGATTGAGTCATATGAGCACCGATTCTTCCCCCACCACACCCGACAACGATCAGGATAATAAAGGTAAGAGGTTTTCCTCCCCCCTCCTCCTCCAGAGTACTAGGAAGTGGGCTGCTACATTTCTAAGGGACATATGTAACGCGCCTGCGTGCGCCTGGGGATAAAACTACGGATAATAAAGGTTCGCTATCGAAGACATTGAGACACAACCATGGCCTCCTCAGTTGTAATCTTTTATGGTCTGATTGTGACTGTATTGGGGTTGTTCTGCTGGTCTTTTGATGTGAATGATTATGTCAGAGTTGGACGGAATGTTTGATTCGTGACACATACCACTTTGAAGTATTCAGAATTTGTTATTATTTATTTTTATTTAGAGTTATTGAAACTGATTGGAGCATATTTGAAAGGAAACAAATCACCAGTAAAGAAAGATATTCATTTTCTAGAGAGATTAAATTCCCTGAACTGAACTACATGTACTTGAGTTGGCATCCTAAGGATAATTTTATGAGAGAATATCCCTCATCAGCAGGATTTGTATTGCCAGCCTGGATTGTTTAAATGTGCTAAATTCCATTTCCCTATTTATTTGTGGTTATTGGTACCACGTAGTTCATTGTTTTTGACATGTATTTCACATTCTTTGACCCTTGATAGAATGGCAGAAGCAGCAGGATCAGCATGAACTGCAGAAGCTGAGGGACAAGTGCGCCCGGCTGGAGATGGAGAACAAGAGCCTCCTGAAGCAGATGGATGATGCCCACATCGTGGAGCAAGACCAGGAGGAGGTGCCCACTGCACAAGACCTCAAAATACAGCTCACACAGACGGAACATGAGCTAGCAAGGGCCAAGGAGGCACTCACAGGTTAGTCATTGCCTAAATCATCATCATGCAGTTTTGACAGATTGTTTTGTTTGCTCATGTTTTCAAAAGTTTGAAAATGATTAAGTTTGATATGATCCCATGATTATAATTGCAAAGATCATTATCCTTCAAAATTTTTGAAGAGTATGTGTTAGTAGTTCTGTCTTTTTTATTGGGTCACAATTGGCAATTTTGTTGTGATTTAAGTAATTCTTACAAATTTTGTATAATCCGAAGAAAATGATTATATATTAACTTGGGAACATATGTGATTAGTCATAGCTCATGACTCCTGTGGTTGTGATTACACTGAAAAGACAACGTCTATGTGCAGTTTATACTGTTACAGCAGTGTGTTCAGTGAGAAAAAATGAATCTGAAATATGATCGTCATGGTCTCCATCAGGTTTACAAACCAAAACAACTCAGGTGTACTTTTTCATTGAATCCTATTCCTGTAATGTACTCCTTGCTTAGTGTCTATTATATGATATATTCATATTATTTGTCACTCTCCAGCTATGAAAGCAGACAGGAAACGACTAAAGAGTGAGAAGGTGGATCTCCTGAACCAGATGAAACAGCTCTACTGCACGCTGGAAGCTAAGGAAGAGGAGATGAGAGATTTCATTCGTAACTACGAGCAGCGGATGGCGGAGAGTGAAGCCAGCCTCAAGAAGATTGTCGCAGAGAAGGAGGAGGTGGAGAAGGACCGATGGGAGATCTTGAAGAGAGCGAGGGAAGCGGCCGAGAGATCGGTGGCACTCAGGGAACAGCTGGATAAGAAGGAGAAGGAGAACGAAGGCTTGGAAGAAGAAATCGAGAAGGTAGGAAAGAGAGGAAGATGTCTTACTGTGGTGCTATCAAGAGACATGTTTCTTCAAAGAATGCGGAAGAGGATGGTCGGATATTTGCCCTGGCATCATTTGCTCTGGGCTATGTTTTATCAAATATTTAGGCTAAGGACTTAAGATAGAAATAGGCTTTAGGTTAGATTTAGGGCTAGGGTTAAGTTAGGGTTAAGGTTAGGTTTAGCTTGGGTGCAGTGTTGGAAGTAAGAAATTCTCTTATAAATTTATCATGTAGCATTGTCGCAAACTTGAAATCCAGTGACCAGGGGTAATAATAATATTGTAAAGTGCCGTGAAATATTCAGGTAATGCTCCATAAAAATGGAAAATAGTAGTACATTTAGTAGTAGTAGAAGTAGCAGTAGCAGGAGCAGTAGCAGTAGTAGTGGTAGTACAATGTAGTTGCAGCAGCAGAAGTACATGTAGCAGCTGTAGCAGCAGTGGCAGTAGCAGTATAATTATTGTTATTATATTCTTATCTTTTGCCAATCAGGTAAAGAGACAGCTCATATCCGAGCGAAATGCCCCTCGCATCCTGCTTAGCAACTCCGGCAGTGTCACCGACTCTATGGTGCTAGCATCCCATTGCCGGGATGGCTCCATTGGTTCAGACAGCGTCTTATCCCAAGGCCCAGATGGAGGAGACCTGAGCAACGCAGGATCGGACCTTCCAGAAACCCCACCTCTCTCCGCTCGCAGCGGCCGTGCCACGCATTCTTTCATTTCAGGTAAGGATCTTAAAGAAACAACTGTACAACCATAAAATTTTTGCTACATGGAACTTCAATAAATTGTTAATCGCAATCATTTTTCCAGCATGGGAAAATTTTCTGGGTTTATAGTTTGGTACTAGCCAACATTCCAGCCATTATCAGTTTGTGGTGTTTCCAGAATATGCTTGAAATAACGCCTTTGAGAGGATTCATCAAAATGTCCTTAATACTTTTTGGCTATATATCTCTACTCGGGTAACTCAGGTATGCTTACCCTTTTTTTGGGGGGGGGGGGGTTAAAAGTTGAAGTGGAGATTGGCTGTTGGGTCCATTTTCCAGCCTCTGTCAGGTTCAGGTAATTATTCATATTTGTAATGATATGATAATAATACAATTGTGTTATAAACATTATCTGAGCAGCTGATAAGATGTCAAATGTTTTTGTATATTATAATAGGTCCACAAAAAGACATTGAGGAATAGAAAAGTCATCTTTAACATCAATTTTATGACCAACAATTTTTGATAAAAATAAATGACTGATTAAAAGCTTTTGTTTGAAAAGTTAAGAAGGTTATTCTTTTTTATTTTCCCTTTTCCTTATTTACCAATGTTACTCCACCATAGTTCAAGAATATTCAGGTAGTGTATCTTTGCTCCAAAATTTTGTTAAATTTGGATTTGGCATATGCATTAGACAGCATGCTTTTTTTTTTCATTATGGGCTAAAGGGAATTTTCATATATTCTTGTCAGATACATGTATATTTGAATAAATGTATATATTCCATTTCATTCAAGTTGAAATGAAAAAATGTTGTGAAGCAACTGCTATAACCCTGGGAAATGCAATATTCATGCAAAATGGTGTGAAGTTCATTAATATCATTTTGTGAAATTGGTTTTTAGCTCTGGATATATGCTTCCAGGATATTTCATATCTTGACATGCATTTGATACTCCTTATCAGTGACAGATCAGTTATCTGATTCTGTTGGGTACATCATTTTACTGCTAAAACTGATCTCGGATAATGCAATGATAGTGATAATCTCAGGAAGCTGTTTAGGGCAGTATGGGGAGCAAATGTTCTTTCCTACTTAATCCCCTTCTATACTTCCTGTATGAGTCCAAATAGTAACATTGTTTGATATGCCCTGGATTGCGGGTTATAAATAGCATGGCATATCTAGATATAAGCTTGATAAGGGAATGTCTGTTCTTTAAGCTGATGCAGTTTTTCAATGCTAAATCTAAACATATACTGACTAACTTTCGTAAATATATACACATCATAAACACTTTTTCTAAGTCTGTATGTTTTCATAGTTTCCGTCAAAAGCTTATACTTTAGGAACATCACATGTACATGTAATTGTTAACAATGCCTTTGGGTAATTGAGTAAGGTTCCATAGCAAGTGAGCATGGGCAAAATTGCTCGAGAAATTGAATATAGAGCTGGAAAACCTGATGGTTTGTTGAGTAACTCATGAAGTGGTTTGAGTTTTGATTATTATTTGGTTAGGAATATTATATGAGTCAGGACTGTACATTTACATTCACATGTGTGTTGCTTCTCGAAAAGCTCCTCTGCTACATGTACGTTGCTTGCTTACAAGTGCAAATGTACCTCTGGGTATTACCCCTTAAAAAAAAAAATTGTTGTCTTACGTGAGTCATTAGAAGAAGAAATTTTCCCCACTGGTTTTGTGTTTTGTACCTTCTGTGCAATGCTGACTTGACAGATGAAAAAAAAAAAGGTTTTTGTGTGGCTGTCTTGTTTCTTGCACTGCTGCTTTTCTTGGCGCTGCTGTATGCAAATCTCATCCTACTCCACATTAACCCTTTCAAGACAATTGACCACATTTTGTGGTTTGGCTCAATAACTTTTGATTCAGAGCTCTAAAAAATATTCCAGATGTATGGGTAGAAAGAGCAAAAATTTCTACACACATTGTTTCCATTTTTGTTGCATGACCATATTGCGTTTGATGCCAGGAATTGTAAAAAGGAGAATAAGCTTCAAAATCCTTAAATTGGCAACACAATGAGAGGTTCAGAATCACTGTTTTTTATCAAAATTGGCAATTTTTTCAACTTTCGACTAAGTTTCTAATGATGTATATTGTTTTCAAAGACATTGCATTTTGTTAGAACCATGTAGCACTAAAATAAAAATATTAATGTTGCCAATTTGAAGAACAAAATGTGATCAATTTACCCCTTAAATAATTCCTGTCCTGAAAGGGTTAAAGAATACAAAGCTGGTGAATGATTACATTTGTCATAAAGTTACTCATGATCTTGATTGCCATCTGATGAGAAAAAACAGGGGAGCGTTTCATCAAGTGTTTTGTCAGTGATTTTTACTGACAAATTTGCTCTCAGCCAATCAAATGCAAGGATTTCAGTAGCTTATAACAGTTGTCAGTAAAAATCACTGACAAAATGCTTGGTGAAACGCTCCCCAGGTATTAAAGAGAAGGTTGAGTTCTGGGAAAGGTGAAAAATAATTCATGAGCTTGATCTCATTCCTTTTATGTCATTTGTGGAAGAACATCATAGTAGAAATATCCCCTGAAAAGGATTGCTCTTCAAATGCCCTCACATTCGAAATACGGCGAGAAATAGCTAAAGTTTTCAGGCCGAACATTCATGCCACATGTGTGTGCAGTCCCACTTGCCCATTTCTGTGTACAGTGCATGTGCTTTTTCAGCGAGATTGGTCAATTTCCTTATCATTCTGATGATTCCAAAACCTCACAGTATGCACCAATTATCATGTAGACATGATCAACCTTTCCCAATTGCCTTGAGACAGTTTCTTTCACGATGTAATCACATGACCAGAACTTAACTTCATCTTTAACTTTAATAAGTATGTGAGTCAACAGCCTTCTAGCTGCCACCAGACAAGTTGTTCTGTTGCAGAAAAATGCTTGTGATCAGCCATGGAAAATTGGCATGGAAAAGGGGAAACAGATGCTATGGATCATGATTTTGCTTCAGATAGCTTACAATCAATCTGCATTAAAAATAAAAGAAATTGGGAATATTTTACTTCAAAATTCTTTACCACTTTTTTTTTTTTTTTTTTTTTTGGGGGGGGGGGGAGGGTACATTAGTATGATTTTACAGAATAAAGTGTGCCACTACATGTAGAATACAATGTATTGCATGCACAAAGTCTCAAGATGTTTGGAGATGAAACACTCTTGGAAAGAAAAAAAAAAGTAAAAACTTTTTTGAATATAAAAAAAACGTGGCTATTTAAAGCTGTTACAACAATCTGTGTGATATAACTGATATCAGGCAGATCTGTTTTAAACGTATCAGATATTTCAGCTTGCATGATTCTGTCTTTCTCTGTTGCATAGTAATTATTTCTCTCTCGCTTTCTCTTTCTCTCTCTCTCTCTCTCTCTCTCTCTCTCTCTCTCTCTAGCTCTGATGGATGATGTTTGCTTTGTTGTTTTGCATTGTTCCTGCAATTGTGCTTACAAAAACCTCTCTCTTTGTTTGTCTCTTTTCTTCTTTCATTTCATCTTTTTATCTACCACCCCCTCATTCACATCGAAATCCTTTTGGGTCCATTCCAAATTATTCAAATATTTCACATCAAAATATACACCTCTTCATGAATGTTTTTCATTCATCTGGACCTGTTTCCTTTTTGTACATATTTGGGTCTTTTCTATTATACTCTTCACGTTGTTCTATGTAAATTATTCTTGCTCAAAAAAAACCTTGTGTCAATGCATTGTGATGTGATCAATGTGCAATATCTCCATCATTACCCCCCAAATCATCCAACTTTACATTTTGGTATTCAATTTTTAAAAATGCATTTGGAATTACATTTCAACCCCAAAACATTGCTTATGCAATCATTTCAAAACATTGACTATTCCACCATTGAAATTTATGATTTATGATGTCTGTATCTGCTATTATCAATATGAAATAAATAATCCATCAAAATTTCATAAATCGACCCATTTTTAAAAACTGCTTTGATTTATCCCCAAACACATGTTAAAATGTACTTCTATGCCCAAATTGCTATTAAATGAAATACATGTGAAAACAAAATGAAACCCCAATTAAACCATGAAGATAATACTTCAGCCGACAGCGAAAGCCGAGAGTTCCTGCTGTCACCCGCCGAGCACCTCTCCAGGTCTTCTGAGGAACTATGCAACCTTGAGACAGCCTCAACGACTTCATCCAGGGAGCGCTTCAAGAAGAGGAAACAGAAGAAGTTCAACTCGCTGTCCAAGATATTTGGGAAGAAGAACCGTGCAACCCTGGAACAAATTGTATTTGATGGTTAGTTCTATCAATTCAGTTTATACATGAAGGATGTAGTCATTCTACATTGTAACTTGAAGCTTTCTGTCAAAGAATGATTTGAGATTTAGAGATTACTGTTGTTAAATTTTCCTTTAAAGATATTAATGAGAGTGGTCAGAGAATATTACCATCTTCTTCTACTGTTTCAAGAATGTATGTACTGAAAATTTAAAGATACATGTAGCTTCCTTGTCTTAGCATATCAAAAGTGACTATTCATCTCAAAGCAAACCTCAAAGACTAAGTTATGAGCTTTGTCATCCTCTAATCAAAAGTTCTTTAGAGCGTTACATGGTTTCAGAGTTTCTTTCACGAAACAATCGGAAAAGTTATTTAGAGTCGTTGCAGTGTCAAAAGCTTTTAAAAGCACATAATTAATTGTATACATGTGCATGCACTTTTCCTTTCGCAGACACAAATCTATCAAGTTCGAGGCACAGCAGCACCTTGGAGCTCTTCTCCCTGGATGAACAGGAGAAGGCCAGACTGTCGGAGAAGTGCAAGTCAACTCCCATGTCACAGTGGAAGGCAAACATGGTAGTGGCTTGGTTAGAACTCACAATGTGCCTACCCCAGTACAGCAAGGGATGTGCAGAAAACATCAAGAGTGGCAAGGTAAGGCTTTTTGTCTTTATCGGAGGAGGGAGGGTGTGATTTAATGGTGACAGGAGTGGGATACGTAAGAGAACATTGTCGCAGTAGAAGACAAACATGGTGGTGGCTTATTTTGCACTTAGAATATGCCCATCCCAGTACAGCAAGGCATTAAGCTATTCATCTAGGTGTTTGTGATAGGAAAGTAAGACAGTAGGAAAAATTAGTGACAGGAGTGGGATAAGTAAGAGAACATTGTCAGAGTGGAAGACAAACATGGTGGTGGCATGGTTGGAACTCACAATGTTCCTACTCCAGTACAGCAAGGCATGTGCAGAAAACATCAAGAGTGGCAAGCGAAGTCATTTTGTCTGTATCAGAGGAGGGAGGGTGTAATTTGGTGGTGGCAGGAGTTGGATATATAAGAGAACATTGTCATAGTGGAAGGCAAACGTGGTGGTTTGGTTAGAACTCACAACATACTTTCCCTGTTATAGCTAGGCATGTGCAGAGAACATTAAGGGTGGCAAAGTAAGTTATTATGTCACATACTGGAGGGGCAGAGTGTAATTTGATGGTGGCAGGAGTAGGATATCATTTGTTTTGACCCAGAAGGGTATCAACTCATAACTTTAACACAGAATTAAAGCCCTTCTGGCTCCAAAGAGACGATATGTAAGAGAACATTGTAACAGTGGATGTTAAACATAGTGGTTGGTTGGTTAGAACTCACAGTGTACATATTCTAGTGTTGCAAGTTACATGTAGGTCTGTATGATATTAATATGATATTGACCTTCAATAAAAGACCTTCACAGAGACATTATCAATGTACATGAGAAGTAGTCACTTCATATATTTCTTGTTTGTTCATCTTTTGTAGGTTCTGCTAGGTCTTTCAGACAGTGAATTAGAGTCAGGGATGGGTGTAACAAACGTGCTGCATAGGCGGAAACTCAGGCTTGCCATCGATCAGAACAAAGTGCCTAGTGATTGGTAAGTATTAGATACAAATTAGAGAGAGCCTCGAGGGATTCGACGACACATGCTCTGGGGTTAATTTCCCACCCTCACCCAATTCCACAGTTTAACCGTTGTCCAAACAATATGCATAACCCTAATCATAACCTGAAACCTGATTGCAACCCTAAACCTAAGCCTGGATCTAACTTAAAACTCAATTTCAACCCTAACCTCTTATATCTTTGAACAAATAAAGCCCGGACAGAGCAAATGTCGGGTTACCTCTCAAAGGCTTTCATCAGCAGATTCAGATTTTGCATTTGGTCCTTTCATTGAAATTGAATTTGAAGTCTGCTCTATGTCCTATACATAAGGAGAGAAAACGGAACAGTCACTGTCTCTCTCTGTCTTATTGTCATATTGGCCTTCTTTGCCTTTTTTCCATTCATTGCCTTTGATATCTATCTGTCTTTAGTACTTCTTCCTATTCCTTCCAGTCAGTCTACTGCTCTCTCTGTCTTTTTATCATTGTTTCTTGAAAGATTTGTAGCTGTCATAGATTACTTTCAACCTCCATGGAGAGTAAAGCCTCGCGAATGACATTCCTCTGTCTTTTGTCCCTTGCAGCAAATTCCCTAAAGCAGCTGATCTTGACCATTGCTGGGTTGCCAGGACATGGTTGAATGACCTTGGTCTAGCCCAGCACTCGTTGGCCTTTGAAGGGGAAAGGGTGGACGGCCGGGTCCTGGCCACCCTGACCAAGAGGGACCTGGAGAAGTACCTCAAGGTCACACGGAAGTTCCACCAAGCCAGTCTCCTGCATGGCATTGAACTGCTCAGGATGCTCAAATTCAACAAAGTGGTAAGTGCCAGGTTGATTCCCCTTGGCAGAGAGCAGTATTCCCCAATAACAGAATCTTTTGTAAAGATCTCATGATATTACACTAGTTGTTTACCTTTTGCTTACCTGACAGAAATCTCCATGCGATCTTGAGGGTCGAATTGTCTCTCTCCATTGTGGTTACATCCTGCTTTTAGCGGCCATCATTTACAAATTTGAAGAGATATACTGTAGGTGTTACCCACTGTTACTGATACCCGGCTGTTCAAGCAGGGTGAAGGCAACTTTCAATCCATGCCACATACATTCCCTTATTAAAGAAGTATAAGTTAGCAAAGAATTATATTTAAATTTGCAAATCATTTTTTAAAATCTGTATTTCAAGATCTTGCTAGACTACAAGCACTGACACAACTTTGACAGAAATGAGTAGGGCTTTTCATGACAGTCTGTTTTGTGATGGTATTCTTTTCTCCTTTAGATGCTAGCTGAGAGAAGAACACAAAGTGAAGATATTGACATGGATCCTCTAGTCTGGACCACGCAGAGGGTTATGAAGTGGGCCCGATCAATAGACCTCAGTGTAAGTCCTCCCCCTTTCGAAGTAGTCCATTTGTATTCATCTGAGTATATTTGCATAATATTATACTCGCTATTTGTAACTTTGTATTTCTCCTTCCCATTGTCTATCTCTTTAATATTCTATGTCTATCTCTTTGATATATTATGTCTATTTTCCCCCTCTTTTCTCCCTCCATCTCTCTTTTTCTTTATATTTTCTCTCCCTTTCTCTCTATCTCCCTCCCCCTCTCTTCTCTTTCTCTTCCTCTCTTCGCTTCTCTCTTTCTATTCTTCTTTATTCATCTGCTGTCTTTTATCTTTCTCTTTCTGCCTTTCCCTTGTGTATTCATTTTCTCTCCGTAATTGTGATTTCTCTTTATAAGCCAGTTCGTAATCACAATTTACGCATGTGCAGATAAAGTCATTTGTACCAAGTACAGTTGACTTCAATACGCTATCATTTTACACACTGCGATGCGCGCACCAGTGTGATTTTATACGTTAAACAAGTAGCGTGTCCACCAAAACCATTGCGCTTGCAAATTGGGGTCATTTGTACCATGAAATAATTACGAACTAGCTTATTATACCTTGATATTGTACTTACTTTAAATTCTATGTGCATTTGCTAAACTGATGGTTGAAACTTTTCACACTATTTGTATCCAATGTAGTAAACTAATATCATTAAGAAATTAACATGCAGCATCATATTACCTATGCAAGTGGATGACTTCTTCTCAACAGAACCCCCCCCCCCACACACACACACACACAACACACAACTTTAAGCTTTCACACAGTCGTTTTCTGTCCCACTTTTCAAAAATGTTTTCTGCTCCTCAATACACATGTATGGGATATTTATTGCTTTCACAATTTCACTTGAATCCATTTTTTTCTTCTTCCTTTCAGGAGTATGCTGAGAACCTAGTTGACAGTGGGGTACACGGCGCCCTCATGGTTCTAGAGCCTTCCTTCGATTCCGATGCCATGGCCAACGCCCTAGGAATCCCATCCAGCAAGAACATCATCAGACGGCATCTCACAACAGAACTCAATGCACTCGTCTTACCAGCTAGGTGAGTCACAATGCTTGCTTTACATGCTGGTTATCCAACATATGTTCCTGTGACAAATGCTCTGGGCTCTGTTTTGTTAAGCCATAGCACTTCAGATTTTTCTTGTGGTCAAAATTAATCATTTTTCCCTCCTCACATTGGCAACAATTATTTTCAAATCCTACATAGTTTTAAAAAAAATTTTCATTAAATGAACCAGTGTGAATGAATATTGTACAATTTAACAGAAATATTGCCAATTTGTACACGAAAATAGTGATTAAATACTTCACACCGCATTGCCAATTTAGAGACTTTAATAATTAGTTACAATGAAATAGCTCTTATTCGTGAATGGCACAATGTACTGCGTTGGAAATAGACTCCAATTTTTCAGTGATTCTTGCTCTTTCTGCTCATGTATAGTGTGTAATTCTCAGCATTCTTGATCAAAAGATAACGCTAAAACATCACTAGAAGGAGACACTTTACTGCTGTGGGTTAAAGGTTGTGAGATAGGGTTAGGGTTGCCATTAGGTTTTAGGTTAGGTTTAGGGTTAGGGTTAGGGTACAGTATGGTGTTTGGTCCAGGGTTGAAGCTAAGAATTTGGATTACATAGGATGTTGACCACGAAGCAATTGTCGCCTGAGCATGTGTCGTACAACTGATATGCCTCGTGCTGTATTCCAACTGCCTGGTGTGGATTTTATAATGGCTGCTAGAAGGATTGGCTCATTGCTGGGTCTCCTTTAAAAGCAATGTCAGCTTAGGTAGCTTAGCGAAACGCAGTGGCGCATAAAGACGCGGGAAAGACGCAAAGAGGAAAATTGCCAGCTTTGGCTGTGCTTCTGAAATTAGAATCAGACATATCTGAATAAAAGTTTTCATATTATTTTGTTTAAAAGTGTTCAAAGAGGTAAATAATAATTCTACATCCTAATATTTTGGTTCTGCCTCCATGAAATCAAATTTTGATTTTGAATAATTTTGTCATATGCGTCTTTTCCTGCGTTTTTACGCGCCATGACGTTTCGCTAAGCTAACCTTATTTGGGTGTGAATCTTTTGATGGTTGTGTGGCTGGCGGCAAATTGCTGTGTGCTGTATTCTAACTGCAAGATAAGCTAACTGTCAGAATCAGAATGATTCTGGATTTTAATTTCAAATTTGTTTATAATTTTTCATTGCTTTGATCAAGCTTATGCTCCGGCTTATTGAAGTACCCTTCAAGTATTTTGTCTTAAACTACTCCCCCCCCCCCCCCCAAAAAAAAAAGTGTGGCTGGAAAATGAATTGAATGTATTCTAGGACACATCACAAATCTGTATCCCAAAGTTATTAAAAAAAAAAGGGCCGTCATGCACGTATAATTTGTGAAAAATCCACCTCTGTTACTAACTTGTTTGGTTTCCCTCCTTCCCTGCCTCCCTTCCCTCCTGCTAACAAACAGAGCTGCCTTGCAACCGGTCAATGGTACAATGGATGCCAGGCATAGACGTGCTAGCGCCGGAGCTGTGGGTGGATCGGCGTTCCAGAGGTCGTATAATAGCAACGGGGAGAACGGCAGGAGTAAGCCCACATTTAGGGTGAGTGACAAAGAGAGAGGTTTTAGGCGCCACTTGGGTTTTCGCCATTGCAGAACACCCCTGGTGAAAACACCAAGCCTTCAGGACTTCAGAAAAATATGCGTAGGGCAAATGTGGTACAAGAGTACCACAAGCAAAACAAATTCACCAGTGCATACTTGCATAGTGTGTAGTAAATGTAGCTTTGGGCTTCACAAACCAACTGCCTAGGATGTCATAAATCCATATTTCACTCAAATTTGGAATAAAGGTAGAGAAAACCCTGCTTAGAATTATAAGGATCGCACACATACACTTTCAGTGAGACATGGAGAATGCTGCCTAGTGAATACTGCCAAAGGATTAAAAGTGAAATCATTTCACATATGCTTTTGTGGGAGACTTCCAGATGGAAATGGACCAGGGATTTCCAAATGATGATTTACATGATAGATCAAAGAAAGAAAGACACTGGTTTAGGGGTTTAGGATGGCAGGAGCTCCTGAAGATCATGGAGAATAACAGTGAGTTGGGAAAAAAACTTGTCAAGTCAGGATTAAAATGCCTGGCAAAATTGCATCAGTAAATGGATATGTAACAAATTCACAAGTCTGTATGTATGAGTTCTTATGACAAAAATCTTTTTGAAATCCTTTACCTTTCAAACCTTGTGTGTCTGCATGTAATTATGTTGTTTGTGCTTGTATTCAAAAGATTGTTTGAAAACTGTGTGACAGGCTAATCGCATCATTTTGTGTTCTGAATATTAATGACATAAAATCCACATGAGATAAACATACATGTATATGTATAGATTCAAATTTTCATTTCTTGATTTCTTGTTTTTTCATCCTTCATATTTTGTTTCAACCTTGATAACATTTTTCATGATGCTACCAGAATGTGCATCTTTACCTTTATTTATTATTCAAAGTCGTGAACATGTTTTATACCTTTTCCTTTTTCAGGGCTCACTTGGACGAGCTCTTGGGAGGAAGCTTCGTCAGGATATGAACACTTACAGCTCCACCTTCGGTGCCATGCCCGAACAGATCCGCTCAAAATCACGGAGCCAGGAGTTCAGCCAAGAGAGCACCATAGTATAGGGCTCCCTCTTGTGACTCGCCGTTGGGTATTGGCAAAGACTATACCATGGCTTACTTGAAGACCTATTTTTGCCTTTTGTGTGGATATACACTTACGAATGACACCGGATCGTGCTATAATTTTACATGGAGGTGACTACTGACAAACTTAGGAGGAATGAAGAAACACTTGCCAGAATCAGCAAAAAAGACTGCATTTTTGTTTTAAATCAGGGGAGAGATATGTAAGAAATGTGGATGATATCGCTGATTTATAGAATAGATGGATTTAGCAGTGGAATCAGGATTAACATCATTAGCAGGAGAGTGCATTGCCAAAAAAAAGGAGATGTAATCATTTCATAAACTTGGCAAACTTCAGCATCATAAAAGGCTGCCGTTGAACAGTCCGATTTCAAGTTGCCAACTTGAAGATTGCATCGCGGATGTGATTGACAGGAAAATGATTACATAAGAAACCAATCGAGATGCGTGAAATGATGAAAAAATAGATAATCAGGATGTTCCTATGCATTTCAAAAGAATCGGAATGTATTTGAAGCCATCAGGTGAATGACACGGTATGGAGAGAAGGAGGTACATTAGGAGTGAAGGAAATTCTACATAGTATCACAATGGGAAGCCCTTTGCCTTTGTGGAGATCAAACAAAGAATACGCTCCCCTTCTTTAGACTGATCTGAAGCTTGAACAACAACAGAGTTGTTTTGTTTATTTTAATAATGGGACAGCAACAAATGTCTCTTTAACAGCATTCTAATCAAGACTGATTTACATAAGAGCAATTTGGTGATAATAATTTGGACTTTATTAACTGCATAGTTTAAAGATCATAATTCATCAAACCTACAATGTAAATGCACATGTAGGTCAAGCATCAAACTTTTCTACATGTATACACATATACGGTTTGATAGTCATGATTTGTATCATCAGCTATTTGATAATGACTTCTAATCCCAAGATGATTAAAGTCAAGGCACTTTAAATGCAGTTGTTTCTCTCTATCCAGTAGTAGAACAGATACAAGAGTTGCATTCATGGACTCACCATGTATTCCAAGAGCTTATCCCAGTACACTGGAGGAAATTGTAATTTTAACTACACTCCAGGGGAGCATTTCATCAAGTGTTTTGTCAGTGATTTTTACCGACAAATTTGCTCTCAGCCAATCAGATGCAAGGATTTCAGTAGCTTATAACAGTTGTCGGTAAAAATCACTGACAAAACACTTGATGAAACACTCCCCAGGGCTGTGATTGTTATTGGACAGTGATTTCCAAGAAAAAAAAAATGGTTATATTCACAGCAGCCATTAGAGTAGATGTGGGTTCTTAACCCATCTCTCACCGGAACTAGTTGGGCCATGTAATAAGCCTATGGGAATTAGAAAATTCAGTAGTCAACAGGGTTAATAGGATATTTCTCTGACCAAGACTATGTCAGGAGTTTTAGCGATGACATTGGTAGACTGCTCGTGAGAGAAATATCATGACTTATATTGGTGCTTGTGAAATTTATGCATTTCATCCAAGAATGTGGATTCCTCTCTCTCTCTCTCTCTCTCTGCATGTATGTTCTCTCAACTTCCGCTTTTTATTAGAATCAGTGTAACTGAGCAAATTTTGCAGAATGTTAGAGCAGCTGATAGAGAGCTCTGATAACGTCAAAAAATTAGAATTTTTCAGTTTGTCTGATTACACAATGCAACTATTTGCTGTACATTAATAAGCGTATTGAAATAGTAGAATGATTATGATGCAAAATACCAGATTGGACTTGTACATGTCCATTGTATGTGCTCTCAAAAGAATACTAGATACATACATGTAGAAATCTCAGGATGTATTCATAGTCTTCATCTCCAGGTGTTTCATCAGACAAAATGTCTACTTTAATTTCATCGCTTAGACTTGCGATCCAGGCATGTACTTAATCCATCTTAATCCATCTTATATGCAGAGGTCATCATCTATGCAGTTTATTGTTGAGAGTCGTTTGTGTGAATAATTTGCAGAGTATTATTGTATTTGATGGATGAGTAAGTCATATTTTCGCTGCCAAAGTACATGTAATATTAAGTGTGGTAGTTGAGGTGTAAGAAAAGATTATACCCAAAGTAATAAACCCTTTGCATATTGATGTTGCATTTAATGTAATAGAAACCCATAGAAATTGGGGGGGGGGGGGGGGTTCTATAAGAAAAAAACATCTTCTAAAATGTTATTTTTCAATTGAATAGTATAAGAGATGGGTTCAAGCATCTAGCTGGTTTAAGTTTGAGAAATAAGGATGATATTTAAGACATTACGCAGTTGGTTATTAACATTTATAGGTACATGTACATTTCTTTGAAATTAAATTTATATGCTGAGAAATAGTCTTTGTTGCATATTTAATGCCTGTGTTTCTTACATGTTTCTTAGCTAAATTTGTAATTGTTTGTGCTTTTTTCCCCCTTATTTTGCTCCAGTGATTTGTGATATCATTTGGGTTTCAATCCATAGCAAATTAACGATGATTATTCTGGTGTTTTCGACTTCAGAAATTTACCTTACATTTTGCTTGACCTGCAATTCTGACATAAAAATGATTGAAGTCACCAGTCAATTTGTTACAATCAATTAAATGGTAAAGAATCTTTAGAATGGTTTTTACATTTAACTTCAATATATTTTCAATTAATTTAGAATCAGCCAGATAATAATGTGTGTACAGTAAGTTCTCAACATGCTAGTTGTGTGTATATATTTTGTTACATTACAGCATTGCTAGATTTTTTTATAAATGTGAGTTGAATACATTTTTTGAGTTTTGTTTATGTGCAATCTACATCTTAAGTTTGACATTGTGATATCAAAATATTATCATATCAGTCCCATTATTTTTTTAAAGTCCCATAATTTTTTTAAAACCTGTGTTGTTAATCAAGTTCCTTATAAGGAGGGGATGTACTTCATGTGATATTACATTTTTTGCAAGCCAAGGATAAAAAATAGATACATGTATATGCATTTGTACCACGTGCAGAGAAGTAATGATGCCTCTTTGGTTTCAAGAAATTTTATTTTGCACACCTATCTTTGTTGTTTTGAAGAGATTCATGTATTTGCACAATGTTTTAATTTTCAGATCGTTTGACACTGCTGGCAATTCAGCTGTATATCAAAGCACATGTTTTGTTTTCTGGACAAATGATTTTTTTCATCCTTCTGAAATTGATTTTCTGCACTTTTCATGTAGACTGAATAACAATCATTGATTGAGTATGTGTAGCAATAAAGATGAATTATGATTGTGAGCCAAAGTAAGCCGATCGTGTTTGTAAAGAACATTCGTAGGTGGACATATTCCTGAGGTTCTGATTTTAGAAATCATTATTAAATCTCTAAGGCATCTCCCTCGATTGGTCTTTCATACGTCATCCAACATTCAATCTTTTCTTTTTCCAAAGAGAGCATTTACTTCATTTCATAATGTTCCTTCTTTCATGTCATTGCTTTCATATCAAGTGTTTGCCATTTGTGTTGAAATTGTTCTCTGTCTTAATTGTTACACCATTTTGCACTAATGGGACTTAAGTACACCCACCTTAATGGCAAATACAATATGGCGTTATTTAAAAGAAAACAGGCTTGGATGTATTGTCCTGGTGTACAAATCATGCATTATGTCATGGATTTTTAAGAACTGCCGAAAGTGACTGTTGGGTGTATGTTTGTAAATTGGCAATATTTTTTCTTCTCTTTGTAAAAAAATAACTGTGAGTGCATGATTTGACCTGGAAAGTAGGACATTACTGTTGTGGAATATTAATCAGGACTGGATATTCTTTTCATGTGAAACAGATCAATCTCTATGAAATGTATTTGTATATTTTGCACTTTGGAGAGTTTTTTCTTTCTTTCATTTGGAGTGAAGGCTTTAGTTTGGTTCAGTTTTTCTTCATCTCTTTGCATTGTATGAGAATTGTTCGTTTGTTGCTTTTTTTTTTTTGGGGGGGGGTGGGGTGTTGTCAGATTTCTTCAGAGATTTAAGCCTACAAGATGATCAAGGTCAGTCTAAAAGTCCTTTCTAATGCATTTAATACTACAGCTAAAAATGGTTGCCCTTGTGTACTTTGGAATAATCAAGTTGAGCAAAAAAATTTATGGCCATTCTCCTTCCCTGTTAATGTAATAAAGAATATCACGTTTCTTGCTAATGCACAACTTTTCATATCACAATAAATATATCTAAAGCCTTCCACTCTTTTG
Organism: Heliocidaris tuberculata; assembly: GCA_025618425.1. Taxonomy (NCBI): domain Eukaryota; kingdom Metazoa; phylum Echinodermata; class Echinoidea; order Camarodonta; family Echinometridae; genus Heliocidaris; species Heliocidaris tuberculata. The sequence continues at coordinate 23,179,630 of CM046844.1, read as the reverse complement.
TGGAATAAAATGGATAAGTGTTACACTGATTTGTTCATTTATCTACAAATATTTTTTGAAATAAAATGTACCGAACGTCCTACACTCTAAATATTAAAAAGATGTTGTAAATCAACATGTGAAAGGGCTGCGGAGTGACAGTATTTCAAAATTGTAGCAACACCTTCAAACTGCTGGCTGCAACACTTACCGTGATGGATTCAGCAATGTGAATAATGAGATACAACATTTCGTAAACGATGTCGCTCATTCCTCTGCCCTTTAAAATGTTGATTAAACTCTTACATTTTTAGAGTATATCGTCTGTTGAGAGCGAGAAGGGCATTAGCTCTGCGTTAAGTATACAAGTTAATTCCCTTCAAGCTCCAAACAGAAGATATCTTTGTCAAACGTACATGTATCCAACATGGCAGACCCCTTATTCTTGATTTTTCTTGACTTATCTTTTGATACTTCCGTCATGCTGTTACATCTAATTTTGCTCCATTGTGTTGCTTGATATTCTTGATATTTTCCTTTGAAATTTGCAATTGTGTTAATGCCTCCTACATGGTCATCTGCTGAGAACCAGAGGGGCGTTAACTCACGCACTTTTACGAAGAGTTAACGCCCTTTTGTCGCTCAACAGACAATATCTGTTATTTACTCCAAATTGACAAATCAATTCAGACTGAGCAGCAGCAGACACTGCCTTATCATGAAATAATAATTGATTATTTAGAGAGTGTGAGTGATGAATGAATTCTAGAAATGATTTAACTGAATGCAGAGAAATAAAAAGAGATGTATTTTGACTATGATGTGGGTGATCATAGTTTTTGTGATTTATAAAAAGATCTATAAATATATATATATATAATAATAAAAAAAACATGAATTCAGCATTTCATATGAACTAACAGATGTCCTGCGTGATTCTTTTTGTTTTGAATTACATGTACATGTATATTGAAGATGTTCACATGTTGTGAATGAAAGAAACTGTTGGCATTATCAATATCTTGCTTTGCCAAAGCGAGGAGTACGTATAAGATTTCAACTTCCGTCAGGCGAGTATGGACAAAAAGGGAGAGGAGTAAATATAGACAAGCACTAGAAATAGTAAGAGGGAGAGAAAAGGAGATGAGAGAGGGAGGAAGGGAGAGAGAAAGAGATAGGATGTAAGGCTGAAAAAGAATGGGAGAATTTGAGAACAAAAGATTCAAAGAAATTTACATAAGAGGGTAATAGAAAGAAATTGAGACAGAAAAAAATTCTTTCCCTCCCTCCCCCTCTCTCTCTCCTCTCAGCTCTATGTCTCTCTTTCTCTCCACTTTCCCCCTCTTCCTTTTATTTATCTCTCTCTGCTATCTCTCTTTCACCCTTCTTCTCCACATTTCCATCCTCTTTTTTCCATTCCTCTTTAATCCTAATTTCCCTCCCCTCATGTCTTTATCTTTCTCCTTTCTGTCTGTCTCTCTCTCTCTCCCTTTCATACCCTTCTCTTTTTCCTTTCCCTACACCCCTCCCCCCCCCCCCCCCCACACACACACACTCCTAAGACCTTAGGAGTTCATCTGAACAAGTCCTCAATCACCGTAATATATTCTTATTGACATTTCTTTGGTGATCAATTTAGTGACTTCCGAAGAAAGCACAATACTTTTTGTACAGAACATGTTATTGTGCTTAGTATGATATGGTCTTAAAGCATTGATTGTTAAGTGGCTATACACAAGCAAACTATTGAATCATTTGTTATTATCTAATTCATCAAACATCTGGGCCCCGTTTCATAAAACTTGTTATCAATAACAAGTTAAAATAATTGATATAAGCTACTGAAATCATTGCATTTGGATGGCTGTGAGCAAATTTGTCATAGAAATGTGGCAGTTGTTTATACTGATAACAAGTTATATGAAATGGACCCGAACGTTGAAAATTTTAGGTATTATATTAAAGACAAGTTGCAATTAAAAAAAGAAATTAAAGAGGAAAATTGAAATCACCATCTGCAGTAACAAAAAATAGATACATAAATGAAATTTAAAAAGCAGACACACACAAATTACAACAAAAATGAACAAAAAAGTAGCTTTCATAATTCATCAGTTCAACTTTAATTGAATCAGTACTAGTGTAAATTCTCTAGTATTTACAATACAAAATTCTTCCACGGGGGAAATTACGTCAGAACAAACAAAAATGTCCAATAGAAATGAATCTTCCAAGGTGAAGTATTCTTCATGGCAACAGAGACCAAATTACTGAGAGAAAAGGACGGAAACAATATAAAACGCACACATTAGCCTGATTAATAAATTATATGAGAGCTCACTAGAGTAAAGCTATAATAATTCTGGTTTAAACTGTTAGGATGGAATTCACAAAGGTGGTTTCAATTCAGACCATGGTTTATGCAGATTTCGTGGTATAAATACACTTGATTTAGCGCATACACTTAAAAAGATCCAATAATGAATGTGCGCCGGTCGCACGTGATTGGCAAAAGCGCTAAATTCACGCTAGTTGCCATGGTTCAGACCATGGTTTATGTAAATTCAGGCCATGGTTTATTTGAATTAATTTAAATAAACCATGGTCTGAACCATGGCAACTAGCGTGAATTTAGCTCTTTTGCCAACCACGCGCGACCAGCGCGCGTTCATTATTGGATCTTTTTAAGTGTATGCGCTAAATCAAGCGTATTTATACCACGAAATCTGCATAAACCATGGTCTGAATTGAAACCACCTGTAAGAATTCCGGCCTTAGATTTCTTACCTGAATTATCCAGAGTAATAGCTTAGTATATCTATCTTTACTGATATAATTTGGGGTAATTTCACATTTAATTTCTTGGAAAACCTTTTGAATTATATTTAAAAAGCTATATCAATACCACATTAATATCTTTGAAGTAAACACTTTATTAAGACTTTCATTTCAGAATGTATCCTAAAAACTGTGGATAAAAGTATCACCATTTTGAAACAGACATCTGAAACAAAGGGTGAATTCACAATTGATTTCTACTTTTACGTATTGAGGTTCAATCTGTCTTTGCCATTTAAAAGTTCATCCATTTCAAATGCTATTTATGGCTTCTGTACTTATTTCATCTTGGGCTTTTACTTCTAGAATAATGCATCAAAATGTTGTTTGCTTTCATGAATTGTTGCTGTACATGGATCACTGGTAGAGTAGCTGTATATTTTACATGCTGCGACAGACACATCATTTCCAATTGAAAACTAAATACAAAACAAAGTGCTGATCACAACAAGCAAAAGTTTCCAGCAACATCTAAAGGACACTCAACACCACACATAAAGTGATTTGGTATAGGCTTTGAATGCAAACGGCAATGACTTGCATTGACTTCAAAATGTACAACATATTTCAGTCGACTTCAAAAAGCTGGCAGCTCACGATAACGACTACGATAACGACTATGATGATGACTACGATGACGATGTCACATTCAAAGTTGCAAGGTGAAATTGTGATGATTCAGTGCAAAAGATTTGGTAAGTAGCATGTGCATGTATCACACATTGACCATACTACTTTATCTTTACATAATTGACTATATTGTTCTTCTTGAACAAGAATACTGCATGAATGAACCTAATAATAAGTAACTACATGTACACCTTGATAAAATTCCTCTTTAAAAAGTCTAAATACTCTTATGGTACAATATTCATTCATGTAATTCAATTATATCACGCCTTATACACCGCTTTTTGATATAGAATGAACCAATATCAGAAATCAGCAAAGAGTACAATTTTGAATGGTTTAGAATTTCCAAGAAATTCAAAATGAACATATTTCAACTTCCAAATCCCCATCAACATATCAAGGCAAGAAATTGGATTTTTAAGGTAATATTTTTTTTTACAAAGAAGGAGAAAAAAAATATATTTTGCTGTCCCAAATTATGTCAATTACTTGTAACTATTTTAGTCTGGAAAGTTTTCATGAGATCACTCAAATTGGCTATCAATAACAAATATGCATCATGATTTTCATTTTGCCCTGTAATTATCCAAAACTAAATAAATAAAAAGGTGCATCACATATGCACAAAATTGCATGTCAATTACAAAAATCTTACATACATGTACATGTACATGATCCCTGAAAAGAGTTTGAAATACTTTTTTTTTGGGGGGGGGGGGGGGTGAAGAGGAGTCCTTCCTGTCAAAATGAATATACAAAAGAAATCTTTTATGTATTAGTTGGTGAGCTGACTTGTTAGGTCTCAGTATACATATGTCTTGTAACACTGTAAAACTACAGCTTGCAGTACTACTGCTATTTGATCTATTTCATGTAACAAAAATAACATACATATAGTTGATCTCTATTTAAGAGGAAGGAAAGAAGTTTTCTTTCTCCTACATTCTTTGAAACAAATATCTTTGTACCATTTAAAATCTCGATAAATATATTTCCATATTATTTTCAAATATACCTATTGTTCCTGAAGACATTGGTAGAAAAGAAAAGATATTTACAAAAGTGGTGACATAAAATATGGTGTGATCTGCATGGATAAACATACAGCTCTCTGAACATCTCTTGTTTCTGGCAGAATACTTGATAATGAATTCTCAGAATTTTATAAGCACATAACAAAATAGTGTAGAATACATACACGGACAGACATGTAACGTCCCTCACAGATATAGAGATAACTTTAACTTCTATCAAAAACATGATTAAGTAAATTGGAGAGAAATGATTCCATTTTTTACATCCCATATTGATAAATATGTCAAAGAGAACACAGGTCTGTAGTTTTTTTCAGTCATGAACATAATTTCATGATGATGTTTGGGACTTTCAAATATTCAGAACTTCGTAACCATTTGTTTTGACTTTTCTCAGAGATTTACAGCCACATTTCTCTCTTACTGCACGTATGATGATTAAATTGTAAGGCAAATTACATTTTAGAGCCACTTTAGATATGAATATTTTATGTAGACATCCATGACAGATGGTAGTGTAAAGCAGACATTGGCGTACATGTAGCTCATCAGGAAATAATTTTCACACACAATTAAGAACTTGAAAACATGGAATAAAAAGCGAATACTTGGTATTAGCTAACATTATAACTCTTATTTACAATTACATGTATTACAAGCCAATATATGCCGGGTACATTATCACTATTAACCAAAAATTATTTGATGAAAATATCATAATCTCCAGCATACACATATCTTGTAAAACATGACCTATACACAACTAATTTCACCCTTTTTGTCTAAAAAAATTAATTCATGGCATGAATGAAAGCATGAACAATAAATACATTACAATTGACTTAAAATTTCATCAGTCCAAGGGCAGAAGTAATCAAGCAGTATGCACCTATGTTAAACTATTTCAGAGGTTTTAAGGCATTTAAAATTTTGAATCATAACAATATGGGACAGAACTAATTGGTTTTATCAATTGTATGCAATCAATTGTGTAAGAAAAAAAAAAATTTGTAATGTGCACTTGAATTTTTTAAAAATAAAGATTTAAAATACATGCAAAAGCATTCACAAAGTGCAACTATTTCATTTAATATGCATCTTACATAAAAATAGCTGTATAATTCATGATTATTTGTTGCTGGCTCTACCCCCCCCCCCCAAAAAAAGGTTAAAGATAAAGTTGAGTTCTGGTCATGAGATTGGGAAAGAAACTGTCTCAAAGCAATTGGGAAAAGTTGATTATACAGCACATAAGAATTGGTGTATGCTGTAAGGCCTTGGAATCACCAAAATGATAAGAAATTGACTCAATCCTGCTGAGAGTCACATGCACTGCACACAGAAATGTGTCTATGGGACTACACACAAATGTTTGGCCCGAAAATTTCAGCTTTTTCTTGTTATATTTTGAATGTGAGGGCATTTGAAGAGCAATCCTTTCCAGGGGACATTTCTACTACGATAATCTTCCAAGCTAACATAAAAAGAATGAGAAAGCGCACAAATTATTTTTTACCTTTCCCAGAACTCAACCTTCCTTTTAAGTACCAGTTGTGATTTGCACATCGAAGAATGATAATGCCTTTGAGAACATATATCTCTATATAGAGGCCTCGGCAATGAAAATTTGCAAAATTCTAAAACATTTCTCAACACAAGAATCTTAAGACAATTGAGTTCCCTTGGACAAATTTTGGCAATGGTATTGTACATGTAAGTACAGTTTGAGCAAAATCTCATAAAGCTTTCACAAGTTCGGAGAGAATGGCGGAATGATTCTGTTCGACGCTGAGTGAGGGCAGCGATAGCATGCGGTTGTTGTCACCGCGGATGGCCACGATGGCGAGCTGCGACGACGGGCCGCTGCTTTGACGACTCGTCTCTAAGGAGAGCATCGGCAGGAGGCCCTCTGCGACGCTGTCGATCATGTAAGGGTCTTCACCGGTTAGGTAGGGGTGGTGGTGTGTGGAGGCAGGGGTGCTTGCATTGGTGGTGCTGGTGGTGTTGTTGTTGTTGTTGGAGGCGTTGGCCGCCGTTTGTGCTGCTGCTAGCGCGGCTGCTTGAGGGTTGTACTCTCGCTTTGGTCTGAAGAGAGAAAGGGGAACGTGAAATAAGAAAGAGTATTGCATACACATCCAGTTTTAATTTCTCTAAATATGACATACATGTACATGTAAAATCATGGTGCTTATCTATTTTAAGAATACTATAAAACCACAAACTTTCACATGCAAGAAACCTTTTCAAATTTCACGAGCGGTGCCAAATTGAAAAAGGGTCATGCAGTGAAACATTTGATCACAAATTGTGATCACAACA